>OX596207.1:5109154-5709154 GCA_951394215.1 Glyphodes perspectalis | reverse complement strand
AAGCTCTTATGAATATGGTATGGTAGCAATCATTTCATCACAAGTTAATTATATACAGTGACTAATTGACTGGCTCTATGGCGCATTCGGTAGTGACCCTGCCCTATGCACCGAGAGTTGTGGGTTGGATGCCCACGCAGGACAAACATTCGTATGATGAATACTTGTGTATGTTCTGTGTCTCAGTAAAAATATCCAAAATATAATCCTATATTGTAACACCACTGTTGATTCTGATGTCCATAACATAATGCTTAAGCTACTTACCTCGGAGTCAAATCAATGTATGTGATGTAGTCTGATATTTTGTTAATGAACAATCTATAAAATAAAACATATACAACATATAAAATAAAAGGGTATCAAAATAAGAAAATATGTTTTATTTTTCTATATGAACAGTAATACATGAACGAAATAAATTAAGTTCTATGCCTATTTGCATACACAATGAAAAACTAGCCTTAACATTCTTACAAATATACTAAACGGTTCATGTTTTTATTTTTTTTTTTTCACAGAGAATTAGGTTATAGACTACAATGGTTTTGCAATCATGTACTTCAAAGTAGGCGGGCACCCTTTAAAAGAAACATTTAACTGTTTCTCCAACTTTTCGCAGGAGACCTCGTGGGTTTCCTCCCAGCCGTCGTACGCAGCCGCCTTCTGGGAGCCGAATGCTGTCAACCACACGCCAGTCAGAGGAACCCCATCCCTTTTGCATAAGTAGCGTCTGCGGAAAAATAACAATAAATGTTAAAACCTTCTTTTATTAACTTAACCCAATGCAGAATTAATGTGTTACGCAGACCGCGGTTCTTTTTAGTGGCTCTGACTGAAAAGTTTTCCAGTCTTCAGTCAACCAGGGCTTGGAGACTATTTTGACGTAGTTATTGCAAAACCTACTGCCCCTCAATATCAAAAAGGCATAATTTATGTGCCTACATAAAACTGCCGCATCGGAACCAAAATTTGTCATTTGAGAATTCATTCAAGCCCATTTCAAAGTACATACCTAGAACGTAACAGCTTTTGAGCGATTGCACATCCTCTATAGTCAGGATGCACTACTAGTCCTTTGCCTTCGTAACAGCGGTCTATTCCAAATTGTGTTAAAACATTGTACGTTCCTGTGACTGCCTTAACTACTTCTAATAACTTTATAGATTCCTGAGGAGCACCTTCGCTCTGAAAATAAATTATAAGAATGTCAGCGCTACAAATAATACAGTTTAGATGATAATGTATGTAACAATATATAAAATTAGGTGGTTTTTATTTGTAAGTGCTTTATACACTTACAAATAAAAACCATGGCCCGCTGGTCGTATGGTCAAAGACCCTGCCCACGAAATCAAGGGTCGCGGGTTCGAAACCCGCTAGGGGCAAATGTTTCGTGTGATGAACATGGGCATTTGTACTCGAGTCATGGATGTTTATAAACGTATTTAAGTATGTCTATCTGTTTACCTAGTATCCATAGCACAAGCATAAGCTTAGTTTGGAGCTAGGGAATTGGTGTGTTAGTCAGGAGTGTTTAATTTAATTGAATTAATAGATCGCCTCCTTTGCCGGGGTCGTCGGTTTGTTGTACCGCCAGGACTAGAGCTAAGAGGGACTGGTGTCTTGCCAGCTAGTCGCCGCACAGACCGCAGCTTTGTCCTTTGCCTCCGGCCGGACTTGGATTGCCGAGGAATGGGAGGAGCGGGGTATTGTCGTTGCCCGCCAACACCCCGTATTATATGTATTTGTTATTATAAAATTGCAATTGCGTGGATATTTTGCGATAAAAGTAGCCTTTGCCTTTCACGGTGAAAATATAATAAATAGGCGTAGTTACTATCGGGTTTGTAATCTACAGATCTATGTACACGCCTGACTTCTGAAAGACTGCACCAAATTGGATTATTATTTTTCGTTATTTGTAATTATAACGAGAAGGGTATTTATATATATATCGGAAAAATTTTCAAATTTAAGGTCGATTGGGGATAATATTTTTAAGTGAAAACGTATCTATGACATTTGACGTTTGTATAAATTGACAGATCAACGACTTTTGCGATAATAAAAAAAAATATCTTCACCTTTAACCATGCTATTGCATCATCCAAGCTAAAATTAGGACCTTCTTTTTTTAAAAGGCCTATAGCCGAAGCTGCTATAATTTTCCCGCCGTTATCAGAGCCATCGTCGATACAACAAACAGTTATCACGGAGTTTTCTAACACGTTTTCAAATGCCTTCTGAGATTTTTTGAACGCTATTTCATTTTCAATAACACCTGTAATAGATTTTATTAATTATTGCTTTAAATATATATAAGATTCAAATTACAAGGGATATTTGCAGAGAATAAAAATCTTGTGTTGCTCTGTAAATAAGAGATTTATTATAAGTATAAGACTGTATAAGAATCTAATTTAAACTAAAACACAATATTATTAATTGAACACAACTAAAACTGTAACCTGTAAATAAGAGAAACGACAATTAAAGTCTATTCTCCGATGCCTTTTATATTCATCTTATCATATTATTAAATGTAAATATAAAATCTAATTAATTAAAGAAAATCTTTACATGACTTGACATGCCATATTTGAATCTAACCAAAACGTCAAAAAGTCTCTCATGGAATCATAAGCAATGTAGTCCTACATTATCGACTATGCTAGGTACAGCTTTACCGACAACATAAACGAATAAAGAAATACATTTTCTTCACATATATATATAGAAAAAAAACGCAACACAAGATACATTAGGTAACTACTGGGTGTTCAGGAAAAAAAATACAGCATGCCATACACTTCGCCCGCACCAAAGCTTTGTCGCGAACTTATTATGATTTTTAGTTAAATTATACTTCAATTTGTTTAGCTTTTTATTCTCAACAATATTTTTACTAACATTTCCCAATAATCTGTTAGATTGGATTTTTAGTGTATTTGTTGGTTTAAGTACAAAAATATAATACCTGATGTACATATAATATACTAAGTACCTACAATTGAAGAAGTAATCCGGAAAAATTTCATAATAAAAATTCCTATAAATATACTTCATCTACATCTTGTTCACTAATGACGTGTCACGTGCGTTCACCAATGTGTTGTTCACTAATGGCTTTCTACTATGCTAAAGGATTTTTAAGTATGTGAAAAAATATTGAGAGTTTTAACACAATCATGGGGATATTTTTTATAGCACAATACGACGATACCTTTGCGCTACTAATAGCTTTAAGCCCATCAACTCGAACATAAATAAGATTATACTATTTTGAAATTTGACCAGTTCAAGCATACACAATAAAAGTATATCTTTACCTGAAACTTTGTGGAAAGTTTCCTCTCTTGATAAATAATTAATAAACAAATCTTGGCATTCCTGCAGTTTTTCTTTGGGCAAGTCCATAATCTTCAGTTTCAGCTCACCATTTTTACTATTCACGGTGCAAGTATCCCAAACATGAGGTTTCGTCGACATTTTTATCTGTGTCTGAAATGGAAAATTAAGCTCGTTATTACAGTATTTTATTAATAAAACGGCCCTGGCCACTTATGAAAAGACCCTACGCGGTTAAAAACATGACTAGGTACACGTTATGTAACTACATTGACTCTATAAATTACTAAGTGTTATCGACACTCTCACACACTAAATCGCTGTACATAGAATACATACATACATAACATCACGACTGTAATCCTCAAAAAGGTAGGCAGAGTCAAAGGCCTTTAGCTCTTTCACCACATTTTGCCCAAAAATAAAACTGGACTGGGTTAGATGGGAAATTGTGTAAATGGGTGAGTAGTGGCTAGCTCGTCGCCTACTCAATCGTACAGAATCTAAGTCATTTGTGATACACTATTGTGAATAAATGTACAAACTGCTTACAGTCAACAATATAACGCGACAAGTGGAGATGGCTATTTTCTAGAGATGAGGTATCACGTACCAAGAAAGGTCGACGTCTTAGGGGGATGTAAAAATATATAAAATGTATTTACCTTTTATAGTCTTGTAAAAGTTGGCGTCAATAACGCTAGGAAGGCAAGGCAAAATGAGACCTATAATTTCATACAAAACATGTTTTATATCAAGTAATCGTTATCCTTTTGCACAATATCATGTAAATAGATAGTATCGGCAAGAACAAAAATTGATAAAAAACAGATTAGTTGACTTACATAATATATTAGGTAAAAATATGAAATTGACTTCCGTCACCGTCTGTGACGTGATCATGATGTATTCTCATTTGAGTCTCAAAACTATTGGGTCCAGATGTCGTTCTTAGAGCAGGATGAATTTATACTTGTCGAGATTTACCTACCCAATATAAATAAATAAATAAATAATAAATAAATTCTCCAGACTGACACACCAATTCCTTACTTCCAAACTAAGCTTATGCTTGTGCTATGGATACTAGGTGAACGGATAGACATACTTATATAAGCTTATAAACATCCATGACTCGAGTACAAATGTCCATGTTCATCACACGAAACATTTGCCCCTAGCAGGATTCGAACCCGCGACCCTTGGTTTCGTGGCCAGGGTCTCTAACCACTCGACCAACGGGCCAGTCAAAATATATAAAAAATATACCAACATTAACGCTGCAACGAATAAACTGTGCCCTTCCCTTATATCTACATCATAATATTAGGTACTTTACTTTTATACATAACATCACGCTCGTAATCCCCGAAGGAGGCGTAGTAGTCCAAGAGCTCGTGAACCCTCCGAGTGACGGTCTTTCTGTAAGGCTAGAAATTTGATATAATGATGATTCATAGCCCATGTCCCATGTTGGTCTGGGACTTGGCCCATGTTTATCTGAGACAAAAAAAAGAATGTGCCAACTGTAGTTCTTGCCTAGCATGTCGTATGAGGCGACTAATGGTTTACGGGCTTTTGTGTATGTGACTGAGTAGGCGACGAGCTAGCCACTAGTCACTCCTTTTTCACAGCTTACCATCTAACCCAGCCCACTGTCCCATGTTGGTCTGGGACTTAAAAAGAATATGCCAACTGTGGTTCTTGCCTAGCATGTCGTAAAAGGCGACTAATGGTATATCGGGTTTTGGGTGTGTGATTGTTTAGGCAACAGGTTAGCCGCTTGTCACTGCTTTTTCACAATTTTCCATCAAACCCAGCCCGGCTTTAATTTTGGCTAAATGTGGTTGAAGGGACTTGCTGCCCCTTCGACTCTGCCTACCCCTTCGGGGATTATGGGCGTGATGTTATGTTATGATTCATAGCACGCTAAGAACGATAACCTTGACCTGGCAATCATCAGCCCTGCACGTCTTCAGCCCTTTTATTTTTAAAATTAAAAAAAAATTGTTGCTGTAAGCTTAACATTTTAATATGATTTAGTTTATTCATTGTAAAGTATAAAAAAGGTGCGCAGTATAGGAGGTAAAATAAACATTGTTCTGTAAAGTAAAAAATGATATATATCTTTGGATACGCGATTTAGAATATATGCGTACAATGACAGGCGATTCTGGACAGCATCAGACCTTGACAAGCGTGGGGAAAGATGCTATGGGAGTGCGAGTAAGAGACGTGAAGTGAACGCGCGTTCCATTAGATAAAAATCGAAATAGATAAGATATTTTTTATCAATTATACTGTAATCTACATCAGTTTTTTCATTAATTTTCGTCATCACGATCCGACATTCACTACTAGCTTTTTCCATCATTCTTTATTGGAATGATTCCGAGTCTTCAAATCACGCTCGTTTATGACATCAGCATATTATTTAAGTGGCAATATCAGTATTAATTGTCATCGTTTTAACTAAATTTGATTTCAATCAGGATTCAAAATAAAATAAATGAAATAGTCGATTTAACTTCTCTAGATTTTTTTATCAAATTGAAAAAAAGTCGAATTGGTGTCATATGGGCGCATAACTATTATTAACGTCAAATTCAAAGTGTCACGGAACTCATCTTAGGTGAAATGGACTGCTTGCTGTTGTTAATTTGGCAGGCCCGTTGGTCAGTTAGTCGGCCCGTTAATCAGAGACCCTGGCCACGAAACCAAGGGTCGCGGCTTCGAATCCCGCTTGCGAAAAATGTTTCGTGTGATAAACATAGATATTAAAACACCTATTTAAGTATGTCTATCCGAACGGATATCCTTATATGTAAGCTTAGTTTGGAACCAGAAAATCGGCGTGTCAGTCAAGAGAATTTATTTATTTATTTAATTTTTACTGTAAATACCATGAAATCATTACCTAGGCTGACTGGAAAAAATACAGTACTGAGTGAGTATACTCTACAGTACTTCCCAAAAAATAAACGACAAGTTCTTATTTTTATTAACAACCTCTAGCTAGGGTAATACAATACATAAACTTCTTCATCTTTATAACTGAACTTTTGTAAAGCTTCGCTCTTGTGAATGTATTTTTGTGAATCTAAGTTATATAATTCGGCTTTATAAAAGTCATTCCAAATATAATATGCCCATGTTTAAAAAAACAAACCTCAGTCGAACCTACTCCTTTTTTTAAAGTCGATTAAAAAATCCATTTACCTAATGCTGATCGGTTTATTTATCATGTAGGTAACTTTTATCTTTTTTCATAATATCAAGACTTATTGTTACATTATCATTATGATGACGTCACAAAACGCTTTATTACCGCCACTGCCAAAAGGTATGAAAGGACACACTGTATAAATGCATGGCATAAATATTATAAACAAATTGTTACTAAAATCCGACTAGTGACTCCTAACAGAAACAGTATAATTTCTGTTAAAAATTGTTGTTTCCGACCTTAAATAAATAGTAGTAATTTAAGTAAAAATTACAATAAACCTCACGTGTGGAGTGTTTTCACGGTGAGAGATAAAATTGGCTAAAAACTTAGAATTCAGGACGTGCCACAAGATCGTTTGAATGAAAGACTTAAGTTATATTCCAAATATTAGATAGCACAAGAAACTTTCCACAAAGCCACAAGTAAATAGCATTATTGTGTTCTTCTGTACTTGAAAGTCTTTGATAACCTCGATGATTAGTAATACGCATATCACGATGAGTTATTGACACTGACTCAATTCTCCTTCAGGTCAACTCAATTGGAATACTTTTCCAAAATTTTATCTCATATATTCAACTTGTGTTTTTCTTTTCGAGCCTAACTCATCTCTTTTTGCCTCCTTGTAACACAGAGAGATAGTGTAAGTCTAGTGAAAGCCTCGCCAAATCTAGATTTGGCGAGGCTTTCACTAGACCAAATTCCTAGGAATTTGGTCATCCATCCTACCGATGATGATTTTCTTTCTGATTGGAGTATGGCACACAGGTAGAAAGGCAAAGAGAAACCACAGGGTAGATTATATACATGTGTTTCCACAATTATCACGACTCCGTTAGCAGTTTCGTCTGCGGTTTGACTTGGATTGCTGAAGAGCAGAACTGGGTATTTCGCCATTTCGTCTGCCTGTCTTCTTATTCTCGGAACTCCCAGGGTCGCCTTGCGCTGATCAGTGCTAGTTTTACATGTGTCGATTTCGGGCAATCCAGGAAAAGACCCCCACAGCCCCTTCTTTCATGATTAATGTTTCTTTAATTTTTTGTCTGGCCCATTCGGTAGTAACCCATGCGCCAAGAGTTGTGAGTTCGATCCCCACCCAGGACAAACATTCGTGTGATGAATACTTGTGTTTGTTCTGTGTCTGGGTGTTAATATTTTATATTTAAGTATATATTTGGAATACCACTGTTGATTCTGATATCCGTACCACAAGTGCTTAAGCTACTTACCTCGGAGTCAGACCAATGTATGTGATGTCGTCGGATATTTATTTAATTTCCAGGCATGAATAAAAATGAGGACGCAGTACAAGAAGATTTTGAATTCTTGAAAAAACTCAAAATACTACAAGTTCGTCATTTGCTGCGAAGGATGAAGGTTAGTTGCAGTTTCTGGAATAGGGCTTGTAAGGAAAAGCGATCCTACATCTCTAGAGGAATTGAAGGTAAGCAAGGTTAAAATTTACCTGATCACTATCATTATTTTTCTGATTCTAGTTTTTGTCTAGTATTCCAGCCACATACTTATTGCTATCCCGTATTGTTAATATATCAATTAAGATCGGTGGTGGCTCAATGGTAAGGACACGCGTCCTTTTACCGAGGAGTGCTGGTTCTGCTAACGCTAGAAAGATAAGCTAGAAGATAGCTATGGAAATATTTGTAAATAATTATTGATAAATATTTTTAGTAAAATCGACTTAAAAATAAGATAAAACAAATTCGATAATCACGATGAGTTGTTCGCATTGCAGGAATTCGCTGGAAAATAACTTATTTAATTATATACTCACCATGACTGTCAAACTTATATATATATATATATATATTTATATATATATTAATTGCCCTGCTTTGACCATTAAAGATTTGTAGCGCCCTAAACAAGGGATCTAAACTATTTTTCGCACTCGCGTCACTTATTTTGTTAAAAAGAATTTATTTTATACTTTTTAGTGTTTAGACATTTAAATAGCTATCAAAGCAGTTTTTACTTGTGTTTTTTTATAAACATTTTTTGCGGGGTTTTTTGAAGTCGGTTTTTATTTTTGTTAATTCCGTATGACATCGCTGTGGTGAATATTCATCGAATTCTTTAAATGGTTGTCTACTCCTGCATTGTAAGGAGGATTGCTGACAGCTCTCGATTATACTGCTGCGTAAGCAATTCCTATTTACTGACCGAGCCCGCTCTGCAGACTAAGCAGCACCATTGATGGCATGGCACTCGCCAGCCAAAATTCAAATTCTAATATATATAATCCCTAATTTATAAAAATATTTTTGTTATTATCACTCTGAACCCATTACGTATACATATAACAGTACGAGTGAAACCCCATTTGTTGCAAGCACCTATAAGTCAGTGATCGTTTACCAAGCCGGTAGTACGCTTTGTTGTTAAATAAATAAATAAATAAATAACCAACGACATCAGATACATTGATCTGACTCCGAGGTAAGTAGCTTAAGCACTTGTATGACGGATATCAGTAACACTACTACGAGGTATTACAAATCTATACTTAAATATTCAATATTATCACCCAGACACAGAAAACACACAAGTATTTATCATACGAATGTTTTTCTTGGGTGTGGATCGAATCCACAGCTCATTGGTGCATGGGGCAGGGTCACTACCGAATAAGCCATCGTGCCAGTCAATTTTATTGGTATAAAAGAACTCACAGTCACGCTGTGATCAAGGGAAAATAGCGGGATCCACGCCATATCATTCCGTCTAGAATATAAAATGGCTAAGGAAACACTCCCACAGTCATCAAAGATGTAGGCAGAGTCCAAGTTGCAGGAAACATTACACCACACCCAGCGAAATAAAAAAATGAGTATGGTTTAGAGATGGGTCGTAACAGGTAAAACTAGATACTTGTTGTATTATCGAAAGAGAACAGTTCCTAATACCTGTTATCAAAGAACAGTCTGTTATTTTTATTTTTCGTTTCCTTATTTTTTTGTAAGAGGAGAGTTGATAGGTTCTAAATGGTAAGTAAATATACGCGCGTTACTACAGTTAGTTTAACGAATTTATGTTCTCTTATTTAATGGGGTTGCATACGGATATTATCTAGGACCAAATAATCGGTAACAATTATCGTCATCTTCACAATCACAAACCCAACAAACCTTGAGTCGTCATAAAAGACGTGCTAGAACACAGTTGATGCATTTTCAGTCCCAAACCAACATGGGGAAAAGTCTTAGAATATATCACTGGAAATAATACTGACGGGACTAAAAGTGGAGTCCGCTTGTGACCACGGTCGTTGCAACACGGCCGAAACGTCAAGCTGTGAGTACCCATGTACTACATAATGCATTATCGCGTTTAGTCCCGTCAGTATTATTTCCAGTGATAATGCAACGCGAAAGTTTAAAATCATATTCTTAGAATATATATCTATACTTATAATAAATCTGTAGAGAGGTCATTTCTGTACATGAAATATATTTTCAAAATAACTATCAGGGGATGATTAGTGATCGATACTGATGCCAAAAATGCAATCAGTAAATTTTTTGTCTGTCTGTCTGTATGTTCCTTATAGAAACAAAAACTACTCGACGGATTTTAACGAAACTTGGTACAATTATTCTTCATACTCCTGGGCAGGTTATAGTATACTTTTCATCACGCTACAATCAATAGGAGCAGAGAAGTGAAGGGAAATGTTGGGAAAACGGGAGAAGTTACTCCATTTTTTAAGCTTCCGTCGCATGTGCAGCCTCAATAGTTAAAGTTACATAGAAATCATGAATGACGGAAATAGTCTTTATAATATTAACCATAAACGCGGGTGACACCGCTGGCACAGCTAGTACATAATATGTCTACGTGAAATGGTGTATCACCATGATCTGCATAAACGAATTAGTTTATAATTATCGTCATACTAATTCATGAAGTGACATAATTCTCATGATGAATTCGCGAAAATATTTATCGTATTTGGTTTATCGAGCGGTGGTGGCATGCATTGCCAATTATACCGTCTTCTCATCTTCACTCTTAATATTTACATAAATATTAAGAGTGAAGATGAGAATACGAATACGATAAATGATTTTTTTATTCTGTGTGATTGAAAAGGGAATCAAGATCGCACGCTCCATCGTTATCTTTAAGCCGCTGTCCTAGATAAACGATGGAAAACGATCACGTGCGATGCAATGCGACACACGAAAGGTATTATAAGGGAAGTTTGCCTTAGCTACCCCGGTGCTTGATTATTATTTCAAAGTCTGCAATTTTCTTACATATACCAATGCCTTTATGATTTCATGAGTAAATAATAATTATACAGGCGCACACTTCATTATTAAAATACCACAAAGTTTAGAAATAGTCCCATGTTGGTCTGGGTCTTAAAATAATTTGCCAACTGTGTTTCATGCTTAGCATGTCGTAAAAGACGAAAGTTTAATTTTTGGGTCTGTGATTGTGTAGCCGACAAGTTGGCACTCTCACAATTTTCCATCTTACCCAGCCGAGTTTTGTTTTTGGCTGAAGGGGCCTGCTGCCCCGTTGACTCTGCCCACCCCTTCGGGGATTATGGGCGTGATGTTGTGTATGTATGTATGTTAGAAATACTAATACCCATATGAATTTGTACAAAATATAAAAAATTTTTGCAGCTACCATTTTGATTATGGCACTATACCTAATTGAGGAAAAGAGTTAAGTAACGATTAGGTACATAAGAAAGGTAGAATCATTACATAACATGTTTTTGAAAATCCTACTCCAGTAATCTAAATGACAAATAAAAGAGGAGTTAGCACTAGTTTTTTTTTTTCCTATAATTAAATTATACGATTTTCTTTGCTCATCTAGGACACATTTAAAAGCGGCCACAATAATTCACAATAATTATCTTTATCAATATAATTCATATCTACAAATTAACAAGAGACTGAATTCTTAAAGTATAAATATGTATTTTGATATTTATTTCAATTATTGGTGTCGTTTGTTTTGGGCTTATTAAACGTCAATTAATGTTGTTACAATTTACGAATAGTGATTAAATTATTTTATCGTGTTCAAGCATCAAAAGGTATGTAGAAAATAATTAGTGGCTTGATATCTGAGATTGCAACTTACTGAAATGTTGTTATCAGTGACTACTGCTATGTGACTACATAGCCCATGTTTAATGCGTAACCGTTTACACAATGATTGATATGTATATCAACTATTGTGTAAACGGTTGTAAAATATATATACACATCGTAATCCCTGACGGGCAGAGACAAAAATAAAACTGGGCTGGGGTAGGAAATTGTGATGCTCTGCATTCTTAGTGAATTTGTTTAGCCAAAATCTGTCCCTATTAAGGCTTTAATATTGTAAGTATTGCTATATACCGATTTTTAACTATACAACTCCAAAACCAGCGAAGTCAGCTGCGCCTGAATTACTGAATTGACGAAAAGTTTTTAGCTTAAGAAGATATCCTTATCTTGTCCATTTACATTTCTTCCAGTTTAATGCATTTGTCGCCTTCGATAGAAATACTTAAAAATTCTAAAAAAAATTAATAGGAAAAACATCATGTCAGCAAAACCCCGTATCTGGTCCAAATTTACTGTGAAATCTAAGGATGGCCAAGAATTGAACCTGAGGATTCAAAGTATAACGGACGATCGCAAAGAAGAATGCCATGAATTGTTTAAAAAATACATGATACCACAGGAAGCTTTCCAGAAGGCTGCAGGTAATACTTTGGTTACTAACATTGAGAAAATGAAATAAGAAAGCTAAGTTGTTTATAGAGAAGCTCTACAATAATCGCTTAAGTTATCTATCCTAAAAGAACTACGGGTCCACTATGTATAATACATGCATAATATAGGCGAGAATATTTAGTTTACCATACCTTTGGACTCGTGCGAAGCCGGGGCGGGTCGCTATCATTTATATATATTAAATATATATATGTTATATTAATTTTCAGAGGTAACTAAAAATGAGCTGGCTCTAGAGGAGGCGGAACAAGCTTTTGATTATATGCTGGGAACCTGTAAGGTCATCGTGATATGTTGCATAGACGATGGTACTGAATTAGGTGGAAAAATACTAGCAGCTTCGGCAATGTATCTATCTAAGAAGAACGAACTAGTGAATTTGGAACTACTTAACCAGGTTAATTTTGCTTAATACTCTTACCTTTATCAAACTTTTATGTACATAATATGGGTGGACAAGTCCTTTTACGGTACCTTTTAACTGAATAGCATTGAAACTTTCTAAAGAAGAGCTATGTCACCCAGAGTAACAGTATGAGGTCTCTTTTAAACATTTTATTTCCAACCGTAACAAAACAGTATATTAGCACGGAAAAACAGTTTATGCAGTAAAAAACATCTACTGATCTACTAAAATTGATTTTGCAGTTCAAGTCACAAGAAATGGTCAAGTTGATCTCTATGGTTACAGACGTAGCAAAAATGTACAACGTTTCGGATAGATATGGTTTGGAGAACTACTATGATGGCAGAGGAGTCGTTACACACCCAGACTACAGAGGTATTGGACTAGCACAAAGACTTTTACACAACAGGTATGTCTGTAAATTTTAAAAGTAAGCTTTTCAATTGATCAATCTAAGATATCCCTAGATTTAAAATTTTGTCTAATCTGTATCCTCACCGACTTATAATCCCATAGTCATGATTTTCTCTAAACACTACAATGCAGTTAGTCCAAAACGGGTCAGTTCAGCTTAGCCAATGACACTATTGATTTTACAATTGTTCATAGGCTACGGCGGCTACTCATCGCCGGGCATGCAAGCATTCGCTTCCACATTTATCACCTCAAACAATATATGAAATAGTAATAAAATAAAATTAAAATCCATCTTCAAAGAAAATAATCCCTTTTTCACCTTCAGTACATTGTTGTTCAGAATTGGGAAACTCAGTAATTAACATATTTTTTATTTTCAGGCGTGAAATATGCAAAGAAGAAGGTGTTGCCTTAACTGGGGTCTTGCTGACAGCGACTGGGTCGCAGAAAGCAGCGGAACGCGATGGCTGGGAGACGATCTTTGAAATTGAATACGATGAATTAGCCAAAAAATATGGTGTTAAATTCGAAGGGTGTCCAAAGATGTGCAAGTACATGATTGCTCGACCATTGTAGATAAGCGCTTAGAATGGTATTTACTTATCATCATTAAGCTAACATTGGTAGTCCCTTCAATTGAAAACTTGTCTGTCTCACTTAATTCAAAATATCCAAGCGAATTCTGGCTGGACAGGAACATAATACGTAGTAAATTATATAAAGTAAAAACTTGCTGACTAATTTCTCATTATATTGTTATCATATGAAAGATGATTAACTTTTTATCGAGGATTTATTGTTATAACGCAAGGTCATCCAACTTTTTGATATTTTTCCTCGTGCTATCTTGTAGGTATACATATTCAAGAATTCTGAATAAATCATTCTAGAATCTTAACTTGTTCAACTGTAAAATGTTTAATAATTCAGGAAAGTGCTTTGTCTTAGAATAAGAATAATAAATTTAATAAAATGACTAAATATTTAAAAAAAAAAAAATTGTTTTATTCGATGTTATCTCAAAACCCCTTTAATCTTACGGATTAAAATCTTTGTCCTCTATAATGTAAAAGTTGAACTCTTTTTCAAGTCTTTGTGGGTTGAATTAGAAAATATTGCAATATATTCAACTTTTCACGGTATACTCCAAGACATTCAAAACTGTAGTTCAAGTATGCATTTCAACGCCTACCGACCGATTGTAATAATATTTGGCACGCCAAAATTTTGAACTCTACATAAGGAGATTAGCTAAAGTAGCCCGCTTAATGCTTGGTTTTCTTCTTCTCTCTTTATTACATCTATTATTGTTTAAGGGATCATCTTATTTACTATTACTTTTCTCTAGTCTGAAAGCTTTTGATCCGATAGGTTTAGGTATTTTTTTAAAGTTCTTATGAGAAATAAATGTCTTTAAACCTTTTAGGTATTTCTTGCAAATTTGGTGGGTAATTTTTCCCTGTGTGCTGTCATATCTATTTGTTTCTATTTTTGTTACTTCTTCTTCTACACCTAATGCGGCTGCTGGACATTTATATTTAGTGTGACGGTACTGGTTGTTGATTTAGTGCATCGGAGACTTATTTTCTTGTTTGGTTAATTGTAATTTATGGGAGTAAAATTTTATTAAGTATGGTCTCTAACTCTTTGCTTGGATGCATCCATTACACTCTGGATACATTTCTGTAACTGGTGAATCGTGGTAAGGTATCCACGTGTATTGCTTTCTAAATTTGTTCAAGTCAGATAGGTGCGCCAGATAAGTACATCTATTCATATCTTCACTTCATCTTTTGCGCGCGCGTATGCTATCAGAAATAGGTGCTGGAATAGTGGCGGGTGCCTGCACAACATCTTCTGATAGGGAAGAAACAGTTGATGAAGGTGAGTGAGGGGATGTCTCTACTTGAAATGAATATGGAGTTGAGCTGGGTAATGGAAATAGCCTATTGGATGATGATGGTGAATGAGGGATGATGATACCGGCTGTAGTCGATTTTTCGTGGGGAGCCCGCCTGCTCAGCTCTCCGTCGCCGATGGTCCGCATACTGCGGCACTCACCACCAGGTCCAAGTGCGCTCCCCCGGGTAGCGACCAAATCCTGGATCATGATCTAAGCGGACCCCGTCTAAGCACGGGACATAACGCCAGGAAGATAATGAGTTGTATTTTTCCGATTTAAATTAGTTAATCGTAAAAGGCGACTAATGGTATATCGGGTTTTGGGTGTGTAATTGTGTAGGCGACAGGTTAGCCACTTGTCCCTCCTTTTAACAATTTTCCATCTAACCCAGCCCGGTTTTATTTTTGGCTGAATCTTGTTGAAGGGGCATGCTGCCTCTTTGACTCTGTCTACCCCTTCGGGGATTATGGGCGTGATGTTATATATTTATGTATGTATATATAAAATTATTAGTTACTTACTAATTTGTAATTTCTATTAATATGCTTACATGTCATGATGAATATGACAAAACTACATTCTGCTACGGAACCTAAATAAGAATAACTTTATAACTGTAATGTACGGATACGGATAAGTAGATATATATTGATAAATTAATGTAAATGGGCCCACCTATCATATCAGCATGATTCATCTATTTTTTGGGGCAGTCTGTATGTATGTGTATATAAAGTTAAGAATAACTTCACCTATTATCACTGTTCAGTATTATCTTCTGACTCGAATAGACGTTAGTAATCCTTGCTTTTATTTGTAATTTGTAGTGACATAATTTTATTATTGGTCTTTTTCTACTGAATATTATTGAGTACATACAGTCTACGATAATATTTTGATGTATTTGAGTTCAAAGTTACAAATAATTAAAACAAGGCGTAACTTAGTGTAGCTAAATCAATTTAATATATGCCATTCTGTTGAAGTTTTGCAACTTCTACAAAAAGCAATAATTTTGATTTTCAATTAACTGATTCTATTAAATATGCTTCAAAAATACTCGGATTAAGGTGTTCACTGTACATATATAAACAAACTCAATTATGTATACAAATTCAATGTACATTTAAAAGTTAAATAGTCTGAATATCAATAAATAAATCAGTGAAAATTTGTCATTTAGGGAAAAACATTATGACTTTGTTGTATTAATCTGTAAGTTAAAAAAATAATGAATTATTTCTGAAACAAAAAAAAAAGTCGATTATTTTATTGTAGTGTTCTTTCTTCATATCAATTTAAATAGGTCTAAATAGCACTTATTAAAAGTACTATATATTATATTGCGTTTGTGTAGTGTTTGTGAATACACACGGCGTTACTTATCATTTCATTCGCATCACAAAAATTTGTCTATCTCTTTCGAATATGGCTAAGCGTGTGACTAAAGGAGATGATTTACAAACGTATGCTTTTTACCACTGCTATAAAATACGGCTTGTGATTTGATTTCATCTCGTCCGTCAGTTAAACCAATTGCCGAGGTAACCGGTGTATTAAGAGGTTTATCAGAATATAATAATAGAATATAATGTTTTTTAAACATACTTTAAGGTAAAGTTGCATTAGTGTCTGGGTTGGGTACTGTGAACTTATGCATAAATAAAGCAAATCTTTTATCGGTAGAGACCTCATGGGTTACCAAAATTAAAAAAAATGCAGCTAGTTTCGAACAAAATATATCACAAAATTAAAATTGTGATAGTAGTAGTATTTTAGTTTATTAACATTGCTTATAACATTATTATATAGTAGGTTTAAATCATACACCTTACATCTAAATATTAGTAAAAAGTTAAATTTTCTTATGATAGCATCTAGCTAGGGAAATAATATCAAATATATATTTTTTCTTTTATAGTAAACTCTTTCAAAATGTCGACAAAACCTCGCGTGTGGTGCACTTTTACCGCCAAGAGTCAATTTGGTGATTTAAAACTGAGGATTCAAGATGTGCCAGATGGTCGACTGGACGAAGTTCAAAGCTTTTTCCAGGAATATTTAGTGCCCGAGGAAACTTTCCTTAAGGCCACAGGTAATAAGAATTTTTAATTACCATTCAGTAAAAAGCTAACGAGAGTGGCAGGCTCAACAGTAAGGACAAGCACTTTATCGGGTTATGCTGGTTCTAACCTGAGCACGGACCTCTAGATTTTCAAAACTAAGTACGGTTTTTGTATCACTTGCCTAAAACGTGCATTATTTGTTACACACGAGTGTACGTAAAAATGGGTTTGAATTTACAAATTAAGTTGTGATCCTTCATTTGAAGAATTCCAAGCCCAATAAGCAACTTAAGTTAGTTAGGCAATGAGGCCTTTCTTGAAACTTCTTGAAAATATAAAGCTGTAGGTACATACAGTATTCCTACAGTAAGTAAATTTAATAACGTGAGCAAATTAATCTATACTTACTAATATTATAAAGCTGAGTTTGTTTGTTTGCTTGCTTAAACGCGCTTATCTCAGGAACTACTGGGCCGATTTGAAAAATTATTTCAGTGTTAGCTAGCCCATTTATCGAGGAAGGCTATAGGTTATAACATTAACCATAAACGCGTGTGAAACTGTGGGCACAGCTAGTAAATATATAAAATCTAAAAACCATTTCCCTGTATACTATAAACATAAACTAGCCAAGGCCTGCTGCAATAAAAAAAAAGAAAAAGTAAATCTTGATACATATAAGAGTCTTACGAAGAGACCTGCTAAGGGCTCTTTCAAATTAGGCGTTTGCTGTCGGCCTGCTGCAGTGCTGGAGCGGTGCGGTAGTTGGCCTGCGCATGGAAGATCGTATTATCTCATACAAAGTGTGCGCTGCTGCCGCACCGCACGTCTAAATTGAAAGAGCTCTAAGTCTGCTAAGTAACTTGTGAAGTATCTGGTGTTAAAAATGTGAGGAAGCATGAACGTGGCATCAGTAATAGATAAGATAGAGAAAACCGTTAATCTTGGTACGGGCATGTGATGAGAAGAGATAAAGGACACATTACAAAGAGAGTGATGAGTATGAATGTTAGTGGATGAAGACGAAGAGAAAGGCCAAATAAGAGATAGATGGCTTATGTGAAAGACGATATGAGTGAAATGGGAGTGGATAGCTTGATGACGGCTGACCAGAACGTATAGAAGAGGTATGCTGCACCGGCCCCAGATGACCTGGGAGAAGGGCAAGAGGATGATGACAGTATCTGCTTATTTGACAAGACATTGTCTGCACTCTTAGGTGATACTTTGCTAATTATATTTAGTAATAGCTTTATAAAATTTTGACATGTTTTATTATATTTATTTCCAGGAGTTATCAAAAATAAGGAAGCGCTAGATGAAGCTAAACTAGGATTTAGATTTATGATGGAAGGCAGCAGAATGGTAATGGTTTGCATAGACGATGGCTCTGACGTAGGAGGGGAATTAATATCAGCTTCTGCAATAAACCTTGTAAAAAAGGGCGAACCGGGCTTCCGAAAAATAAACAGAAAGGTAATTTAATTTTTTTATCCTTGGACGAAAACGAGTTTTATTTTATTCGTAACAAAATTCTGGAAAATACTTGAATTTTGTTAAGTTACATGTTACATGTCATGTTATGTGTCAAATAGTTCCTTATAGTTGATATTAGTAAAAATGTGCGTCTTTAGTTTGTTTGTTGCTAGCTTTTTAGAAAACTGTTATACATGTACATATTATGAAATATGTGTCGAGTTATGAAACTGCTAATGTCATTTTACAAATGAAAATTATCTACTTTAATTCTTCGACAATCCGATGTTATCCTTATATCCTAGTCGTAGGGAGAAGCTTTCATCTATTATTTCTAATTTTTACAGCCTAAATCAAAAGAAATGGCTAAAGCTGCCGAGATATTTGGGAGTTTATTTCAAAAAGTCGACGTTATGGAGCAATTTAACATAGATTCCTATTTCGAAGGCAAAGGGGTAGTAACACATCCGGACTACAGGGGTCTAGGACTAGCTCAACGACTCCTACACATCAGGTATACCTACTCAAAAGTTTTACAAGAATAGAGAATGTTACCTACTCAATTACTGTAAATTTTTCAATGTATATTCGTGAAATCACACTTTAGTATTCATACTGTACTATCCTGCCAGTCAATCCCGGGGAAATCTTAAAAGCGATAAACGCCTTATATATAAATGTATTAAAAAAAATATTAAGATTAGTTGCTTATTGAGGGTTTTCAAAAATATACAAAAACCGCCAGATTGCACGTGGGAGTCACCTGGTCTTATCACTGTCCCTATTGGCTCTTTGTTGACAGCATGTCAGTTTGTTCTGAAAACTTAGCAATGAGAAGGGTGACATGACCGTACGTCACAGTTACGCCATCTATCTGATGTTTTAATTTAAAAAATACCCTCATTGTGAGAAAGTGGTGAGTAGTCATCGCAAAAATATATGACGGCGCACTAGTAGTGCCGTCTGTTTATGGAACGAGATTTGACACTGTCAAGTCTGGCGCAGCGTCGAGTCGATGGTCAGCGCGGCTATTATAACCGACTTAAAAAAAAGGAGGAGGTTCTCAATTCGACTGCATTTTTTTTTTTAACGGTTCTGATAATTGGACGTAATGGCGAGCGCACCGATCGGATCCGACGAATCGCCGTTGTTCCAAATAATCTTTGCCATTTTATGCTTCAAAATAGTTAAAACCGTTTTAGTTTACAATTTCTCAATTAATAGTGATATTATTTCAATGTACCTCTGTAAGGATGATATTTTGTGTGATAAAAAATAACTGATGGTTGACATTTGACTATTTGAATGATTCCTACACGACTCATGTATATTGAAAATAAGACCGATTGGGATGACAAAGGGTATCTGCCTATATATATATATATATGTATATATATACTTCTTTTTTTTATTAATAACTCGTTTTATTATGATTTACCTTACTTGTATGGTACAAGTAAAAGTGTCGTGAAAGGTTCACTAAGAACAAAACTAACTAACTTCACGTCACTTCCTTCAAAGAAGAACAAATATTTTTTTTACAGATATCCTTTATTTAATAAGCAATACAGTGGAAATACATAATGCCCTTTATTCAATCAAAAGTAGTCTTACTTTCCTCTAGTACAAGGCTTACTTTAAAATAATATATTCTTCTCTTCCAGGCGCCAGATTTGTAAAGAAGAAGGCGTCCCCTTGACGGGCGTGTTTCTGACAGCCATCGGTTCCCAAAAAGCAGCAGAACGCGACGGCTGGGAGACAACCTTCGAGGTACCCTTAGCAGAGCTGGGCGAACAATTCGGAGTCAAGTTCGAAGACAGCCCGACGATGTGCAAGTACATGATTGGGAGACCAGTAGACTGATTACTAAAACTTTCAAATTGATATAAGTGTAAAAAATCTAAGAAGATGGATTTTAAAACTTAGATTAATTATATAATATTATGACCATAATCCCCGAAGGGGTAGGGTAGGCGCAGTTCAAGGAATAAGCTCCATAAACCAATTAAACTACATTTAACTAAAAATAGGGTTGGGTTCGATGGCAACTTTAAACTTGTATAAAAACATACTTATGTTGCTAGTTAGATAATGTAGAATGTCTTTTCCGCAACTGAGGAAAGTTTAATATTTGTCTAAATATATATATTGATTGAAATGTTCTTAAGAAAATAATAATTATATTATTATTTATGTAATGACGATGAATATATTATGTTTATAAGAAGATCAGTTCTTATATTAATGTGTGAAATAATCATAAACATTTATTGCTTCATATTTAATAAAAAAATATATAAATAATTTAATTTCTTTCTCATTTAACATCTAATTTAATATTTATACGAGTCATCAATTATAATGATTATGACTGAGATTTTTTGACACGTTGAAGTTATGTAGCTTTAAACAAACATACATAATATGTATATCACGTCCGCAATCCCCGAAGGGGTGGGAAAACGTTAAGAGTTGGGTTGGATGGAAAATTGTGAAGTAGTAACAAGTGGGTAGCTCATAGTTGTAGGTGCTGGTCGCGGACAAAAATATGAAAATAAATGTCAATCCACGAACAGCACCTGCCAGAAATATCGGTAGGTGCTGTCCGTGGACTAGACCAGATGCTGTTCGTGCAGGTGCTATTCGGGCGGGTGCTCTAAGTGGACCACGTCGTCGTAATCACAAACCCAACACTCGGTACATCATTATTAGCCTTTTACGAACATGCTAGGCAAAGAAAAAAGGTTGGTACATTATATAGCGAGACAATTTGTTTTTTTTAAATAATTAATAAATAAATAAATATTAGACTACATCACATACATTGATCTGTCTCCGAGGTAAGTAGCTTAAGCACTTGTGTTACGAATATCAAAATCAACAGTGGTATTACAAATTTATACTTAAATATTGGATATCAACAAGCACACGTATTCATCACACGAATGTTTGTCCTGGGTTGGGATCGAACCCATAACTCTTGGCGCATGGGCCAGGGTCCCGAATGAGCCATCGAGCTTGTAAAAAGTGTCAGAGAAGCGTACGACCGGCCTGATAGTATGCGAACACTGACTTATAGGTTCTTGCAACAAATAGAGTTTTACTCGTAATGTTACTATAGGCTCCAGGGTATATTAATAAAGATAATTAAAAAAAAATGTATTTGAATTTCGGCTGACGTGTGCTATCGGCTTAGTTGGGAACTGTGATGCTTAGTCTGCAGAACGAGCTCGGCCAGTAAATAGGAATAGCTGACGCAGCAACATTATCTAGAGTTTTCAAAACCTTACTACAGAGGACTTGACAACCTTTGAAGACTTTGCTGATGATTTACCGTGGCGACGTCATATGGAAAAACAAGTGACAAGAACGCGACAAACAGTTTAGGTCTCTTGTTGTTAGCGATACAAATCTTTAGTGGCCAAAAGTGCATTCGAGCAATATCTAGCTCAAAATTCCTAAGATTTTTAATGCATGGTTTTCATGAAAGATAAACAAACACAATAATTTTTTTTTTTAATTTTTTTTACTGGGATGCCAACTTAAGATACATCACATACATTATAAATATCACAGGCTATATAACAATTCCGTGACTAATCTTGCAGTTACAGGCAAACACACTATGCATTAAGAAAAAAAAAAGATAAAACAAAATTATGAGCAATAATTACAGCTCAATCATTTATTATCATAAAAGTATTGATGTCAGTTATAAATTCGATGAAAGATAAAAGTTAGACAGTCATGATGAGTACAAAATTAAATATGTTATATTTTTTGCAAATTGCTAAAATACGAATAACATCGTGACTATCAAATTTGTTTTATCAATTTGCCCCTATATTAGGATTACGAAGGTAAGATCGGCAGTCACTTCAATGTAATTACCAGATTCGCTAAATCCTGGATCACGGTCTAAGCGGACACCCTAACATGGGACATTGCTACTGCAATGACTCTCCCGCCGTACCAGGGGGGCTTAGCAGGCCCTGGTTACCGGGACAGGGCCGAAGCCAAGAGGGACTCCAAAGTGGGCCGTGACTGCTCGAGTTAAGGAAAAACCAGTCGCGGCTCTCTCTGCGGTCGGACGAGGATAGCCGAGCATGAGGAGGAGCTGACTGTTTCGTTGCTCGCCTTCCTATCTTCGGCAACCCGGCAGGGGCGCACTGAAGAGTCACTTGTCACTGCTTTTTCACATTTTTGGCGGTTGTAGTTCATAATTAATTGGCTGCCGCCAATTAATTATTGGACATAACAAAAGTCAGATAATAGGTAATAGCCTCAAAAATGTGCGTACATTGCTCATTTACGAAGGAAATCATTTTAGAAAAAAAATACTTTTGGACCCTCGTTCATAGACAAAAAATTGCCTTTTAGGTTTTGATGAGTGAGTGAAACAGACACTTATTATAAAATAAGCCCTAAGCTAAAAAAAATAAAAAACTTTTAAGTAATGATGGAACCTTATTATTTGGACCGAGCAGAAAATTCATTTAAGTATTTATGAATTATAAGATATCAGGCGTTAGACAACGTAATCTAAATGGAAGTGGAAAATGGGACAAGAAGGGTAAAGTGTGACTGAGCAATGTCTCTTGTCGTTCCGACCTTTACCCAACACACTACCATGCGCCTAGATTGTCTTACAAATGTGGAGACATGTGTCACCGCGTTTACTTGAACATCTAATTTATGTAATTCCATATTTTCCTCCTGATTTCCCCACGGGCTACGCTAATCCTCACTTATATTATAAACAAGTAAATAACCCTCTCCGTATGTCTGTCTCACGTTTGGCGCTTAGGTACTTCTACTATTTATAGCTTTTTGTTAGAAAATTATATTAGTAGATAATGATTTTACTGACATATATTCATTTGTTAAATTATCTGTTTATCTGTTTTTGGGATGATTTATTTCAAGTTTTAAAATAAATTCCTTTGAAAAAATAGATTGATGTTTAATTTGATACATGAATTATTGAGGATCTTACTATAAAATCTTGAGTGAAATGAAATAAAATGAAAATATCTTTATTTACATAGGCTTCAATAAAGCACTTATAAATCGTCAGAACAAGATTAATCTACCGGTTCAAAAAGTCGATTCTACCAAGAAGAACCGGCAAGAACTCGTTAAATAGTACCTTTTTTAAAATGCCAAGTCTTAATAGCTATCAGTTAGATACAATTTCTCAGCCTATTCTGGAACTAACCATATATTCTCAAAAGTACATACAAATGTCCCTTGTCGGACTTCGCAGATTGCTTAAGTTATTAGATATATAACCAGTTTAAGATGTGAAAACTTAATAGACATATTGAGCAAGTCTCTCATTTTTTATATTAATAGTGGCCCACCCCGGCTTGGCACAGGTGATTGCACCGGTGCGCCCTACAGGGGGGGCTCCGAATACTCCTGTGGTATCCCTGCCTGTCGTAGGAGGCGACTAAAAGGGCCTTTGGGGCTGTGGAATGTTTGCGGGGGGGCCTGCATTCACTTCGTTAAGCAGCCCCAGAGAAGATGACGACACGTGGATCCCCGTCCGTTAAATAGGATGGGGTGACACTGTGGTCTGTGCCATCATAAGCACCGCGAGGTGTTCTGGGGGCGAGGTTGCCTCTCCCTCGAGATGGGCCGCATGGATCGGCAGCGGCGTAGACGTAGATTTCGCGTAGAGTCCCGCAGCCCGGAATCTGCGCCAACGCCCGAAGAATGACCACCGTGAGGTTTAGTCGGTAGTGGAGTGTTTTCCCAAACCTCTGAGCCCGACACATCCTCGTAGGCCGAACCTAACTCAGGTTTTATCTATTGATTAAACCTGAAATTGCTTTACAAATTATATACATAAACCTTTCTCGATCTTCACTTTATCTCCAGGTGAAAACCGCATCAAAATCGGCCCAGTAGTTTCTGAGATTAGCCTATATAGACATACAGACGCGTGGGAGTACTTATTTTTATACTATGTATTGATTGAGGATGAAACATAAATTGGTTTGTTATGGACGGTAATTGTTCTCTTGGGCTCCTCTCCCATTCACTAATAATATGTCCTTGGTCTGACAATTGTGTATGTCGAAACCCTGAGCCCCAGTAATGTGCTTCATCCTGTTAAGCAAATGCCGTACATCCGACTACGTTACTATCCGACTACGGTGCTACTATTATATATTATACAACTATCTTTTATAGGCGTTCGCTGACAATAACTCAATAAAGGGAACAACAAACAATATTATGAAGTATTTCTTCATAGATGAAATTTGTCGCTGATTTTTTTAGTACTTAAATATCTTCTACATTTTATCACGAAGCAATAAAGGGATAAACAAATAGAGTCCAAGTATTAGAAATAAAAGATCGAAACTTGTAAAAACATAGCAGCAAGTGGTTAGGCCGTCATCGTTATCTCTAAAACCGAGCTCGTCGTAGGCTAGTACCAAAATATTGTTTTTTTTTTAAGCCGTAGGTTAGATTATCAAAAAATATTGAAGGCGTATTTTTTGCTTTATCAAATACTCGAAAAATAACAGTGATCGGGAATGGGGTGCTATTACATCACTTGTTTCTAAAATTCTACAGAACAAGTGAAGCCACGCGCAACTTTAACGCGCTGTATCTTCGTCATTTTCGGTTTGCAGAACAAAAAATACGTGAGCAGTATTTTTTTGTAATCTTTAAATTGGACTATTAAAATTGTTTGAGTCAACTAGCCTATTACAAAGTCGCCTTTAACGACATGCTAGACAAGGAACACAGTTGGGACATTCTATTTAAGGGCCATACCAACATGTACTATTATAACCATTTAGTTACTACTTATCGCATAATTAGCATTTATGACGTACGAATGAGATGTGAAAAACCATTTTAATGTCTATATAAGTCAGAATATTCTGACTACTCACGGCTTTTAGCTTAGTAACAACGCGATATTTCGTGAGCGGTGTTAGGTATAGGCGAGGTCATTCGCCTCAATGCGAGCGCTGTTGTCAAACACGGATATTACTTGTGGGAACTTTTTGTACAAATCTCAGTGTGAACTATTATTACTGTACTTATGGAGGGTTAAACACTGTATGGAACACTGCATAAATTGGTCGTGTGCTAACAGAAGGTGATGTTAGGAGCCATAAAACCGTAGAAGCTATGAAAAGGATCATGAATGTCGAAGAAGCAAGTGAGGTGTGTAAGAATCGTGCCATATGGCGTTCGGTTCTCTCTGCCTACCCCGTTAGGGAAATGGCGTTAAGTTTAGTTAGTTTTATTCATAGTTGAAAGTGCTAGCCAAATGTAGTAGTATTTGAATGTCATTTGTGGTTTGATATAATACAAAATCTCCCAAATCCCAGATCATTGTGTACGCGACCATAGGTCAGACTAGAAACGGTATATATTTTTTCTTGTTCTGTTCCTTTAAAATATTTTTAACGATGGTTTTTTTTTTACAGTGTTAATTAATGTTTCTCAAGAGCCATTTCATTTAGTATAGTGTTTATATAGTAGTATAGTGCATATATAGTGGTTTCCATATCTGGTCGGCGAAAGGTGTTAGTTTTTGTTAATTTTAATAATCGCCCTTTGACTCCGCCTACCCTTTCGGGGACTACGGGCCTGATAGTGTGAAGGCTATTTTAAAATTAACTGACTAACTAAACTTTACGCCACTTTCAAATTAACACAGTTCATTTTCGACTGCGTGGTCCCAAGTCTTATTTTTCTTAACCAAGGGATCTTCCATTGCCGTGAAAGCTAAGGTCAGGGGCAAGAAGCCCCAAGGGGCAGATGTTTAAGTAGTCATCGTGTTTGAAGTAAGTTTTCATCACAACAAGTTACTAACTTAACACTGCGTGCATATTTCAAAATTGTGAGTGAGTACCTTTTTTTTTTTTTTTTTTTTTTTTTTTTTTTTTTTTTTTTTTTTTTTTCTACTTGGGGAACTCCCACGAGCCGTCACCCTCCGGACGGGGATCCAGAGGGCGGTGTGTCGGACTCGAACCGACTAAACCCCAAGGTGGCCTCCATCGGCGCAGTTCCGGAGGAGCCGGTATCCCCACTGTCGGGACTATACGACAGCTCCACCGGTAGTGCGCGTGCCGCGCTGCGCGGCTCACCTCGCGCGGCGGTGGTCGATGCTGTGCAGCCCACGCCATCAGTCGTCGGATGCACAGCACCGAGCACGCGCGCGCGTCGAGACATGCCAGGCCACCCAGCATGTCTCAACTACTCCGCCCAGGATTCAGACGCCGATCGTCCCCGTGACCGGCGTCGTGGGCCCACTCTCGCGCTGTGCCCTCTGCTAAGCCAGAGGGCACGCGGAGAGCGTCTCGTCAGAGGGGGCCGCCTTCCGCCCGGCGACCCAAATTGAGGGCAGAGCCCTGTCGTCACGGAGGGAGAGCATCGAGACGCTCAATCCCTCCGCGACCCGCCACGACGCGACCCAGCGCGCCCCTATCGGGTTGCCGAGGATAGGGAGGCGAGCAACGACAACACTCAGCTCCTCCTCTTCCTCGGCAACCCTGGTCCGGCTGCAGAGGTTACAGCCGGACCGCCGCAACTGCCCGGATGCAAGTCGTGCAGTCGCGGCTCACCTCGGGGTCCCTCTTCGCTTCAGCCCTGCCATGGCAGGGCCTACTAAGACCCCCCGGTACGACAAACCGAGGACCCTGGCGGGGGGGGTGAGTGAGTACCTATGTAACGATTGCCAGCTAACATACTATTGAATTCGATATTATTAATGTAGTTTTATCCGAAGATCTTG
The DNA here is from genome assembly GCA_951394215.1 of Glyphodes perspectalis. Lineage (NCBI taxonomy): Eukaryota > Metazoa > Arthropoda > Insecta > Lepidoptera > Crambidae > Glyphodes > Glyphodes perspectalis. The sequence continues at coordinate 5,681,771 of OX596207.1, read as the reverse complement.
TGGTCTAATAATTCTTTATTGTAACGGAACAGCGATTGCATTATAATGTCCATACAATACGAAAATGTATTTTTCTCTAGTCTCTCTGAAACCTCTTTTATCCCTAATTGGCATTTTGGGATAGAATCTGCATACGGACTTTTTTAATGAAACAAGTATTTGTATACTAATATATGTAATGTTTTGAACAACATATAATTAAAATTACTGATTACGGCATCTAATTGCATGCATACGCATGTTTAAACATACAGACCTTAGCAATTACAATAGCAATTACCTACACAGGAAAAACACAGAGCTACCATACATAATAATATATCTACCTGACGATATGGTAATCAATATGGTTGGTTTTATTCATATAATGGGCTATGGCAAAATAAAACTCCTTTATAAATATTGGTCGGGCTTTATTTACTAAAATAAGATACAATAGTTCTTGTATTATCACGTCGATCATTAATAGGCATTTGCTGAAAATCACAATTGGCAGGTAAGGATTTTAAATATCATTGTGAATTTTTGTCACATTCAAAAATAATAACAATTGCAATTAAAGTATATATTACCAACAAAAAAATATTAATTCTGTATAATAAATAAAGTATTTTTATATGCATATAAGTTTATTTAGTTGTATATTGATTAGGATTGCATAGTGATAGTTCACAACCGATAAAGTGTAGGTAAAGAATGAACAATACTGTCGATAGCGCTGAATAAGGAAGCTGTTCATGATGATAATATTAATTAAATACCATGTTTTGATGTATCGTATTAGGCTCCAGAACATAAAAAACTAGTTACTAACTCTTTTGCGTGTTTAAACGGATATATTTCCATAATAAGCTTTTCAAATGAGTTCAATAACATCCATATTATGACTTAACTCGTATACTCCAAACTGATATCGGTCACGGCGGCTAATCTCAACGAGGATTAGCCAACTGCGCAGAAGATATTATAGTGCATAAGTGTGTCCGCAAACACAAGTCACACCACAACACAACTCTCTATTCCTTCACTCTTTTAGCCCGGTAAGAGTCATATATCTATACCAGAACAATTATAAGAGAAATAGAAACGTTAGAAGTCGCATTTACCAATAGTTATTGGCACCTTTACTTGTAAATAACAGACCCATTATAGTTATGAAATGATGAAGCCAGTTCAGTTTTAGCCAGATATGGGCGTCGTGTTTAGAGTTCGTGCGGGGTTTCAATTCCCCAGTTAAATTGTACCTACGACTGCTAACCTGATTGTCCACTATTGGTAGTGAAACTATCAATCCGCAAACTACTAAGGCACACTAGCTTATAATATAGGTGTCTGTTTATCCCTATGACCACACTATCGCAATACCGCGAAGGTTTGATTTTCTATACTACTTTACAGAACGCCAGATCTGTATCTCTGTCTGACTGACAGAAGAAAATAAAAATCTTGGCGATAGCATGATAATGTAGCCACAGCATGACAATACAGTCTACAATGGCGTTGCGACCATGTACTTGCACATCGTCGGCCCCCCTTCGAATGTGACTCCGAATAGCTTGCCCAACTCTTCATATGATACCTCGAAGATTGTCTCCCAGCCGTCTCGCTCTGCAGCCTTCTGGGATCCGATCGCTGACAGCATCACACCGGTTAAAGGCACATCATCTTCTGTACACATTTTGCGCCTGGGAAATAAAAATAATCACTTCGTCACACTTACACTGAATTAGGGTTTGAGTGTTGGGGTAAATGACAAACGGACATCTGCGACATTCCTACACACTTATTAGTTACTTTTTTATAGTTACTAACTAGCTTTTGCTACGTGGATCTCCCTGGTTGAAATTTGGTCTGTCATGCAACCGTAAACGTGCGTCCAAGGGGATCAATTACTTTCTCTACTCAAGGTTAAAGTTTTCGGTGACTTTAAACCTTTAAAATGTTAACACAATTCATGCTGCCTGTCCTGCCTACCACTTCGGGGATTATTGATTGAAGTTTATGCGCAAAACGTGAGACAGACTTTGTCACAATTTTCCATAGAACCGAACTGAATTCTATTCTTTTCCAAAGAATTAAAAAATGGTTTAAGGAGGTTATAGCCCCTAGACTTTGCTTATTCCTTCGGAGATTGCGGGCATGACGTGTTATATGACGTAGACAATTAGCTTAGATCAGACAAACCTGATATGAAACAGTCTTTGGGCAATTCCGAGACCCCTGTAGTCCGGATGGGTGACCACTCCTCTACCATCGTAATATCGGTCCACGTTAAACTGCTCCATTACGTTGTACATTTTTGACACTCCAACGACTATTTCTCCCAATTTGAGTAACTCTTGGTTTTTAGGCTGGAAAACAGATTGGCCACAAGTTACCATGGATGTTAATGAGATGTTGTAGCGGGGTACAAGTTTTGTCAAAAGTGATGAAATTGGGACCTAATTTTGGGTGCGTGCGCGTGCATTAAAGATGCACTTGCTTGCACGTGACAAAAAACCAAGGCTATTTACAACTGAATATTTTACATACTTTATTTATAACTTTTATGTACAAGGATATTTAAAAAAAAAGCGAAACCATTTATCTACTTATATAACTCATTATTCTCAGGAACCAATTTAAAGGATTTCAGAAAATAGCAAATATATTTTACTTTTCATACAAAATAGGCAATCAGTTGATCAATTTTTATATAAAAAGGAAAAAAAATTTTTGCAAATTTTCTAAAATCGTTTAAAATTGTTAGTTAGAATAATAAGTTATAAACTTATTATTAAGTTATAAACTTAATATATAGTTTCGCACAAACTAAAAATAGCCTTGTGAGTACATATAAATTTAAATGCAATAGTTTTCATTTTTAACAGACTTAAAAAAAAAAGGAGGAGGTTCTCAATTCTACTGTTTTTTTTTATCCTGACAATTCAGGATACACGTAGGTCAGGTATGTAAGTCTAAGTTCACTATAAGTACCATAGTCAACTAGTCATAGTTCTATGTATCTATTGTGTTTTTGGTATAGGTATATTTACTATGTAGGTATTCCTAATTCATTTAAAATTATATATGTCCTTTTGAGTTCATCACTCACTTTATTTATGTGACAGGTATATCTTGTTGTGATTGCAATTGAGTGATTTAATTGGCACTTACTATACGTGTGATATCTTATTGTGTTTCTGCTTCGGATTCAAGATAACGGGTAGACCTATTTAAATGCCCTTTATATGTCCATGACTCGAGTAAAAATAACCATGTTCTTTTATCACACAAACATTTTCCTCCAGCAGGATTCGAACCTTAGATTCAGTGGGTATCTAACTACTAGATTCCGTACTGGGACAAGTAGGTATTGTTTCTTGACTAAACAATTATTGGTACGTCATGTAGTAGTTTGACAAGTACTTAAACTACTTACTATGAAATCAAATCACTGTTTGTAATGTTATGATTAATTTGTATGATATTCATTTTTATTTTTAAACTAATTGACTGGCTCGATAGCGCATTCAGCGCCAAGAATTGACTGGCCTTTCGGTCGAGTGGCCAGAGGTCATGGCCACGAAACCAAGGGTCGCAGGTTCGAATCCTGCTAGGAGAAAATGTTTCGTGTGATGAACATGGACATTTGTACTCGAGTCATGGATGTTTATAAACGTATTTAAGTATGTCTATCTGTTCACCTAGTAAGTATTCAAAGCATAAGCACAAGCATAAGCTTAGTTTGGGACTAGGGATTTGGTGTGTCAGTCTGAAGAATTTATTATATTATTAATTGCAGGTTCGGTCTAGGGATAAAATTGGGCTGCACCTAGCTGCATTGCTTAACCCAGCATTCCAATCTCTAACGGGATTGAAATCCAGCAGCATTAAACCAGCACAGTTAATATTGTGCTGGGCAACTTAATTGCTGGGTTCAGCATTGCAATTCCTAACTCGATCCCCACCTTCGACAAATCGTTTGATGAATAAGTGTGTTCGTTCTGTGTCTGGGTGTTAATATCTCATATTGTAGTAAATAATTTGCAATACCACTGTTGAATCTGATACCCGTAATACAAGTGTTTAAACTACTTAGCACGGAGTAAAGTAATTTGGCACGAAACAGACCGGAATGGCCTTCTTTAATGTCGGAGGCCAAGACCCACTTCGGGTCGCTGAGCCAGCGTAGTAAGTAAGTAAGTAAGCACGGAGTCAGATTAATGTATTTGATGCCGTCTATTTTTTATTTTTATTTATTCTTACTTGCTCCTCCGAGTCTTCCCACTTAGGGTCACCTTTCTTTATTAGGTTTATTGCTGAAATTGCTATCAATTTGCCCCCGTTGTCAGATCCATCCTCTATGCAACACATGACGATTTTAGAGCTTTCCAGCACTTTGGCGAACGATTCGAAAGCTTCTTCTAAAGCGTCCTTATTATCTAAGACTCCTGGAAATAGAAAACACGTTTAAAAGATACATACATACATACATACATAACATCACACCCATAATCCCCGAAGAGGTTGGCAGAATCAAAGGGACAGCATGCCCCTTCAACCACATTCAGCCAAAAATAAAACCTGGGTTAGATGGAAAATTGTGAAAATGCAGTGACAAGCGGCTAACCTGTCGCCTACACAATCACACATCCCTAAACCCGAAATACCATCGCCTTTTTTTACGAAATACTAGGCAAAAACCACAGTTGGAATATTCTTTTTAAGTTCCAGACCAACATGGGACAGTGGATTGGGTTGGATGGAAAGCTCTGAAAAAAGAGTGACAAGCGGCTAGCTCGTCACATACTTAGTCACATACCCAAAAGCCCGTAAACCATCGCCTTTTAAAACATGCTAGGCAAGAAACACAGTTGACACATTCTTTTTTTTATCCCAGATCAACATGGACCAAGTGCTAGACCAACATGGTAAAAAATGAGTGTAATTTATAGCCGACTTTAAAGATAAGGAGGTTAGTTAGTAAATTGTTAATCGAATGTAACGAAAACTAAGTGCATAGGTACAGTGTTTGTAACATAAACTTTTATTTCGTAGCAGTTATTATAAGTTGCATAATTTTGACTGATGGTTTAATTATGTACAGACAACAGCACATCAGACTATCAACTTTGGACTTTGTACCGCCCTTATGTCTTGGGGAATAAGCGCTAATATTGAACTGCAAGTGGGTAACTTGACCTGCTGTTGACCGTACGTCTGTATTTGCGTACATCTCACAATAGGGACTGCTCATTTATTTCTTTTTAAAGATATGTCAATCGATTCGGTGTTAGTCTCGGTGTCTACGTAACTACGTATTTTAATCGTGTTCAGAAAATAAAGAGTCCCTTTTAATAAAGCGTAATTTTCTAAGTTGATTTTATTTTTTCCGTAGTTCGTATTAGATATTTTAGGAAAATAGGTGTAATTTGGAAATTACTGACAAGTTAGTTAATACAAAAATAAATTAAAACATCCATCACTTTACCTGCCGCTTTGTGAAAAGTCTCCTGCGGTGTAAAATACTCTCTAAACATTTGCATACATTCATCTTTCCGGTCGACCGGCACATCCTGAACCGTCAATTTCAAATCACCATTTTTACTTTTCACTGTGAACTCGTCCCACACGCGAGGTTTCGCCGACATTGTCCTGTGTTTACTACTAGAAACGTTCCTCTTTGAACCGTACGGCTGGACTGACAAGAACGAGCCCGCGCTACGTTCAGATCGAAACAGAGTAGCGATCTATATTTTTAACGTATACTGGCCGTGGACCACAACCGGAACGGCTACGGTTATAGTGACGAGCGAATAGACGGACGGTAGGGCCATGCACCTCGTACTATGCACATAAGTGTATTAACTATAGACACAGTAAATATACTCTTATTAATAAATAAATATCAGATTACATCACATACATTGATCTAACTCCGAGGTAAGCAGCTTAAGCACTTGTCGTACAGATATCAGAATCAACAGTGGTATTACAAATATATACTTAAATAATGGATACCCAGACACAGAACAATGTTTGTCCTGGGTGGGGATCGAACTCACAACTCTTGGCGCATGGGGCAGAGTCACTACCAAACGCGCCAGTCGATAAAACAAATAATCATTTCACCATTAGAATCGTCAATAAGGAGATAAGTGGCAAAAGTTTTAAAATAACTTAGCGTAACGAGCCTTGAAAGTTTTTGGCACGGTTAAAAAAATATTACTTACTGTAAAAAAATATAGTGTCATTATTATGTTCGTTAGTTTTAGCCAATAGGCTTCTTTACTTTAAGTATACCAGAGCAAATAATTCATAACTTCTTCAATATTAAGGACCATTTTTCCAATCGTAATGGTTCCTTCCTAATCGGAGTCCGCGCTTAGATTATTAATCGAGCCTCGTTATTACACTACAATATTTTCGTCTAGGAGAGGGTAATGTAGTATTTTTTGGTCCCTCCCCCCCCGTGCGTACGCCCATGTGTATAGTTATTTAAAAATTAAGTGCCAGTTACACCTTTCGCGTATTAGGCTTATGTATTTACTAATAGTTTCCGCTACTCAATACTACGGATAGTTTGTCTATTTATTAAATTAATACGAATCAGTTGATAATATAATTTACCTAATGGATTTTTAACTCATGTGTTTTTATTCTAGCCCAATACTACCAAAACTTAACTAGAGGAAATCATCCTTGAAAACTGTTAATTTTTACTTACAAAATATGCAATAGTAGGTAATATGTAACATGCTTAATGCTTTGCCAACTGTACGCGTCCATATTATTTTTAGTCCGATAGCTTCTATAGTGTCATTAAAGTGTCGGTACAATTGATAAAATAAATGAATTACGTTTACACACCAGGTATTGGTATGTTTCAAGAGTAGGGCCTCTGTAGGCTCTTGTATTCATTATACTATTGCGAAGGCGACTATTAATTAAAATCAAATCAATCTTTTAGGTCTTTACACTTTTTTAGGTCATGCCGTCTCTATGTATACATGTAAATATATCCTTAAGAAAAATTGTATTTGCCACAAATAGGTTTCGTTCCAAACATACTTCTAAGATTTGCTTTTGCTCAAAACTCCTCCAGTTCTTGAGGACAGGCTGAACTTACTGGCGCACAGCCTGCAACCAGAAAAACGTCTCGTAAGGTATTACGAGACGTTTTTCTGGTTGCAACTGGGTACAGTTTAATACAAATCCAGATGAAGACAGAAGTTTCGGACCAACTAATCCATAGTATTTCTCACTCGAGGCCAAGCGAGAGGAAAGCACGACTCTAACACCACCACTGGCATATCAACTCTGCTCCACATCAAACCACAGACCCATTATACCACCACCTGGAAGTTAATGAGCGTCGCTGCCCTTCCGCTTAGTCTTTGTCAAATACAGAGCATCCAAGCGTCTCTTATTCATTACGTCAATCGATTTCATTCATTTTAACTTTCACTTCACATCTTATATATTCCTCGACATGCCACGCCCGACGTAACGTGAAGGGTGGCGGGCCGAGGGCATGTCGATGCGCGTGGCCTTGGGGAACGCATCTGGAATATAACCCCTAAAATTTCTAATGGTAGACCATCTTCAAATACGTTTTAATAAACATCCATGACTTTTGCCTTGAACCAGCAGCCTTTGGTTTCATGGTCGAGATCTTTAATAGGTAAAATATCAAAACGTCATCTAAAATAATAAAAGCTACCCAAAAATAAAATCATCTGAATAAAAATATCCGTACTTGCATGAGAAAAGCATGTACATGTTGGTTTTAAAAAAGCAATCAAATTGATTACAATCTAAACGTTACTATTAATGTACTTGAGGTATTATACCTGCAATTCTACTAAAATCCAATGTCAGTGCAGTATTATTTTGTAATGACTGTTATTTTACACTATTTTCTGATATCCGACTGAAACGTCATACAAATTAATGATACGGCTATCGTGACACTGCGACTCCGTAAATAATAATTACTGAATGATATGTACGTGTAATAAAAATGTACTTGCCACTGACCTTGTGGTCAAATACACAGCAAAATTTAACCTTAAATAAGTTCCTCGAATACCATAATATCTGTCATTGAAGTAAATTTTTTTCAATGATTTTTGCGAAAAATTGATTAATTTTAAAATTAAGAGCCTAATTTTAGTAAAACATTTGAGTAAGCTTAACACTGATTACAAAACAAATCTACTTACTTATATATCAAAATACTTTGCACGTATACAATTCTGATAAAGATGTACACGAGGGACAGATACACATATGTTTTCTTTGTATAATAAATGATTACAGAAAATGGTATTGTATACAGAAAATATTACTATCTTTTAAGGCGCACTTAATAGCCCGAGATCCAGCTGCAACTGCAAGTTTACAACATTAATTGCGTATTTCATCAATAATTTTTAATAATATTTAGGAATGGAAAATATATTTATATAATGCCAATATCGACCGTTCCCGACAACTGGAATATGGAGGCGTGGAGCGGCGATACAGAAAATTAAATGATGTTAATCCAACAACTTAGTTAGTGCACTCATTATCATTTTAATCAGCTTTCTCGTACAATACAAAGCATCACATAAGGTTTTAGTGGAAGGAATTTTAACATTATACAATAATGAAATCTGTCAGCTAAATGTGTAACAAGGCACAATCCAAACTATAGGATTTAGAAGAACTAGAACCTTGTAACATTGCCTAGAGGTTTATCTTGGTACCTATTATTGGGATACGTACGTGAGATGGTAATCGTTTCAAAAGATCTAAGCAGCGTTGAATGTTAAGATTTGGTCCCATTTTAAATAATAAATAATAATAAATAATAAATTCTTCCAACCAATTCCCTAGTCCCAAACTAAGCTTATAAGCTTGTGCTATGGATACTAGATGAACGGATAGACATACTTAAATACGTTTATAAACATCCATGACTCGAGTACAAATATCCATGTTCATCACACGAAATATTTGCCCCTAGCGGGATTCGAACCCGCGACCTTTGGTTTCGTGGCCAGGGTCTCTGACCACTCGACCAACGGGTCAGTCTTGGTCTGGTACTCAAAAATATTGTCCAAAATGTGCTCCTTGCTATCCTATCCTAACGGGTATTGGGTATGTCATTGAGTAGGCGACAACCTACCCACTTATCATAACTCATTTTTATTTTACTATATAAAGCAATCGGGTTTTTTTTTGTCTAAAGTTGTCAATGGGACCTTCTGCTCCTTCTGCCTTGATTGTTGGAGATCGCGGTTATGATGATATGTGTGTATCATTACCTACTGGAAATACCTCACACACCTCCGATATTACCTTTTGATAATATTTATTTAATGGATTAACGATAGCAAATAGGTTTACTTCTATTGTGCAGCTCTTATCAGACAATCACTCTCATTGTGAAGATATTGTTTCTTAAACTAACATAACTGTATTTGTTGGTATTTTCCGTTTGACTATAATATTATTTCTGAAATCAATAGTTCCTACGTATAAGGGCCAAAATAACAATTTTTCGACCCTTATACATGGGACCTGTCGAAATCGATATAACTAAAGACCGTACGGTTTTGCTTTGAACATTTAATTCCGAAAACGTCTGTAATTAAAAAAGCTATCAATGAATTTACATTACTAGTTCGTCGGTGAGGAAAAAAAATTGTGAATCTTTTTATGTTTAATTAACTAAAAGTGTGCAGTTTTAGGAACCTATTTAACTGTATCAATAATATTATTAACGATGGGTTCTTTTATTTAATTATACAAAAATGTTCTAGTAGGATTCATTAGTGTCTTATATTATTAGTCTAAGATCCGAACAAAGGTCGACTTTCACCAAGCTGATAATATGATAAAACATAATTTATAAAAAATTTGGTATATTAGAAAATATATTAAAAAAATCCTGGACCGTCTATTTTTTATTATATTTACCAATATTTCTCATTATAAACGGGTTCTTAATAAAATTAAATGAAATTAAATTATTTTTATTTACATAGGCTTCAAAAAAGCACTTATATATCGTCAGAATTGGGTCGCCTTACGCCAATATTCTTTCCATATAATTTAACTCGACTTTTAACCAAATTTAGTTTAAGGACTTTATTACTCCTTGAACTTCGTCCGACAATTCGGACAATCCGGGATGACTAAAAAAACGGAATGCATTGCAAAACTAATTTTAGTGAATACGAAACCTGAAAACTGTTTGCACTGTACTAATTTCTAATAGAATCGTTTTTTTTACCATGTTATATTTTGAAAAAATATATTTTTAATACAGTTGCTCAAAAAGTGGCGTATTGCAGGGACGTATAGCGTTCGGGATGTGGGCTATTACATACTCGTGCTTTTTTTTTACCTTACCCGAACTCGTGCGTTCTCTTTCCCAACTGTCAAAATAATGTCTATTAAAAAGAAAAAAACTGTACCAATGTCAATGTATATGTGAATTATAACTTTTATAAGAATTAAATGATTAGTAAGTTGAGTTTATGGTGTTTTTATTAATTTATTAAATTGCTTCATTTTTTCGCAACTGTATTAAAAATAGTCGTTCAGTACACGTACGGAACCGTCATTGCAACTTGTTCCGACTGTCAACCCTCGCCTTCGGCTGCGCCTCGGCTGGGGTAGACATTTGTCGGAACTATTTGACAGCCACAGCTCTCAATGACAGCCTTTCCGTACTTGTAATGAAATATACTATTTTTGCAAAACCTAAAATAAAGTTACACCCCACTAAAAACTATATGACGTGTGCGCATTGATTCTCACAAGGTCACAAGGTGGTTAAGTACCGTTAGTATTATTTCTAACTAGCTGACCCGGCGCACTTCGTGACGCCCCGTTCTCGGATTTTCAATACCCATTATTTTTTTTCCGTGCAACTTTTTTATTTTTTTCGCTTAGCAACACATTAAACGATTCATTTTTATATTATAGATAGATAAGCGCGCAAACGCCGTAATAAACGCTTAACCCTACTTACCGGAGGACAACAAAGCAACACAAAAAGCTTGTAACTTTGTGAGTTTTTGAGATACCATTATAATTTTTTTATACTGATCATTTAAACGAAAAATTTAACCCATTTTTCGGTTTTCGTATAAGTATACTAAAAAATACCATGTATAAATTATGCTAATAACTCTGCCTACCCCTCCGGGTATTATGGACGTGATGTTATGTATGTATGTATGTACCTTGTAATAATAATTTATGGACATTCGTCATTGCAGTGAACTTTTCAGTTGGTAAGTCCGAAACCAACATGGATTATTTAGTTCAGAATACAGATTTAGATATCCAGCCGATACGGTGAGGGTAGAAGAATCGTGAAAAACATCACGTTCCTGCATGATATATATCAATGTGTAATAAATCATAATATCATGTGTCATGGTGATATTAGATCTAATTTCCAAGATTACGAAAATCAGATGGCAGTGGCTTTGATTTAATAAACAGTGTTGCCTGATTTAGGATTGTGATCAAAGCCGACAAAGATAAGGAATGCGACATAATAAGGAGTATTTAGATACATTCATACCGCTACGCCAGCAATCCACCTGGATTGCTGTCGTAGATTGCTATACCTATAGGCTGAGTCGAACGGGCAATAAGCTCATGAAATAACATTGATCATCAAATAAACTTAAGTTAGATGGAAAATTTTAGGTCAGAATTGTAATTTGGCTAAAAGTGATTAAATAAGCTTGCTGACACTCTGACTCTGCCTACACCTTTAGGAATAACGGGCCTGATGATATAATATATAGATGGAAAATGTAAATTTAATTAGAGATGGTAAATGCATTGGTTGCGATGTCTAATTATAATGTTCTCGTTATGTTCCGTTCCTAGTACGAACAGCTGGACTACGATCCTAAATTTAGCAGGTCTGGCTATAATAATATCCTTCCAACCAATTCCGGTCACGGCGGCCAATTTCAACGAGGATGAGGATGAGGAGGAAATATTATAGTAAAAAGAGTTTATGCACACGGTGTATATTAGTGTTTATTTAGAGCGGTGGAAGCTCAATGGTAAGGACACGCGCTTCATAACCGAGGGGCGTGGGTTCAAACCCGGGAGTTTTCAAATCTATGTACTCATACCACTAGCTCGACGGTGAAGGAAAACATCGTGATGAAACCTGCAAATTCAAACAACTTTGGAATTGTAACCATGATCCAAAAATTGTCTGGTTCCCCTATCTTAGGGTCACGAAGGTCAGATCGGCAGTCGCTTCAATGTAATTACCAGACTCGCTAAATCCTGGATCATGGTCTTCAAGTGGTTGTCAAGTCTCTGTAGTAAGGTTGTTGAAAACTCTGGATAACTTTGCTGCGTCAGCTATTCCTATTTACTGGCTGAGCCCGCTCTGCGAACTAGAAGTTGCTGCCAGCCGAAATTCATATACGAAATTATTTTTTTTTTTTTTTAAATAACAGTAATAACAATACAATGTACAATTAATTAAGTTTACTTGTTTTTTTTCTCATAAATCACTTATCTCATGTCTGTTTAGTCCAGCTTTAAAATTAGATTTATTTACCGAATGAACCCCATGTATCTGGTTAGTAGTCATCTAGTGATGACTATAAGTTTAAATGAATGAAAGCCGACAAAATAAATTATCTTTACAAAATATTATCCAAACGCAAAATTTATCAAATGGTTTCCTCTTATTCTCAAAAATAATGTACTTACCAACTTTTTTTCTTGTCTAGCATGTCGTAAGAGGCGAATAATGATGTACCGAGCATTGGGTTTGTGATTACGACGACGTGGTCCACTTAGAGCACCCGCCCGAATAGCACCTGCACGAACAGCACCTAGCCTAGTCCACGGACAGCACTTAACGATATTTTAGGCAGATGCTGTTCGTGAATTAGAATTTATTTGAATATTTTTGTCCACGAACAGCACCTACAACTATGAGCTAGCCACTTGTTACTACTTTTTCACAATTTTCCATCTAACCCAACTGTTAACGTTTTCCTACCTTCGGGGATTGCGAACGTGATGTGCATATTATGTATGTATGTTTAAAACTACATAACTTCATCGTGTCGAAAAATCTCAGTTATAATAAGTATAATTGATGACTCGTATAAATATTAAATTAGATGTGAAATGAGAAAGATATAAAATTATTTATATATTTTTTTATTACATATGAAGTAATAAATGTTTATGATTATTTCATACATTAATATAAGAACTGATCTTCTTATAAACATAATATATTCATCGTAATTACAATAATACTACTACTTTCTTATTGGCAGGTACCTAAATTTAGACAAATATTAAACTTTCCTCAGTTTCAGAAAAGACATTCTACGTAATCTAACTAGCAACATAAGTATATTTATATAAAACTTTAAAGTTAAATGTAGTTTGAGTGGTTTATGGATTGGATGGGGATTAAGGTCATGATATTATTTAATCTGAGTTTAAAAATCCATTTAATATTAAGACTAAGAAATCGCCTACCAGAATTCATATATTTTTTACACATTCATCAATTTGAATATTTTACTAATCAGTCTACTGGTCTCGCAACCATGTACTTGCACATCGTCGGGCTGTCTTCGAACTTGACTCCGAATTTTTCGCCCAGCTCTGCTAAGGGTACCTCGAAGGCTGTCTCCCAGCCGTCGCGTTCTGCTGCTTTTTGGGAACCGATGGCTGTCAGATACACACCCGTCAATGGGACGCCTTCTTCTTTACAAATCTGGCGCCTGTAAGAGAAGAATATATTATTTTAATGTAAGCCTTGTATTAGGGGAAAGTAAGACTACTTTTGATTGAAAAAAGGACATTATGTATTATTAAATAATGGATATCTGTAAAAAAAACGAGTTATTATTTAAAAAAGAAAAGAAATATATTTTTGCGATGACTACTCTCCACTTTGTCTCAATTATCCAAACTAATCTAAAAAAATATGTATATATTATATTATATTTATATATAAGGAGCAAATCGTTATTTAGACTCCTCCGGTATTGAATGGCGAGAGCACAGTATGAAATACCAAAGTGTGATTTCACGATTTATCATACTGAACATTTTGAGTAATTGAGTAACGAGCTTGGTGCTTTTGTAAAATAAATACTAAAAATGACTAGGTTTGAACATTTATTTTCATGTTCAAAACATTTTAAATATAAAAAAGAAACATACCTGATGTGTAGGAGTCGTTGAGCTAGTCCTAGTCCCCTGTAGTCCGGATGTGTTACTACCCCTTTGCCTTCGAAATAGCAGTCTACGTTATATTGCTTCATAATGTCGACGTATTCAAACAAACACCCGATTATCTCGCCAGCTTTAGCCATTTCTTTTGTTTTAGCCTGTACAAAATAGAAATAGCAGATGAGAGCTTCTCCCTAGATCTAGGATATATTGATAACATCGGATTATGGACGAATTAAAATAGTTGATTTTTGTTTGTAAAATGATATTAACAGTTTCAAAGCTCAACACAAACATCATAATATAACAGATTTCTAACAAGCGCAAACAAACTAAACACACATATTTTTTCTAATATCAACATTAAGGAACTATTTGACACAGAACATAACATGACACTGTAAAGGGCATTATATTGAAATTTTGTTAAGAATAATATAAAAAAAAATGTCCAAGGATAAATACTTAAAATTACCTTCTTGCTTATGTTTGGGAAGCCCGCGTCGTCCTTTTTTGTAAGGCTTATACCCGAAGCTGATATTAATTCCCCTCCTACGTCAGAGCCGTCGTCTATGCAAACCATTACCTTTCTGCTGCCTTCCATTACATATACAAATCCTAGCTTAGCTTCATCTAGTGCTTCCTTATTGTTGACAACTCCTGGAAATAAATTTAATAAAATGTGTCAATATTTTATATGACTACTAGTTGTGCGGTATATAGCCTATAACCTTCCTCGATGAATGGGCTATCTAACACTGAAAAATTTTTTTAAATCGGACCAGTAGTCCCTAAGATTAGCGCAAACAAATAAACGAACGAAAAAATAAAAGAAGTATAACTAAAGATAGCAGACAATGTCTTGTCTAGTAAGCAGATACCGTCATAATCCTCTTGCCCTACGCCCAGGTCATCTGGAGTTGACGCAGCATGTCTTTCTCTTCCGTACGTCCCGGTCAGCCGTCATCAAGCTATCCACTCCCATTTCACTCATATCGTCTTTCATAAAATCCATTCATCTCTTATTTGGCCTTCCTTCCATCCACTAACTTTCAAAATCACACTCTCTTTATCACGTGTCCTTCCTCTCTTCTCATCACATGACCGTACCAAGATAAACGTTTTCCTCTCAGCTTATCTATCACTGGTGCCACTTTCATACTTCCCCATATATATATTATTTTTTACCTTGTCCATTCTAATCATTCTACACATCCACGTTAACATCATCACTTCTGCAGCATGCACTCTTTCATCCGTCTTCTTCACTTCTTCAGTAAGCAGATACCGTATATGTATTTCTATATATTATTGTTAGATTCTTATATATTTATACCGATATAATGTATATACCGTATACATTTGCAACACCAGATACGTCACAAGCTACTTAGCAGACTTAGCAGGTCTTTACAATTATATCGCTTAAGAGTTATTCTGCATACAATTCGGATCTCTCTAGCAGGTCTCTTCGTAAGACTCTTATATGGATTAATTTACTTTTTTTTTTATTGCACCAGGCATTTTGTAGATTTTGTTTGTAGCATATAGGTATGTCAGACGGCAGCACATCAGGCTATACATTTTTGTTGCGAAACCCTTATCACAACGGAATAAGACTTTACAGTGTTTACCCTGAAGTGCTGTCGTGTGTAGGTACTTGATTTGTGCTGCGCCGCTGTATTTTATATATCTATTAATCTGGTCGCGTTATTTAATGTTCTCGTACTATATGTACCTGCAACTTTGCATGTTCGAGGAGTTTCAAGAAAGGAATAGAGCCTACATTGTCTAACTAACTTAAGTTGCTAATTAAACTTGGAAAATACTTTAAATTCTTTAAATCACAACTTAATTTGTAACCTAGTTATTTATAAATTTAGTTTTAGTAAAATTATGATAACTTAATTTAAATCTTATTACAACCCAATTACCCATTTTACTAACACTTGTAATTAAAATAAAGCGCGTCTAATGCAAAAGTGATATAAAAACCTTACTTAGTTTTGAAAATCTAGAGGTCCGTGCTTAGGTTAGAACCAGCATAACCAGATAAAGTGCTTGCCCTTACTGTTGAGCCTACCACCCTCGTTTGCTAATTGTTCAATGTTAATTAAACATGCTAATTACCTGCGGCCTTAAGGAAGGTTTCCTCGGGCACTAAATATTTCTGGAAAAGCTCGTTAACTTCTTCCAGCCGACTTTCTGGCACATCTTGAATCCTCAATTTTAAATCACCGAATTTACTCTTGGCAGTAAAAGTGCACCACACGCGAGGTTTTGTCGACATTTTGATAAAAGAGTTTACTATACAAAAAAAAAAGAAAATGTGTTATTTAATATTGTTTTCCTATCTAACTAGACGATATCATAAGAAAATTTTACTTCTTACTAAAATTGTATATTTAAATGTAAAGTGTATGATTTAATGGTACTTATTTAATGGAAATTTTAAACGCAATATACAGTACTTATAATATAGGTGCTAGTTAGACCTATTTAAATTGATATGAACATAATACACCTTGTGACCTAAAAAGATCATTGGCCAATAAAATTAACGACTTGATTTTTTTTGTAACACAAATAATTCATTACTTTATAACCAACAGTTTAATACAACAGAGTCCTAATATTTTTCCTAAATGTCACATTTATTGAGTATATGAATTAAAAAAACAAATGATTCATTTACGCCAATGATTTTCACTGATTTATTTAACAATATGAGCTAAATATAGATTTAATCTTAAATAACTCAATTGATTTATCTAAGGATTTAATATATCTGTTTGATATTCAGACTATTCAACTTTTGAATGTACATTGAATTTGTACAAATATTTGAGTTTGTATAAATATGTACAGTGAACACCTTAATCCGAGTATTTTGGGAAGCATATTCAACAGAAACAGTTAATTGATAATTATAATCAAAATTATTACTTTTCGTAGAAGTTGAAAAACTTCAACAGAATGACATTTATTAAATTGATTTAACTATACCAAGTCCGGTCTTAATGTTTTGTTACTTTGAACTCGAATACATGAAAAATGTATCATAGACTGCAGTTACTAATAATATTAAGCCGAAAAAAAGCAAAGAATTTCCATAAAAGTCACTACAAATTACAAATAAAATCAAAGATTACTAACGTCTATTCGGGACAGAAGATAATACTGAACAGTGATAACAACTGAAGTTATTCTTATTATATATCTTTATATACATATACATACATACAGGCTGTTCTAAAAAATAAATTCAATCATGCTGATAATAATAGGTGGTCCTCTTTACCTCAATCTATCAATATATATCTGCATAGTTAGATATATCTACTTATCCATATCCATGCATTACAGTTATAAAAAATCATTATTTAGGTTCCGCAGCAGAATGTAGTTTCGACATATTCACCATGACATGTAAGCATATCATTATAAATGGGAAAAATGCAACTGTTTATAAAATAATAAACCTTAAACAAACCTTCATGTATTTCACAATTGTCCATCTAACCTAGCCCAGTTATATATTTTTGGGTGAATGTGATTAAGGGTGCTAGCTGCCCCTTTGACTCGGCCTACCTCTTCGGGGATTACGGGCGTGATGAAATCTACGTATGTAAACTATTATTATATACAAGATAATTTGTAAAACATCAACAACCTCGCAAGAGTAGAACAACAATATTGTTCTACGATTTTTCTTTAATAGACAAAGAAAAACGAGCGATTTACAATCGTTTTTAAATGCTTTGGGTAAATCTGATTAAGAAAACCTTGTCATGTGTTAATAAGGCTTGTTACGTTATTTGAACTGAAAGACAACTATATGATGAAGTTAAAACCAATAAATTTAGATATTAACATTTCTTAAAGTTTTTCTTATACCGATTTCTACGGTAATACCTATCTATATCTAGCCGGTTGGTTTTCATATTAAACAATAAAAATGCACAAATACACACGGGTTTATATTTATTCCACATAACACCAATTTTTCAAGATAAAATTTAATCTAATTGTATATTTATTTATCTATATCGATTATATAACGTACGCAGTCTCTACGTATCTAATTCGATTAATGATAATTGGAGAATCGGAATTGTATCACATTCAAGCATCATTAGGATATCACTGAATCATCTGTGACTGAGCTATTGCCATCCAACCCAGCCCACTGTCTTATGTTGGTCTGCGACTTAAAAAGAATATGCCAACTGTGGTTCTTGCCTAGCATGCGTAAAAAGCGACTAATGGTATATCGGGTTTTGGGTGTGTAATTGTGTAGGCGACAGGTTAGCCGCTTGTCACCATCTAACCCAGCCCGGCTTTATTTTTGGATGAATGTGGTTGAAGGGACTTGCTGCCCCTTCGACTCTGCCTACCCCTTCGGGGATTATGGGCGTGATATTATGTATGTGTACTGAGCTATTAAAAAGAAAATACAGTATAGCTGAGTCAATAAAGCCATTTACTAGATAACTACTAACTAATACTAGATTTTTAAAAAACAGATCCGATTTTGATGATTTTATATTCTGTAGGTTATTACTATTCAATTCAACATCAGAAACCGTTTGGAATGGGAAAAGAACGATTTATATTGTTAAATAAACATTTATTATATTTATATATTTTTTTCTTCTACTATAGGTATCTATGGAAAACGAAGAAAAAGGAGACATTAATGATATTACATCTAAGTATATGTTAATATAAATCTGTCATTGTATACAATTCTTAAAATCACCCGGAAATGTGTAAAATAAATTATATTAATTAGGTACATTTCCTAGGAAATCTATAGATGTTCTAAATAGCAATCGGAAATGTATTAACTAACTTAACCGGCTTATGTGTGTGGTGTTTGTTCTATGTCTGGGTGTTAATATTCAATATTTAAGTACCTATATATTTGTAATACCACTGTTCAAATTCAAATTCAAATTCAAAATATCTTTATTTATATGGGCTTCAAGAAAGCACTTATACATAGTCAATATACCTACATAAAAAAAAAGTATAAAAAAACGGTTGCCTGGAAGAAAGTGGCCGCTTTTCTGTGACGGACGGGAAGCGTGGAAGCCGCTGTGCGGGCAAGCCAAATAACCACAACGATAACAAAGCCTTCAAAATGTTTTTTCACGTGTGATTTATTCGCTTACCCTTTGTTGCAAGCGCCTACAGCTACAGTGATCGCACACCCACCGGACGCTGGTTTGCTATAGTTTGCACGTAAGTGCTAGTCACCGCCCGAGGTATTTTTTTGGCATTTGTAGCATCAGAATTGAATGATCGAAGGTTAAACTAATAGAATGTTGTATTTTTACATCACGTTATCTTTATTTAATTGGCTCCAACCTTATATCCTTAAATTATGATGCTACAGAAGCCAAAGAACTACCTCAGGCGGTGACTAGCACTTACGTGCAGACTATACTAGATTTGTCGTATAAAATTGTGAATATAGCATCGTATAGTATAGTACAATATACAATCACTTTTGCAATCCAGTGTGAGGTAGTCAAAGTCCGAGTAATTATTGCTTTAACCACTTTAACCAAAAAAAATAATTAGGTTGGGTTACTTGGAAATTAGTTATTGAAAAGTTGTGTCAATCATACGTAGCTAACTGTCATATCTATACTTATAATAAATCTGTAGAGAGGTCAATTCTGTACATGAAATATATTTTCAAAATAACTATCAGGGGGTGATTAGTGATCGATACTGATGCCAAAAATGCAATCAGTAAAATTTTTGTCTGTCTGTCTGTCTGTCTGTCTGTATGTTCATTATAGAAACAAAAACTACTCGACGGATTTTAACGAAACTTAGTACATTTATTCTTCATACTCCTGGGCAGGTTGTAGTATACTTTTCATCACGCTACAATCAATAGGAGCAGAGTGTGAAGGGAAATGTTGGGAAAACGGGAGAAGTTACTCCATTTTTATGCTTCCGTCGCGTGTGCAGCCTTAATGGTTAAAGTTATATATAAATCATGTATGACGGAAATAGTCTATATAATATTAACCATAAACGCGGGTGACACCGCTAGCACAGCTAGTTGTTAACATATTTGTATTAGCCGGTTAACCCGCGTTTATACGCGGGGGAACCGTGGGCACAGCTTAACCATAATATTAATGTTCTAAAGCCTTTAGCCTTCCTCGACAAATGGGGTATCTTACACTGAAATAATTTTTCAAATCGGTCCAGTAGTTCCTGAGATTAGCGCGTACAAGTAAGCAAACAAACTCTTCAGCTTTATAATATTAGTAAATAAAGAATCTCCTTTTAATATTACACACATACGCGCATGAAACCCGAATAGACTGCTTCTATCCTGCTCTATAGAACGTAGCCTGACAGAGATATGAATAAAAATCTTGGCGATAGCATATAATGTAGCCATAGCATGACAGTACAATCTACAATGCCCTTGCGACCATGTACTTGTACATGGTCGGCCCCCCCTCGAATATGACTCCGAATAGTTTGCCCAACTCTTCATATGATATCTCGAAGATTGTCTCCCAGCCGTCTTGCTCCGCAGCCTTCTGGGATCCGGTCGCTGACAGCATCACACAGGTTAAAGGCACGCCATCTTCTGTACACATTATGCGCCTTGGAAAGAAAATAATTACTTCGTCAAACTTACACTAAATTAAGGTTTGAGTGATGGAATAAATGACAAACAGACATCTGCGACATACCTACATATTAGTTACTTGTTTTATAGTGACTAGTTTTTGCACGTGGATCCCCCTGCTTGAAATTTATATCCGACGACATCACATACATTGATAGATAAATACATGGTTAAATTTAAATAACTTGGTCTGTAAGACAACTGTAAACGTGCGTTCAACGGGATTAATCAATTCTTTCAGTATAAAAATCATCGTCAGCAGACTGTACGACATAACACTATGAAAATAACCGAAATATACCAATTTTGACGTTTCAACATCAGTTAAGTATTTTATTTTCCTGACTGCATATGCAGCGGAGCTAAGTCTCCCAGACAGAACCGCAACATGAGGAGCCCATTGCAATTTTGAATCCAAGGTGATCCCGAGAAATACAGTAAAATTAACAAGTTTAATTTCTTCATTATTAACTATAATGCCCGGGCTCACGTACGTGCCCTACGTTGGGTAGTGAACATTTCAAACATTTGGTTAAAGTAGTGACAAGTGGCTAGCTTGTCACCTTCACAATCACATACCCAAAACCCGATATACCATCAGTCGCCTTTTCCGACATGCTAGGCAAGAACCACAGTTGGCACATTATTTTTAAGTCCCAGACCAAACGGTACAAAATATCTAACCCAGCCCGGGTTAGATATTTTGTACCGTCTTAAAAATAAATACCTGATTTATTTACGTTGGTCTTAACTTTTTTAAATCTCTCACTTGACATAATTATACTTTTTTACAGCTTTTTCAAGTTATGATAGATAAATATCGCTGGTGCCCACGTTTTTTGGCATTTTGACAAATTAATTTTACAAAAAACACATACCTACCTACGTTAGACCTAACTACATTTAAAACAAAATGTGTTTAAAAAAATGTAATACTGCCTAATCTATGCGAATTATAGGAAACCGTTAAATGCTTAAGATAAAAAAACACAGCATACTACAGTCTCGCTCACTCTTATCATTCCATCTCGTTTTTTCACACACGAGGTCATGCACCATGTATTGGGACATTTAATCTTATCATTGATTCATCGTTATTAAAAATAAATAAATTCACAATACGAACGTTTTATCATTTGTTTAGCTTACCACCAACTGCATATGTTTACTTTGTGATTAACTTAATAAAACGAATTAAAATATATTTGGTAGACCATTGTACAGGACAGTCGCCTGCCACGAATAAGCGAATAAAGGTTTTGCAGCCATCGTCTGGCTAATGAACCTTGATAAGACCTTGCATTTCCTTTTTTGTCTCGTCAAGACGCTATATTCAGTTGCTGGATGTAGTGAGAGATAGCCATTTGTGTTCATTACAAGTCTAGTGATATCTGTTAATAATTAAAATGGTAACTGATCATGTGTGGTATACATTTACTGTGAAAGACAAAAATGGTGACTTAAAATTGAGGATTCAGGACACGCCCAATGATCGGTGTGAAGATGTTCTTAGTTTATTTGTAAAATATTTTGCTGCAGAGGAAACGTTCCATAAAATAGCAGGTAATATTTATATAATATAAGAAAAAAAATTTACTTACTTAATCATATTTAAAGGCTTAATAATAAAATTATACGAAATAAGTATAAATAAACATTTTTGTCTCGTGTTGGTATGAGACACGAAAATATTGTACCAACTGTGTTCCTCGCCTGTCAACTGCTGCCTATGTCGAAAAAGGCGACTAATGGTGTGTGTGTCTATTGGGTGTTGAGTTTTTAATTATGTAGGCGACGAGCAAGCCACTTGTCACTATTTCATAATTTTCTATCCGATGTCAACTGGCTCGATAATATCCAATACCTATTTGAGTATATATTTGTAATACCACTGTTGATTCTGATATCCGTAACACAAGTGCTTAAGCTACTTATCTCGGAGTCAGATCAAATGTAATGTAGTCGGATATTTAAAAAAAAAAGAAAGATGTTGGTCTGGGACTTAAAAAGAATGTGCCAACTGTGTTTCTTGCCTAGCATGTCGTAAAAGGCGAGTAATGGTATATGGGGTTTTGGGTATGTGATTGTGTAGGCGACGAGCTAGCCACTTGTCACTACCTTTTCACAATTTTCCTTCTAACCCAGTCCAGTTAATGGCTGCCCCTTTGACTCTGCCTACCTCTTCGGGAATTATGGGCGTCATGTTATGTTTGTTTATGTTTGTTTGTTCTATTTAACACAACTCAATTTTATCATTGACTAAATGTGGTTCATTGTTATTATCGATGCTTGGACTCTGTCTGTCCCTTTGGACATTGCAGTCGTGATGGTAGGTATACCCGTATGTGTAAAAATATTTTCATTATTAGCTGTTGCCCGCGACTTCACCCACGAGAAATTTAACAAGTAAAAAAATATTTATATATATGACATTACAGTTCTTAAATATTTGGCAGCATAATTTATTTTATTTACCCAATAAAACTGAAACAACAGGAAACTGTTGACGTTTTAGTTACCATAGAAATATAATTTATATACTTGCTTGATATCTTATTTTTATTATACTTACTTATATTTTTGCTAAGACTGAACACTAACTAATTAGTATTAAATAAAATACATATTTACGTGACAATATGTAAATTTAAGAAACACATTATCCACACCTACAGCCCCCGAAGGAGTAGCCGAAGCCCCCAGAAACAAACTCCTTTAATCACATTCAGCCAAAACAAAATTGAAAAGGGATAGATGGAAACCAATAAAAAATTAATCTTTTTTTTTGTTTTTAGGTGTTTCTAAAAGTAAAGACGCACAAGATGAATGTAGAGATTTAGTGACTTATATGATGAAAGATAGTAAAGTTCTCATATGTTGCGTAGACGATGGTTCAGATTCGTCCTCAATCGGTGATGTCATAGCAGCTGGCATAATGACTCTCAGTAAGAAAGACGACTCAGAAGAAGAATTTGATTTCGCAGTAAGAATTGAACATTTTCTAAAACCTATTTTTAAAAAAAGTAACTATTGGATGATTTATTTTTTTACATAATTATCTAATTTTTGCAGGAGTTTTCTTTTTTAACCTGCCATTAAGATCTATTGGTCCGGGAGCTGGCACCAATTTTTAGGTAGGTATTTAAGGCAAGCTAAAAACTTGTCACATACCTCTCTTATTATACCCCAACACAAAACTGCAGACCTGGTTATTGAGTATTGGGGCTCCTTTTTTTTAATTTTTTTTAATATAATTTTTTTTCCACATATATGTTTGAGGCAATATGCAATTTCTATGTCGTAGTGTATGTTTAAAGAATTAAAAACTAAATAAGCCAGACGATTCAGTCATGGTTTCAACATTACCACACGCGAGCTAAAAAAGTAATATATTTTGCAAAAAATATAAATAAAAAGTATTTGATGCAACTTGAAATATTATTAGGGTATTATTTATAACAAAAAATTTGGATTCTAAAAATGATCTAAAAGTGATCTAACAATCTTGATCTTGATTTAGCCCCACTACTCACCAGCCAGGTCTGCAGTTTCAGGTTGGGGTATAATGAGAGGCATAAGACAAGTTTTCAGCTTGCCTCAAATACCTACCCAAAAATTGGTGCCAGCTCTCCTACTATATTAAGTTAAGATAAGTTAAAATTAAGATATATTGCTCTTTACGTCATGTTTCAAATTCCTAAAGTCCCGATATTATTTAATTTTAAACTTACGAACTCCGGGTTCTATGTAATATTGAGGTATACCGAATGGCAAATTGCACCGATTAAAATAGCATCAAGCAATAAGGAAAAGTTAATTATAAGACAACCTTTAACTATATAATTGGGTCAACAGTCCAAGGAAGGTCGCGGAGAGGAAATTTGCACGTTATTATTTGTTATTGAAGAGTTTATGGTGCATTGTATGATGTGTGGCCCAAGTATAGTAGCGATAGTAGCGTGCAAGATAGAATATGCATTAAAATGTTATAGCCCTTTAACGAATTCATAGAAAATTACCTAAAACAAGAAAACTGAAGATGGTAAAAAAAAAATAACGAATGTCCAACGCGATAATTTAAATAGTTTCAAATAAATATATCCGTCACTCTTACGAACACCGACTTGGATGAATGCTATGTAGACTTTGTCGATCTCTCCCTCTAACCGAAAACTTTGAACCTTTTTAACTTGGTCAATATTCGAGTTAACTAAATATACTCCACAACAAACAAAAAAATTCTACACTTTGCTGGGCTATAGTAAACTTAATCAATAAATGACAAAAAGTTTATTTAATTTATTGCTTAAATATACTTTACCTTTTCGTTTTTTTAACTACATTTAATCTTCAGAAAGAAACAAATTTTTTTGCAAGACAACACCTGACTATTCAGTTCACATTAAAACATATCAAACCTCTTTTGCAGGCTAAAACAAAAGAAATGGCGAGAGTATTTGAAATAATGGGACCTATATTCGAATCGTATGACGCTTTGAAGGAATTAGAAATAGAAAGCATATACGATGACAGGGGAGTAGTGGTGCACCCAGACTACCGCGGGCTCGGGATAGCTCAACAGATGTTCCACGTCAGGTCAGTAAGAAAAAATCAACCAATATAATTTTCATCGTATGAAAAGCAAATGCAATGTGAAATAAGAAAAGAGCAGTGCTCAAGATTTAGTTTAAGCGCAAGAAATAAATATGTATTGAGTCGTAAATATATGTGTATTTATATATAGTGGTAACAGTTATGTAAAGCTAAGGTCTATTTATGGCTGAAGCCAAAAGCCAAAGGCTTAAAAGCTCTTAAGAAATTTTGAAGTTTCAATTCGATATCAGTCAATTTTAATACGAAAATAATAATTGGTAAGAGTTCTCCTCAACTTCAAATTTTGTGCAAATAGTAAGTAGTTTTAACACGAGTTCATATGTTCAAGTTCGGTTTAGTGTTTGGAGCTTCTAGCGTTATTGCCCGCTATGTCGGGCTTAATCTCCGAAGGGGTAGACAGAGTCAATGGGGCAGCAGGCCCCTTTAACTACTTTCAGCGAAAAATAAAACTATGCTGGGTTAGATGGAAAAATGTGAAAAAGTAGTGACAAGTGGCTAGCTCGTCGCTACACAATCACATACCCGAAACCCCATATACCATTAGTCACCTTTTACGACATGCTAGGCCAGAAACACAGTTGGCACAACATGGGACAACTACTTCTCAGATCTACTTTTCGGTTTTTCCAGACGTCTGATATGCAAAGAGGAAGGTGTTCCCATGACAGGAGCTTGGATGACAGGATACGGCTCGCAGAAGGCGGCTGAGCGCGACGGCTGGGAGACTGTCTTCACGATGTCTTACGAAGAGTTAGGCAAACGATTCGATGTTGAGTTTGAGGGGGTCCCATCAACTTGCAAGTTTATGGTCGGTAGACCTTTGCAAGCATAGTGAAAAAATAATGGGGGAACCTTTCCTCCGAAAGTTATCTTTTTTATCGAGCCTTATAGGGCTATTTTCAGATTTTAAAAGTTAAATTCATACCTGTCTTGATTCATTTATACTAGTCTATAAGTAATGAGTCAGACTCCTAATTTTGTACTTTATAGTTTTTTTTTTTGACAAAAAACAAAAAACATATTGACAAAACAAATAGACACTTATTTTTTATCTTTTATATTTAGGTCATAAATAATAGACTAGAGTGAATAAATTGTCTCTACGTTTAATTGTTTTTTTTAAAACACGATCTCCATTATTTATTACTATTTCGTTATTCACTTCAGAGGTTTTCCTCAAAGCTGTAATATCACAAGGAACACATATGGTATCAATTCCTTATTATATTAGCTTCCGTTTCATCTTTACGTTCTTTTCAATTCTTATCAACTGATTCCCAGGCAAACTTGTACTTTGGGTTAGATAAGTAGGTAAGTGGTTTAGTATAAATAAAAAAAAATAACCTTGAATTTAAGAAGAAAATTGTTTAAAGATTTTTTATCAATATAACAAAGCTTTGAATACATAAGATAACAAACATTAGTCTCGCTTACTCTTATAGTACCATAACATTCCATCTCGTTTATTCAAACACAAGGTAAACCAGTAACACCTTACGAAGCAAAGATTTTGGCAGTCTGAAACAATATTGCTTAATATGTGGTTCAACAATCAATTAACCAAATAAATAGTTATTCGTTGTGGATATCGTTAAAAAATTATATTCAGTTAATGAATTTAGTGTAAGGAGAAATTTGTGCTAATTAAAACGTTATTTGTATCTATAATTATTAAAATGGCCACTAATCCCCGTGTATGGTGTAAGTTTATCGTGAAACACAAAAATGCTGATTTAAATTTGAGAATCCAAGACATGCCGGACGATCGATATGAAGATGTAATCAATTTGTTTGTAAATTATTTCGCAACAGGGGAAACGTTTCACAAAATAGCAGGTAATAATTAAATAACGTAAGGAAGAGCAGTGCAGTGCCTTTATCGTATGTTTATTAATAATTAATTGTTATTTGAATGCTGAATTCTTAAGGCTGGCGTCGACTACAGGAGAATCGCGTCGCGTCGAGCCGCATCGAATCGAGTCGCATTTGTTCCGTGTGCGTTGATTGCAGAGGAATCGAAGCGTATCGAAGTCAGTCGCAAGGTTCTGTCGTGCTTGTGGATGATGGATAGTTCGGACAAAGAAATATTCTTATTCCAAATTCTTTTTGAAGAAGAAGTGTGCGAAAGAAAAAGAAATAGTGTTTGTGCACTCGTCGCTTGCACTATATGTATAAACAGAGGCGTAATATTTTCGGCGAATTTTACCAATTATTTTTGTATCTCAAAAACGACCGTGATAAGTTTTTTTTTTATTTCGCGGCTCTTCTTCAATGGACGCAGTTTCATAATAAATGTATAGAAGGCGAATTTTCGCGATTCGATTTTACTCGGCTTGTTCAAGCAAACAAACAAATAAAGAAACAAACTCTTCAGCTTTATCATATTATTAAGTATAGATTAGAACCGTATAGATAATGATGATAAAGTAGTGACAAGTGTTAAGCCCGTTTCTTACACAATCCACATCGATACACAAACACACAAATGAAATAATATATGTTTCAGGTGTATCCAACAATATTAACGCAATAGAGGAATGCAGAGAATTAGTAAAACACCTACTAAAAGTTGGCAAAGTTGTCATATGCTGCGTGGACGCATATTCTGCTTCCGACTCAGTGGGTGATGTGATAGCAGCTGGCATAATGGTTCTGAATAAGAAAGGCGACCCAGAAGGGGAAAGCTTCATCGTAAGATTTTAAAATCCAAAATTTTTATCTTTCTGAAGTGACTGGCCCGTTGGTCGAGTGATCAGAGACCCTGGCCAGGAAACCAAGGGTTGCGGGTTCGAATCCCGCTAGGGGCAAACGTTTCGAGTGATGAACATGGACACTTGTACTCGAGTCATGGATGTTTATAACCGTATTTAAGTATGGCTATCCATTCCCCTAGGGACTTGGTGGGACTAGGGAATTAGTGTGTCAGTCCGGAGAAATTATTATTATTATGTCTCTCGGAACCATCACGGGATAAGCCCGGACCTTTAAGGCTTGCATGGTAACATGGGTCCAACATGTAAAGGCCTTTTGAGAGTTTAATCTAAATGTGTGATGGAGCACCGGTCGGGTGTTGCCCTTAGTTGCAGTATAAAACATACACTCAAAGGCGTGCTGATGTAGGACTACTGCGAAAAAGGGAAACTAAAAACCGGGGCTATAGAGGGAGGTTCTACTATAGACAGGTAATTGGGCTATGGGTGAGATACCGGACATCTGCCTCGAAAATTTTAAGTTGGCAGATGGTGACTCGCCGCTTGTTAATCCAAATTGTGGGCCCCCTAACTAGCTGCCATACGGGCGGCAAGGGGGCAATACTAGAAAGCAGCTAAGGTTGTGGAGAGGTGAGACTGCGGGGCGCAAGATCCTTATACAGTCAACTCCCCTCGGCGTTATGACATTTTACACTTCCAACCTATATAGGTTCCGTTCTTGCGAATCCACTCTGGCCGGCCGGCCAAAGCAAGCGCAGAGGCGGGGGGTGTGTAACTGTCTGTAAGTGTGTGTATCGCGCATGTCTGTATGGTCCCCCTGGAGGTAGGGTCCGTGGTGTTGCCACTCACCAACGGCTCGCCACAAACCGCCCTGCGGAGACTCAATGCACTGGCCGGAGTTGTTGCTCTTCATGGTGCGAAACTCATCAACTCTCGCCAGCGGGCGATGGGGGTCACGTCCCTACACCTTTATTATTATAATTGTGGTGTAAATTATTTTTAATCTCAGCATTCTGCTGGTGGTGTGAACCTATCACGGGCTAAGCCAAGTGGTTCGGTTCGTTGTGTAATGCTGTAGGTGTATGTGTGGTGGATGTGAGGAATCGCCTGACTATGGAGCATGTGTCAATGATAACTGATTTTTGGAATTGAATGTATATGTTTTAATAATTATTATTTATAAAGTCGCCGCTTCTGTCCGTTTTTTTAGATCTTTTAAACTACGCAAGGGAGATTATGCGATTTTTACTAATACCTATATAGAGTGATTCAAGAGGAAGGTTTAGTGTACAGAATCAAATTGTTTTATGCTCACCGTGCGAAGCCGGGGCGGGTCGCTATTATAGTACAAAACATTGTCACCGCTTTTATCTGATCTGTTGCTTGGATCTTTTGAATTTCCCAAGGAATTCAAATGGGGTTTCGACCAGTAGATAGAGTGATTCAAAAGGAAGATTTATATTGGATAAGACTACCTTCTAGTATGTAAGTGGGATTGCGGTTCAACAAAGGTCATGGGGATATGATACTAATGTGAAATTAAAGGTTTTAATCGTGAACTAATCAATAAGTCGGCATTTACAACTACAGAACATTTCAAACGACGAACAATAATTTTCAAACTAATCTTCTTATAAAACTTACTTTGTTTGAACTAAACAATGCTTCACGGTCCAGTTCATTCTAAAGTCCCATAATGCATAGTAATCACTCTTTTTTGCAGCCTAGAACAAAAGAAATTGGAAGATTATTTAAACTAATGGACCCAATATTTGAATCGTATAATGCTATGAAGGAATTAAGACAAGATAGCTTATACGATGACCGGGGAGTAGTGGTGCACCCGGACTATCGCGGGCTCGGGATATGTCGACAGATGTTCCACGTCAGGTCAGTTAGAGAAAAAGCCAAGTAATATTATCTTCATTGTATGAAGAGCTATTATGTGAGGACAGCCACTTTCAATGTGAAAAGAGAAAAATATGGACTTATTTTTGATAGTGTTTACTAATGCGATAGGAGCAATACTCGAAATTTAGTCCAAATGCAAGAAAAAATATGGACTAATTATTTACAGTGGTTATAAAAATTTGTTCCCTATAGCCCAGTGTTTCCCAACTATTGGTTTGCATAGACATACCTAGGCATATCCTAATTATTAGCTTTAAATTATTAAGGGCTATTTTAAAATAAACAATCCATTTTCGACCGCATGGTCTGTGATAACAATGACGAAATTAAAGTGGCCTCAGCCAATAAAAGATTGGGAGCGTCTGCTTTAGCCTTTTGATTTTCTAGATTTTTTCTTTATCTTGTCTTTTACCTTTATCTATACCTTTTTCTTTTCCAAGGCGGCTGATATGCAAAGAGGAAGGTGTACCCATCACGGTTGCTTGGATGACAGGATACGGCTCCCAGAAGGCGGCTGAGCGCGACGGCTGGGAGACTGTCTTCACGTTGTCATATGAGGAGTTAGGCAAATCGCTAGAACTCACATTTGATGGAGTCCCATCAACTTGCAATTTCATGGTCGCTTATCCATAGCAAGTCATGATTTCGACTTCGCATAATATGTATATCATAATAAACACTAGAAAATCAATCAGTACTTTCAATATGAAAATAAGATTGTGATTCGTTACCTTTTTTTAATAAAAAAAAAGCGCATTAAATGTCTTTACTCTGTTACGATTTAATCCTGAGGCAAAAAAAAACACTATGATACGCATGTTTTCTCACATGTCAATCTATCGTTTTTTTTTAAATCAAATTTCCTCTGCTTTTTGTGAACGTTACATTAACTATTATACATACATACATACATAAAATCACGCGAACATTGTGAAAAACTAGTGACATGGCTAGCTTGTCGCCTACACAATTACATACCCAAAATCCGATATACCATTAGTCGCCTTTTACGACATGCTAGGCAAGAACCACAGTTGGCACATCCTTTTTTTATGTCCCCACAGTTGGCAAATAAGTCCCAGACCAACGGGACACGGGACTAAGTATAAAGTATATATTAATTAACATTTGATCAAATCAAAGGATAATTGATCAGTTATCCCTACCAGGCATCTACCAGTGTCGCTGCTCGCGCACCTTATAAACAGCTCGGAATAGGGATGAGACTGAAGCTGGTCTCCTGTTTTTTTTATCTCGAGAACGGAGCAGTACGAAGTTCGCCGTGACATCTAGTTTAACTATACTTATAAATTAGAAAAATATGAATGAATCGTCGAAATATATCTATGTAATTGTACGTAGCGCGCATAACTCTATGTACATTATGTTTCTAATTATTAAACACAAGTTTGTTTGTGATCAACAGAACCGAGAAGATTGAGTCATATACGGCCTCAGACCGTGTGATTCACTCAGAGAACTTTTTAAAGAACCAATATATCGTCACAATACACTTTAGATTGTATTATGTATGTTTACAAGAACATGCAGATATTCCCGAAGAAATCAGGTACACATTCTTTTAATATTGGAAATAGACACAGACTTGCTATTTCAAATCACTGACTTAATAAGAGTGGTAATTCCTTTACTGGGTTAAATTTCATTGATTTACTTGTACATAAGTTTAAATTATATATTAAACATTGATTGATTAAAAAGGGCTACTATAAGATAGAAGATTATTTAAGTGATAAGATTATATGTAAGACAAAGAACAGGCTGTTCGCCTGCACTGCTAAATTTATATTGACTAAGAAATTGTTACTAATAGTTATTAATACTTGGCATTTTAAAAAGAGTAAGTAACTATCGAGTCTCTTGCCGGTTTCTTCTCGAAAGAATCTACTTTTTGGACCTGTAGATTTTGATCTCACGGAATTCTCTAAAATATATTAAGATTAAATAAATAGCAGGATTTACTTTTATGGTCTTACACCAAAAGTGCAAACCTCCTAAAAAATGAAGAGTTACACTCTCCACTTCATGAATATATCATCAGATCAGATCAATACAATAGAAAAAATATCAGAATATTATACTTACTCACATAGTTGTACATAAACACTAAGCATATTTGTAGGTATAGGATTCGAATCGTTTATATTTAATAAGAATAACAAATGAGTCAATATATAGGCACAGAGTAATAATATACTACGTACACGTATTGGTATAAAAACTAATTTAAACGTGTTTTACATTGGTGATTACGTTTAAAAAAAGCTATTTTACAATGCATTTTTTTTATATAAAGTGCTAAATCTATACATAATATTATATAGCAAACAAACAAAAGAACTCTTCAGCTTTATAGCTGTAGAGTTTGTTTGTATGCTTTTGCGCGAATTTACAGAATTACCGATTTGATTTAAAAAAATCGTTCAGTGTTAGATGGCCCGTTTATCGGCTATATATCATCACGCTGAGACCAATAGAAGCGGAGTACCAATGAGGAATTTTCCTTTCGAGAGCTTCCGCTGCGTTTGCTGCGTAAACGGTTAAAGTTTCGCAAAATCATGGTATTTTTATAAACATGATATTAATCACAAGTATTTAATTTAAAACAAAATTTCCCTTTATATCATTTGATTTCAATAAATATCCTTATAGATATCGCAGGTTTAAAATAACATCGCAGATAAACAGTAATCAAGTACAACGCGCGCATCTAGCGCGCGTTATATTATAAACGCGTCATGGTGGATGTATCTAAAAGTAGTTGCGTTGATGACATCAATAACATAACACTGGGTAAACTTCCATACAGTGAAGTTTACCCAATGATACAGTTTAACTGGTCCAGCAGTAGGGCAAACAGTGCTGATACCTCGCATCCCAATGATGATACCAACAGATTTGTCTTTTTAACTTTAAAAGAATTCAATTTCCATTGAAGGTATCGTGTGCGGTAACAATAAGTAAAGCCCAGGGGCAAACATTTAAGCACGTAGAAATAGATCTACGCCAAGAGTGTTTTTCGCCCGGGCAACTATATTGCCCTATCGAGATCTGGTTCTGATGAAATGTCTACTTCTGCAGGAAGAAAACAAAACTAATAATATAGTGTACGCAGAAGTATTTAAAGTTTTTAGTTGTTTTGAGAATAACCTACAATACCT
This sequence comes from Glyphodes perspectalis, assembly GCA_951394215.1. Lineage (NCBI taxonomy): Eukaryota > Metazoa > Arthropoda > Insecta > Lepidoptera > Crambidae > Glyphodes > Glyphodes perspectalis. Next base: position 5,648,460 of record OX596207.1, on the reverse strand, counting down.
ACAACCTACACTACATGATATAAGATTATAAGATCCAGTACTTTTACCTAACATTTTAAAGTCCCTCACCTACTAATAAAAGCGTGATTTGGGTATTAAAACAGCTCCTTGAAGAATTTGAAAATCGGTTTACAATTCTCAGTAACAAACATACAAAACAAAAATTCTGTCGAATTGATGATTGATCCTTTTTTTGAAGCTGTTTAAAAATTGCCGTTAATTTCGGAAAGTTATCAAAATAATAATAGTTGTATATACAAATACTAGATTCAAGCCTTTTTAGCGCTATATTCGATCAAGGCACAACACTTCTTATAGCGATACTAAGTTATATAGTCATTTGGTGATTCTCCTTTAGTATATAAGAAAATATACTAAAAATAGGTTGGCTAAAAAATCCTGGACTGAGAATTTTTAATTATTTATTAAAAAATATATTTTTAAATGTTACCTTCGCACATAAAGAATCAGTTACATTTAGCCACATAGAATTTACATATATTGTTCTGAAAATAGACAGCATAGGATGTTTTTAGCCAACCTTTTTTTAAATAATTTTATTTTCTAATAATACTAAATATATTATTTAAAAAAATCAGCCCAATTAAGAATCTCCTTCTTTTTTGAAGTCGGTTAAGTATGTTTAATTCTATTATCAGCTTGTTGAAGATCGCTTAGGTTCGGATCTTAGACCATCTAGATTTTTCAATTTTAGGTTCGGATTTATGCCACTAGCTCGGCGATTAGGGAAACATCGCGAATAGAAACCTGCACATTCAGTTATCTGATGTGTAACTAAGATAATTTCTTTTTGTTTCCTCTGCTTAAATGGATGAAGGCTATACTACGGCGGCTTTATCTTAATAACCCGACGCGTTAAATCCTGTCATAATTCTTTTATAGCGAATAACACATTGTAACGTCATGGCAGAACACGTCTGGTAATAAGTAATTAAACTCATGAAATGGTCCCATCGAACCCCGACTAAGAACGGGCCAATATTTGGAAGATATATGCAAAAATACTTAACATCACGCCCGTAATCCCCGAAGGGAGCGTAAAACGGGCAGCAAGCCTCTTTAACTTCGAAGATGTGGATATTTTTTTTACATGCTTTTGCATCATATGCTTGCCAGCACATCTTCAATTTGTTCAACATCTTCTAGGTGAGTTCCACCATTCTCTGAATTTTTCTATGGTAGTCTTAGCAGCCATGCGCCCCTCGTCATTGATCATCGCGCAGAACTCGCAGTAGTCGTTGTGCTCCGGGCTCTCTTCGCGCGAGTGGTACGAGTAGTGGTTCCGCCACTTGAACATCTCTGCGTACTGGTCGGGATGCTGGATGAGTTCTACCATCCTCCCTGCCAACTGCTCGGGGCCCAGCTTTCTGGCGTCCAGATATATCCCATCCGGCATGAACCTGGAATGGTCAGTAAAACTTGTTTGAAATAATACAGTGCGACAGACCGCTTGGTATACTGATTAGACACCACCACCGAATTAACTGAGCACGAAACCAAATTGTTTCATTTGTGATTAAATTAATACATTTGATAGGCTGATCCGTCAGTGTGATTAACACGGTCGAAAGAGATTTCGACAAAACATGATATTTTGAACCCGCTAGGTAGAAGATTTAAAGTATTTAGACCAATAATATTATCAACTTATTTATTTTTAAGGGATTATTATATTAAAGGTTTATTTATTTTTAATGCCATATGGCGTTCGATTCTTACTGCCTACCCCACTAGGGAAGTGGCGTGAACTTAAGTTAGAACTACCTAACTTTAGTTTTAATTTTTTATAAAATAAATAAATCTTAAGAACTATTAATAACACTTATATATTTTATTTATATAGATATAGAATTGTTGAATACACATTTAAGCAACGTTTTATAAAATTCTAATTTACTCTACCTATTGAATTAAATAAAGTAGGCTTAAGAGTTAGGTAGGTAACATATGTAGTAGTTACTTGAATTTATGTTGTTAAACCCGCAGTTGCTATGACTACCTTATCATTACGATGTCAGTAAACTTAAATATGTATATTCTATTGTATAATTAATATGGTTAATTATATATGCATCCAAACCAGCTATATATCTTAATTACCAATTTCCCCAAAAAGTGGAATTAGCCGTTTTTATTATTATGTTACTAAACATAGTGTGCATGTCAACAAAATATGTCGCGAGAAGTGCTCGATCTAATAACGATTCTTTTTCTTCTGATCCAATAACTGACTTAAAATAATTACTGAAAGGTTTAATGAAAAATATGGGAAATAAGGGAAGCTGTTAAAGTAATATCCTTATGTAGAACTTGTTTCCTGGATGGATACTGTTTCGTGTAGAATGCTATTAATCGTGTTTATGTAACGTGTACCTGTAAAACTGACAGTTTTTAATTAAATTTTTGTCCCATGTTGGTCTGGGATTAAAAAAAAATGTGCCAACTGTATTTCTTGACTAGCATGTCGTAAAAGGCAATTAATTGTATATCGGGTTTTGGGTATGTGATTGTGTAGGCGACAAGCTAGCCGTTCGTCGCTGCTTTTTAACAATTTTACATCTAACCCAGCCCAGTTTTGTTTTTGGCTGAATGTAGTTAAAGGGGCGTGCTGCCCCTTTGACTCTGCCCATCCCTTCATGGGTTATGGGCGTGATGTTATGTTATCTTATGTCTTAATAAAAAAAAGTTTTTCGAATTTTCACCGTATTTTTAGTAAAAAGGTTTTACAACACACAAAATACCTTGTATAGTTAGCCCCACCAAACACTATAGGCACAACATCATTGGTCAACGCTCGCAAAAGTTTCTCCGTCACATAATCCTCACTCAGAGAGTTTTCAAACGCCAAATAGAAATAATAATCATTCGCAATCATTTTGTCGCAATCTGCCTCATGTTTGTGCTCACATTTCATCGTACCGCATCGTCCGTAGATATCGAGATCGAACCCAAAATTTACGAGTTTATCCCTCAGTTTGACCGCGTATTTGTACCGGCCAGAACGATCTTGGCAGTTAGACACAAACCAAGCAGCCGCTTTGGTCTTTGACTTAACTTTTTGCTTCAAATATTCGCTTACCGGCTCCATATCTTTGAAATCCATCCAATGCATTATGGGATTCGGCCCAATGACAACATTGTTTGTATCTTTGATAAGCAAGTAGCCCCACCTTGAATCTGAATCCAATTTGTACGTCCACGTCCAATTGAAATATCCATCCAATCTATTCGAACAAATCGGATAATTATGAGGGGATTCCATTGACGCGAACACGAATTTTTGCCGAGGCGATCTTTGTTTCGGGAAGTCTCGATTACGTGTTGGCACGTACACCAACTCGGGCCCATGGAAGAGTATGACTTCATAATCAGTTAACTTCTTCAGCAAATTTCTTTTGCTCGTAACCACACAATTCGTAAATTTGCACTTCCTTTTAATAAAACCTTGTTGACCTACTCCCATGAATACAAACGGTTCTGTATCAGGACGAGTCCATTGCAGAATGTACTTTAACTCTATGGCACTTTCATGTAACGGTTTAGTGGTAACGTCTAATATCATAAGGTAACCGAATAAGGTCACTCCACCTAACGCACAGAAAAATAATATTACTTTAGCCATTGTTTTTTTTTTTTAATTTTAACAGATGCGTTAGTTTTGCGCGTAACAGTCTGTAAACTGAGCACACCATTTGAGATAAGATACGGGAATGGAGGCTAACACTTAGTTACGAGTTCGAGTTGAGTGGCATTTGTACACTCGGTCTAATAAGAGGCATGCAACGTTCAATGTTATAGAAATTTACTTATACTGTCGAAAAAGTTTTTAATAGTGTAGGGGTTCCTAATTTGTATAAAGGACTCCTAACATTTACCGATGCTTGCTATGCTATGCTAGGGATAGGTTACTCCGAGGAGTGCTAAATAAAACCGACCCGTATGAATGTTTGTAAGACACTGATTTATTGGTTTAAAAATATGAATGAATAGTGTAAAATGCTACATAAACAAATTGCGTTAATTAGGCCGTACACATACATGCATAGATACAAATGTACGTTGTCAGCTCGTACATCTTGGCCCTCTAAAGAAAAAAGATTAAACGAGATGATGTATAAAATTGAATACAAGATTAAGTTATTGATTGCTACGATAAATGATATAAAATTGTTTTACATGATACAAGGTGATTGACAATACTTATTTTAAACTATGTCTTGTCCATTATTTAAACTCACTCGCGTGACTCTACACTTGGGACATGAAACGACACTGACCGAGACGCGATAGGCGTCATAGGGGATGTCCCTTGATCGACACTCACACAGCTTACTGATTTACGCAGTAAGTTAAACTCATTGGGCACTGGTGTAACACTCACTAAGTCGCCGACACCTTCTGCTGCTCGGCGAGGGGGCGGAAGCGGCGTGGCTGCGGGCGCCCTCGCTAGCCGACTTCTGATCTTCAGATAGGCAAGTGTGCTTGCCGCCAATAAAAGTACTGCTATGATGACATATGTTGACGCGTAGTGATGGACATCATGAATGCTGAGGTCAGAGTTAGATTGTCCTTTCAGGTCCTCAATTTGATCTTTTAGCTGCTTCCACATGTGTGTATGATTTTCTGGTATCATAATATCGTCAGTAATAGTGGTGTTGATGATGTTATTTAGTATAGATAATTTTGGGACTTTGATATTATTTTGGACCGCCATATGATTCACGTAACTATTGTGCGTATAAATTGACAGGTCGTTGTCCTTGAGAACACAACCATGCTCTAAGGTAACAAGGCCGTTGCCTGATAACGATGACATTGATATACCAGCTGTACAGAAAATGCGGACGCTGCATTCTTGGCAATACGAGAAGAGCCAGTCGTTCCGTGCATGCAACTTGATCCACCTGTTCGTGCAACTTGATTGTTCGTATTTACAGGATGTTGTTTTTATATGAGCATTGCTTATATTTAATTGACAAATTGATTGTTTCGTTTTCATATCGTAAATAGGCGTATCTAGTGAGCATACTATTCTATCTCCTGTGCCGTGAAAACATAAATGTAGATCAGCTTCTGATAAGAACATAGCTGTATCTTTTCTGAGATTGAAAGCTATGTAAGGATGACTAGGAATGATGTAAAATGTCTGCTGATTTCTGTTTTGAGGAATACTTATGACCTGATCGAGTTCATAAACTTCTTTGCTTACGAGAGGAATTTTTATTTCTATGATCAAGTAGCTGCTAAATAATCTTGATGACACCTTTAACATTTTATAAATATCGGCAAAGTTACTCTGTTCTACAGGCATTGTAAGATCACCCTGTAGTTGACTAGAAATGGTAAGTATTTGATATTGTAATTGCTCAGGTGACAATAGGTGAGTGTCAATGCGCCCATGTCTTATATCAGTAATAGTATTTATTAGTGTTTCTTGCATGCGTCTAAGATTCGAAATAATAATGTTAGCTACTAAGGCTGACGACGTCACATAGAGATCATTCTGAACTACTAAGCGGACGTGATTGATTTCTTTTGATAGATTGCGCAGATGTTCTTTGACGAATTGAAACTGAGTGTTCATAATCTTTTCATTTCGTTGTATGATGTTATACTCAGCTTCAAGTACAATAGTTTGATTTCTTATTAATTTTTGTAGGTGTTTTTCATTGTGGATGATTTGCTCTATATCTTTTGCGTATTGCTCAGCGAATCTTTGGTCTAATACTCCAAACAATGAGTTGGCAATATGACCAATTCCGTCCACCAAGCCACGTTTCTGTCTGTTTTGATACTGGTTATGTAATACCTTGTTGTAGTGCTGAATTTCACTTAACTCATGTTCCAGTTGAAGAGTAAGCGTCTGATATTGTTTAGATAGACCCGTGCATGATTTTTGAAGATGATTTACGTAAGATTCTATGTCTGATAACCCTTGATAGTAAGCTGATAAATTATAATAGACGACAAGCTTCCATTCGTCTCTTATGTACTGCAGGTTTGATATTTTGTCGAAGTACAAGCCTTTATTTTCTGTGATCTGTGTAACATTATAAGGTTGTTGAACTTGTTGCACAGTCGGCGAAAATGACATTGTAAAACACAATAGGGTTGTCATTAGGAAACTCTTTATACATTTCTTTTGGCGTCTTTTAGGCTGATCTTGATTATAATTCTGTTGATTATCTTGCTGTGATGAATGCTGATTCTGTTTTGAAGATATTTCGTGAACAGGTAATAAGACTAATTTGGTAACTGGCCTTTTTATTATGTTGTTTTGTGTTTTTATGGAAACCACTCGAACGTAATCATCTTTTCCAGGATGTACCTCATGGACTCGACCCATGACCCATTTGCCTGGAGGTAAGTTATCGTCCTTGATTAAAACGATGTCATTGATATCGATGTTCTTGCTTGGAGTTCTCCATTTTGAACGAGCTTGCAGCTGCTGTAGATAATCTGTCGACCATCTTTTCCAAAAATGCTTTAACATGCCTTGTATAAGTTGCCATCTATTCGGAAGGTTCATAGTATCATCACCCTGTGGTCGAGACAATAACGGTCCACTGACAAGAAAATGACCCGGAGTCAGGTAATCGTCTTCAGGGTTTTCGGTCAGAGGGAATAGTGGCCTAGAATTGAGACAGGCTTCTATTTGTTGGATCAATGTAGTAAACTCCTCGTACGTGAGCCGTTGCTCCCCAAGAGTCCGTTTCAGGTGATGTTTGAAACTTTTGACAGCTGATTCCCAGATACCTCCTGCGGTCGGCCAAGCTGGTGAGTTGAATGACCATTTTATATCCCATTCGGCTATGTTATTGAAGAACTCATGATTAATGTTTGATATTACCTCCTTATATTCCTTTTTCAGTAATCGACTGGCACCAACAAAATTAGTACCGTTGTCGCTGTACATGTGAGCAGGAGAACCACGACGTGCACAGAAGCGACGAAATGCTGCTAAGAAGGCTGGTGTGCTCAGGTCAGAGACCAGTTCGAGGTGTACTGCTTTGGTAGCTAAACAAACAAAAATTGCTATGTATCCCTTATGACACCTCACTCCTCTACCCTTGCTAGCCTTTAGGTCTACATGACCTGTAAAATCAACGCCAGTATGTGTGAATGGACGTGATGGAGTCACCCGAGGACAAGGTAGGTCTGCCATGATCTGTTCTCTCTTTTCGGTGCTATAGCGTCTGCATTTGATACACATTCTGATTTGTTTTTTAACTGTGTTCATGCCACTAAGAATCCAGTACTTCTCTCTAATGTAAGAAAGTGTTAATCTTGGACCTCCATGAAGAGTGGTGACGTGTCCTTGACTGATCAAAAGGTCCGTCAGTCGGCTATGGTTTGATAGTATAATCGGGTGTTTAGCGGAGCTGCTTAAATTTGAATTATTTAGCCTACCACCGACTCTCATTATTCCGTCCTCATCGATGTACGGACATAAACTTGCTATTCTGCTACTGGGTCGTAAATGACCTTTGCTCTTTAAATGCGTTAGATCGCCTTCAAAATCTTGAGCTTGAGCGTACTTGATGACAATGTTGTATGCATTGTTAATTTCAGCTGGCGATAAAAGCTGACCATGCTCTGACGTCTTATGACGTAAACGCGCGACGAAACGCGACATCCATGCTATTGTCCTCACTACTCGCGTGACTGAATTGTTATTTTGCAATAGTTCTGGTAATAGTGTAGATTGCTTTTCGTGACATAAAGCAGTGTTTACATACGCTTGCTTAGCCTCTATATTCGGACTTTGATATTTTTTGTTAATTACATTTTTGAGATCAAATGTAAGAAGCCATTTGGGACCCTGCCACCACAATGAATGCTCTAATAAGTTTTTAACTGTTGATCCTCTGGTGGCACAGTCTGCTGGGTTCTCTTCTGAACGTACGTAATTCCATTGCGAACTTGGAATTACCTGCTTAATTTGATCGACTCTATTTGCTACGAATTGCTTCCAACGGGTGACATCTCTATGTATCCACCCTAAAGCCACCATGGAGTCTGTCCATGCGTGAATTGATACTTGCTCTGTAGGTAGTGATTGTACAACCTTCTTCATGAGTTGTGATAAGAGTTGTGCACCGCACAATTCAAGTCTTGGCAGAGACACCTGTTTATTCAACGGAGCCAATCTTGTTTTTGCAATCACTAACGTAGATGTGCACTCTCCCTTATTATCGTTTGAAATAATGTAAATAGAACACGCGTATGCCTTCTCCGATGCATCGCAAAAACCGTGTATTTGAAATGATATTTGTGTGCTACCGAAATAACGAGGAATAGAAAACTGTTTAATGTTTTTAAGGTCATCTCGAAGTAGAAGCCATTCCTCTTGTAATTGCTGTGGTAATTTATCATCCCATGCCATACCAGACGTCCATGCCTTTTGAAAAAGTAATTTTGCTTTAATTGTAACAGGAGAAAGCCAACCTAGTGGATCAAATATTTTAGAGATATTTGATAACAATTGTCTTTTTGTGTGATTAGTTTCATTTTGCTCAATTGTGTTTTGGAATGAAAAGTTATCTGTGGATGGATGCCATCTCAGCCCGAGGGTCTTTCGGGACTCTGAACATTTAAATTCAAACGGCGTATCAACTTGATTGGATGGTAAATCAGATACCAATTCCTTGGTGTTAGCTGACCATTTTCTCAAGTTCATCCCAGCTCCTTGTAACATTGTAATTAATTGAATTTGTAATTTTTTGGTCTGTTCAATGCTTTGATGTCCACTCAATAGATCATCAGTGAAAAACGAGTTTTCTAGTGCTGCTGCTGCTAAAGGATACTTCGTAGCATTATCCTTAGCGAATTGTCTTAACGTTCTGATTGCTAAAAATGGGGCTGCCTTCGTCCCATATGTCACTGTTGTTAGATGATATTCACGAAACGGTTCAAATGGTGAGTCACGCCAAATGATGGATTGTAACGGTTGATCTAATTCCCTGACAAGTATCTGCCGAAACATCTTTTCTATATCCGCAGTGATGACGTATCTGTGCTGTCTCCATCTTAAGATGAGATCTTGTAGATCAACTTGCAGGTTAGGTCCACATTCCATCAAGTCGTTCAAACTTTGTCCTGTGGAGGTCTTAGATGAGCCGTTAAATACTACGCGTAATTTCGTAGTGCTAGAATCTAACTTAAGCACACCATGATGGGGTAAAAAGCAGCTAGGTTTGTCTACCCTACTAGCTTCGCGCATGTGGTCTAATTCCTGATATTCGTGAATGAATTGCTTATAACCGTCGGAAAACGCGCTATTTTTAGACATTTTACGCTCCAACTGTTTAAATTGTGCTATAGCTTTTGGCTTTGATGATCCTAAGCTTTCCTCAAATCCTTGCTTCATAGGAAGTGCTACTACATATCTACCGCTTTCTAAACGAGTCGTAGTAGCCTGATAATAGTCCTCACAATACTGTTCCTCTCTAGTCAAAGTGCTAGTGTTTTCATTTATATCTTCTAACTGCCAGTATTTTGCTATTTCTTGTAAGTCATTGATTACTACATGGCAATTAAAAGTTTTAACATTGCCAGAGAGAATCCAGCCTAGTTTAGTCTGCTGTGCTATAGGCGCCTGAATAGGACCCTTAATTAAACCACTCATTATAATATCTGAATAAATGCTCGCATCTAAAAGTATGTCTATCGGTTTCGATATATTATAATCAGGATCTGCTAAGTCAATATGCTGTAAATGTGGCCATGACTGCTTGCTGAATGTGCTGTTAGGTAGGTTGTTAATGACACGTGTAATTACTAGTGCTTGCGTCATAAAACTGTAGTCACTATAAATCGATTGACATTCAATAGATACTACGCCCTTACTACTCTTTGATCCATGTCCTATGCCTGAAATTGATGCATTATAACGTTGCCGCTGCAATCCTAGCATCTGAGCGGCGTTTTCAGAGATAAGTGCGATTTGTGAGCCCTGATCTAGCAATGCTCTTAGGGTGATATAGGTGCCGTTGGCTGCCTTTACCCTCAATGCTAAAGTGGTTAACAAAACTTCCTCATCGTCAGAAGCCACGTGGTTAACGCTATGTTGTTTGTCAGTATTTTTCGCTGATGAAATAGGTGTTAAATTCGTAAATTTTGTAGCTGTGTGTGTGGATTGCGCAAACGCATCGTGTAACAAGGTATTATGTTCGTCATTACATTCCTTACACCGTTTTTCGGAATAGCATTTACCGACATGCTTGTATAGGCAATTCTGGCAAACCTTATGTTTCGCAACCGTCTTTAACTTCATTTCCGGCGACATGCTAACGAATTTGTGGCATCGATACAATTCGTGATCGTATGAACATAATGGATATTTTGAAGTATAGGTTGATGCTGCTTTATAAAACTTGGAAAAGGGCTTTTCTCGACCTTGCTTGCTAAATGCTGATTTTGAATACTGCTGAGAATGTTGAGTATTTTTGGAAGGTGTATAATCCTTATCTCTCTTATGTATAGGTTCAAGGGCAATGAATTTTGACTCTAAAAACTCCATAAATTCGTCTAACGACGGCAGATCTCTAGGAGATTTACGCGCCTCCTTGTAATCGGTGTAGGTATCCATATCCAACTTTTTGGCCAAAAGATGAACTAAAAGTGGATCCCAGGTGCTTGTATCGACTCCTAAATTATGCATAGCGTGAATACATTCAGTGCTCGTGTCGTATAGTCGTTTTAATTCGAAAGATGTTTGCTTGTTGATATTAGGTTGATTTAGAAATGTCTCGATTTGTTTAGTGAATAATAATTGCGGGTTGTTATACCGATGGATTAATATTTCCCATGCCGTATCATAATTGTCAGCAGATATAGTGAGATGCTGTATAAGCCGCTCGGCCTCACCCCTGACCTTACCCTTAAGGTGCTGCATCTTTTGGGTCTTAGATAAAATATTGCTATGATGTATGGTTTCCAAAAATAGGTCATAGAAGGTGGGCCACTGAGTGTATTTGCCCGTAAAGACAGGTATATCTAACATTGGAGTAGCTTGGTAAACGTGAGCAGATGAACATAATTTCTGATTTAAGATCTTTTTTATGCGCTTAAAAGATGATTCGTGCGAATTTAATTCCCTTTCGTAAAACATATCACTGCCTTGAAGTATATTATCGATCTGTAAATGCATGCTATCTATAATATTCCACCGCATTTGTAAGTTACGTAATTCATCCTCTATTTCCCATTTCTCGCTAATTTCATTTGTATTTATGCTCTGTATAAGCCTATTTAATGCTCGAAAATTCGTTCTTTGCTGACTTAAGAACTCAATAATTTTTTCGTCAAGTTGTGTTGCTTTCTCTTCCTTCCCATGAGAAGAACCTGTGTCTTCCTTCCCATAAGAAGAGATCGCGTCGCGCAATGCTTGATAAAAGTCTAATGCTTGCTGATAAATATTTTCGGTAAAATATTGCTGTGATTTATCTTCAGCGGTTTGTAATTCTGAATTATTTTGATCAAACTCTCCCCAAATATTATCAACTGCTTCTATACGTGTATGAATATATTCAGCTGTTTTTCTAGACGAGGGATCCTTTCTAAAATTAGTCTGGATCTGCTTTAACTTTTCTACAATTTCCTTTTGGCGAACGATAAGAGCCTCCATTATAAATGTAGAAAACTGGACGGAAATGATAAAGGAACAATCTTACTTGATTGATGATAACACGTGAGGAATCTGTACCCCACACCGGCTGCTTGCCTGCTGACTGACGAGCTTTCTCCCGACTCCCGAGAGTAGTCCCGACAGTGATGGTAATGCGTCACCTGACGCGCGCAGGTGATTAATGCTGATGATGCTGACTATCTCGAGCCATATACAGGCCCAAGAAAGTGATGAAGAGAATTCACTTGAAAACTTCACTCACGAAGTTGTTAAACTGTTTATCGTTGCTAATTTTATACAGTTACGAGTTTTTTACCACAAGGGCATAAACGATCACACGCGACGTCCTGCTTGATCACCGCGTACTTGATCACCGATGGGTCCCGCAACCGGAATGCTCGAAGGACCAAAGAAATGTAGGGGTTCCTAATTTGTATAAAGGACTCCTAACATTTACCGATGCTTGCTATGCTATGCTAGGGATAGGTTACTCCGAGGAGTGCTAAATAAAACCGACCCGTATGAATGTTTGTAAGACACTGATTTATTGGTTTAAAAATATGAATGAATAGTGTAAAATGCTACATAAACAAATTGCGTTAATTAGGCCGTACACATACATGCATAGATACAAATGTACGTTGTCAGCTCGTACAAATAGTGAACGAGTAAGCTTAGGCCTTTCATCATACGTTGCCGTTGCTAAAAAAATTTTGATTCCTCAGTACTCTCAGTATTTCAGACGCAATAAAGCACACGTAATTTACTATTTTACTGCGGTTAAACTACTTTATTATCATTATAGTTAATTTTGACACAGATCGACAGTCCTCGTCTTATCAACGGAGTAAAATTTATAATCGGAGTTGCAAATGCAAGCTGCTTTAATAGGTTATATCAATAACAGATGAAGCCTCTCAAAACAACTGATGAGTAACAATGGGGAAACAAGCGTGCGTCAATTTATACAATCATACGTTACTATCGTGACATGTTCTCATCAAAGAAGTTTAAGTTACAGTTTTTATGTTGCGAAGGTTCTATTAAAGGAACTTAAACCTTCCACGTTTTTAAAATCATGAGTTTTTTTTACATTTAAAAACAACACTGAAGCGATAGGCAAGATGACTAAAAAAATCTATTTAATCCGTCAGTTACATTATAAAATAATATTTATTTATTTATTTGTCAAACAAACTTGACGAAGATACAATGCATTCAAGTTGCGCGTGACGTCACACATTTGTGGAATTTTTACTAAATAGTGACGTCTCAAGCCCCCCACTCCAAAACTTTGATGCTCTTTATCTTTGTGATTTCTTATTAATTTGATAAAGCGAAAAATATATGTCTAGTATTTTTGTATAATCTAACTGACGGACTAAACAGAATTATATTTTTATAATGCAGTCATCATCCCTATTATTAATATTAGGACCTAGGTAGTTATTACTAATATTATTAGCAATATGAATAAGTAGTTAACTAGTACCCTATATTGGATCAAAAGTAACGAGTAGGTTACATACATGCTACATAACATCACATCCGTAATCTCCGAAGGGAGCAGAGTCAAAGGCTCAGCAAGGCCCTTTAAACACATTCAGCCAAAAATAAAATTTGTTGGGTTAGATGGTAACTTTGCGATACTAAAAGTAATTCAGTAACAGATGGATACGGGTACGCACAAACGTTGTTACCTACATTTACCGTTATACTTTAGTGCATGCAAACGTATCTATCTGACGTGGCCAGATCGAAGATTCCACCATTTTATGTGGCCGAATATTTCATGAAATGGTTGTGTATTTCATAAAATTACCCGCCGCCCACATGATGATATGACTTGACTAAATCTATGAAATAATCCAACAATAGTGATCATATCGTAAAATAGTTACATTATCTACCATTAGAGGCGCTACTATCGTATTTTTTTTGTTATGCATCATGGCGGCGGTTAATTTTTCTGTTAGTAAAAAAATAAAAAATAAATTACGTAACCCCCCAACACAAAAAATCTACAAAAGGTAAAAAATAATTTAGTAAATTTATCTTTCAGCTTTTAAACTTCATCAAAAGAATATTTTTTAAAAATGAGCGTCGCTGAGTCGGTAGACTGAAATTTAAAGGTTAACAAATGAAAACTAGTTAAGAAGGGTCTACATGAGCCCAAGCTAGATTACTAGCAGGCATTTCAGGGTTCCATCAGCCACCTCCCATTTCCAGCATCAGGTCCTCGTCAATCAGAGACATGAACAGAAATAGTTAAGACAAATCTAACGAACCCAAACTCGATGGGCTTACTAAGAGGCAATCCAGGGTCACGTTTCCTACCTTCGAGTTCCATCATCAGACCGGCTCAGTGGTTCCAGAATACATGAGTGTTTTAAATTCAAAATATCTTTATTTGTATAGGCTTCAAGAATACACTTATAATTAGTCAATATACACACACACACACACACACAAACCCTGATACGTCAAACTTATAATCAGACTGCAAAACACTTTGTTTGTACTTACGAGAAATATACCTCATGGACACCCTGTATTGCAGATATGGCCAAACCTGGATTGAAATATCATCAAACGTTGACGTTTAAACGATATGGTCAGTTATTGTTGCCCATATCGTTTAAATACAACCATTTCATCAATTCTAAGACCTGGCCCCAACATATCTACACCCCCTTCCCTCTGACTTTTCTCGATATTATTTAAATTCAAACAACTTTTCTTATGATGTACCGCCACTTGAGCTATCGCCTAATGGCAAATGGCATTGTTAATGCCATTGTCAAATTATCCCGTTAAGTTGTGGCTACACCTATGGTGAACGTCCATTATCGCGATAATTAATGGCATTTCTCGTTAGTGTGGCCCCAGCATTAAAAGCAATTCAAAAGCCACCAAATTATTGCTTTTGAGAATTATCCAGGCGTTTTGTCATATCGATGTTTTTCTTTTCGACTTAGGTACATCATCATCTCATTAATTTATGCATATATGAAGTAGAGTTCAGTAAGTAAGTTATAATTAATTTTAATTAAGAAACATTTAATAAAGTATTTGTATAATCTAATCTTTCTACCTACCTAATATTATAAAATCTAAAGTAACTCTGCTTAGCCGTAGCGGCTAAGCCGTAATCCAGTTAAGCCGCCAGATTTATTCAGACTATCAGACTACACCACATCACATACATTGACCTGACTCCGAGGTAAGTAGCTTAAGCACTTGTGTTACGGATACCAGAAACAACAGTGGTATTACAAATATATACTTAAATATTGGATATTAACACCCAGACACAGAACAAATACAAGTATTCATCATACAAATGTTTGTCCTGGGTGGGGATCGAACTCACAACTCTTGGCGTATAGGGCAGGATCACTACTGATCGCGCCATCGAGCTTGTCAATATAAGATATGTATAGTATATACATACATTACTAGGGTGAATACACCTAAAGCTTAAGCCGTTAAAAGGCATATGGAACTCATTCTACTAAGATTTTTTTTACATCCTGCGGGGTGCACGACAATTTCTTTGTAACAAACCGAATTCCACGCGGGTGGATCTGCAGACAAAAACTACATCTGCATAATGCTGATACTGATAACGAGAAGAGATTATGTATTTGCTTATTTAATTGCGTAGACATTTGAAAAAAAACCATAACGATAAGCCAAATGTTCTGATTTACCAATTTAAGGTGTAAGAATTTCAAATTGGCAGTCGTTCAATATAATTAGCAGAGTAGCTTAATCCTAGATTGAGGTCGAAGCGGACCCCGGCTTTGTACGGGACATACATAATGCTACGTGGATGATAGTTTGAAGAAACTTACCATATTAAACATTTGACCCACATTCTTAATTTCTTCTTTCTTCTTAATTCTTCATTCATCGATACTATCAGCACATATTATTAGGAGGGTCCCACCATTCTCTGAATCTCTGTATGGTCGTCTGAGCAGCCATGCGCTCCTCGTCATTGATCATCGCGCAGAACTCGCAGTAGTCGTTGTGCTCCGGGCTCTCCTCGCGCGAGTGATACGAGTAGTGGTTCCGCCACTTGAACATCTCTGCGTACTGGTCGGGATGCTGGATGAGTTCAAACATCCTCTGTGCCAGCTGCTCAGGGCCCAGAGTTCTGGCGTCCAGATATATCCCGTCCGGCATAAACCTGGAAAAAATATTTAATTAGGTAAGTAACTATGTCCCATAAAGGGGTCATGAGTGAATTACGGCACATGTGCAGAGGATGGGGGCCGTTAATGAGAAATTAGGTATATAGGGGAAAGACTGTCGTAGGCTTACAAAGGCGCAGCACCACTTAAACTGCATTTCTGAAGCAAGGGTAAAAAACCAACTTCCTACACCCAGGCGGGTACCGAGTAATTTCAATATTAAAACATGCATATACGTAGGCGACAGGTTAGCCGCTTGTTACTTGTTAATTTTCTCAGTTCCATGTTTGCAGTGGAAAAGTTTTACATTCAACATAGAAACATCGAATTTTCATAAGTCATAATCTTTCGGCAGGCAGAGTCAAAGGGGCAGCAAGGCCCTTTGAGCACATTAAACCAAATATCAAACTACTTTTTAATATCTTTTGTAATAGGTAAACATTTAGATACTTATTACAAAAATCAACAAGCAGTTGTTTCAACCCACAGATAACCTCCATCTGTTATCTATGTTTTTACCTAACCGAGTCATTGAACGTTTTACATAACTCTTTACTAGAGTAAGATCAATTAGCTTTTTTCTTGAATTGCGCTGTTACAGAAATATCAGTTATTTTTATTAATGTACGAGGCCCCCAAGTGTGGGTCTTAAAAACTATACAATACTGCCATTCTTCTTTATAGTAATGTTAGTCATAGAGTCCATTGTTTGCATTCAAAGAGTCAAGTTAACAGTGTACGTGCTCACCAAGGTTGATTTATCAGCACTAGGTACCTATAGCTATGAACATTTTTAATTTTTTAATTTTTCATCATACGAATATTATAAATGCGAAGTTTCTTTGGATATTTGTTTGGAGCCTATTCAATGCAAACAAATAGATAAATAATCATATCTTTCCCCTTTATAATATAAGTTAAGTAAGTATAGATTATCCTACTAATTATAAACGCGAAAGTTTGTCAGGATGTTTGTCACTCTTTCACGCAAAAGCTACTGAATGGATTTTAATGAAACTTTAGAATAATGTAGCTTATACATCCGAATAACAAATAGGCTATGTTTTATCGACGTACAACGCGAGCAAAGCCGCGGGCAGAAGCTAGTTAGTTATAATTAATGTCAATGTTTATTTTTGTATGTCATTTGAGCAGCTATGCCGTTACATGCCTATGGAAAGTTGGTAGTGGATACGATATTTGATAATCACGGTGATTGGAAAGGCTTCCATTTCCCTTGATTAAAACTTAAACAGACATCTGGTCCTGGGGTCTCCCAGGACTGGCTGATTCGATGCTACCTGCATATTCAAATAGCTATGGATGTAGGGCACGTAGTATCGTAGTAACTAGTATGCGATTTATGCGGTGCGTTATGCTACAATGTGCTATTGTCAACACAACGAATGATATTCAATTAGTACAAACTAAATGACATCGAATCCATTTGATTAACGGCAGGCAACATAAAGTGACATGTGGCTCTTTCGACTATAAACTCAATATGTTTATTTAAAAATAAAAATAAATATGTTACACATTCTTACACATTCAGGTCTTACCTACTGTTGATCATAAATGAAATGCTCATACAATTTTAGTCTTAAAGGTTCAAAGTTTCAAGAGCTATATTCGTAAACATCAACTATACTACGAATGCAACAATTTATTAGAATTTAAAAAGTAATTTGGTTTGAAACTTTTCTAATTCTTATTTGTAATGCGTGTTTATGCTGTGGTCATACTGTGTGTATGTCGTAGCGTGGGTTCAAATACTAAATAAATCTTTAAAAGTTGAACAATTATTTAAAATTTATCGCCCCCAGACTTTATACTATAGCTACCGCCAGTATTAAAAAATAAATTCTACATACCGCGTATAATTAGCTCCACCAAATACAATAGGTACAGCGTCGTTTTTCAACGCTCGCAATAGTTTCTCCGTTACATAATCTTCACTAAAAGAGTTCTCAAACGCCAAATAAAAATAATATGTGTCCGCAATCATTTTATCACATTTCTCGCGGCGATCAAAACTACATTTCATCGTACCACATCGTCCGAACACGTCTAGGTCTAACTCAAACTTTTTAAGTTCCTTCTCAAGTCGTTTCGCGAATTTGAACCGGCCAGCTTGGTCGTTGCAGTTGGACACGAACCAAGCAGCCGCTTTTGTTTTTGATCTCAACTTCTCCTTAAAGTCTTGACTAACCGATTCCATGTCACGTGAGTGCATCCAATGCATTATTTTACTCGGACCGATGACTGCGTTCCGTAAATCTTTGATGAGCATATATCCCCACATCGTGTCTGAGTCCAATCTATACGTCCACGTCCAATTGAAAAAACCGTCCAGCCTGTTCGAACAAACTGGATAATTTGAGGACGATTCCATAGATGCAAAAACGTACTTCTGTCGAGGTGACCTCTCAGAAGGAAAATCTTTATTTAGCATAGGCATTGACATCAATGCAGGTCCATCAAAAGCTATAACATCATATTCGGTCAGACTTAATAAATCTCTTTGCGAAGTGACAAAGCAGTTGGTATACGCACACTTTCTATTAATGAAACCTCTTTGACCGACTCCCATGTAAATAAACGGATCTCGGTCAGCTGGTGTCCACTGCAATATGAATTTCAAACTCTTTATCGATCCATTCACTTCCATGTAGTCTGCCAAAGCATTTTCACTTTCACTATTAAAAAGACGTCTGGTTGAGCTATGTGTAAGAGCAAACACGAGTAGAATCGATGCACAAATTGTACACACGATTATTATCTTTTTGTACGTGATCGTCATGACGATTTAATCGACCCGCTAATTGAATGAATGCGTCTGACCCGATAGCACTGTCGTAGGTTGACTGAGGCGTTTTGGTTCGGTCTAGTGTTGCCGAAAAATCGATAGTTTTACAATCGATAGTTTAACGGCCAAATCATTTATATGATCGATAAGATAATCGATAGTATGGATAGAATCGTTAGTATCGATTGTATCGATGTCTCTGTTAGTGCAATACTCTCAGTAAATAGCAAAACAGTCGATAGTACAAAACTATCTATAGTATCAATAGTATCGATACTATCCATACAATCGATAGTCTATACGATATTGTAGAGCAATACTATCGATAGTATCGATAGTATTGCTGTTTACCGATAGATTTCAGTATCGATTGGCTATCGATAGGCAACACTAGTTCGGTCAATGCGTCACGACACCGGCAACAAGAAAATAAAATAGACGTCATAATTTCTCGTAGACAGGGCATGGGTTTTAGTTTTTTTTAAGTTTAAAATAATTCAATAAATATAAGCGATTATAATTCGTTTTTAAAACCGATATATTTACGCTCGTAATTCATTTTCGCTTATTTTTCAAATCTGAGACACGTCATACCAAAAATAGTAAGATAGAGAGATAGAGATCTCTGGATTTTGGAATTTATTGAGATATTTTTGTGAACAAATTCCCGATGCTTTTAATTATACAACTTCCTATAGATAGGTTCCGTGTTGATCTGGGATTTAAAAAGAATGTGGCAACTGTAATTCTAGCCTAGACTAATGGTATATCGAGTTTGGGTAAGTGATTGTCTAGGCGACAAGCTAGCCACTACTTTTTCACCATTTTCCACCTAACACGGCCCAGTTTTATTTTTGGCTGAATGTGGTTAAAGAGGCCTGCTGCCCCATTGACTTTGCCCACCCCTTTAGGGATTAAGGGCGTGATGTTATATATGTATGCACTATCGGTAGTATATTTTAAGACAATATGCAGCTGAGGCAGGATACTGGGCGCCATGCATCGCTGACGTCATCCGAATATAAACTGGGTCATTGCATAGTTTGTTCCGTGGCTTGCGTAAGGTAGGGATAGCGACATTTTTCTGAGTCATTTTGCAGTTTAATTAGTATACTAGTATTGGACAGTTTAGCTAAATCATATATATTTTAGTCAACTGTAGTTTACTTCCATTTAGGAAAAGATTTTTCATATTTGAAAACGAAAAAAATATTTTTCATAAATTTTGAGTTATCTCTATTCTCACTCAGGGCTTAACGAATGTATGCGCAAATCTTTCCTAACTTCTAATACGCTGTGTTTTCAATGCTTTACAAAAGAGTTATTAACAGCCCCGTAAGTAACGAGACCAACGAGATAGTCTGGGGTTTGGTTCTGCTGGGACAATATTTGTTGAAGAAGCAGCTATGTATTTATCTCGGATTTGAGGTATCTTCGCTGATTTTGTTTTTCATATAACACGCACTATGTGTGTTATAAACGTAGACCTTGGAATCAGATCAATGTATGTGATGTTGTCTGACATTCATATTAAACTGGCTGTGACCGCGTTTTCACCCGCGTTTATGATTAATGTGTCGTAGCGTGATGTTATTTAGCCTACAACTTTCGATAATGAATGAACCATTTAACGCATTTTTTTTTTCAATTCGGACTAGTAGTTGCTGAAATTAGCGCGTTCAACCAACCAACTAAACAAACATACTCTTCAGTCAACTCTCTCGTTTATATATTAGTATAAAATGTAGATAGAATATTTATATCGAAACACTTTAATGACGTGTGTGAGTTTTAAATCATTTTTGGCTAAATTTGGTTAAAGGAGCTTATACAACAAGGGTTGAATACACATTCGCAGCTTCTTAAATAAGTATGCAGATTTTTCCTCACTTACGAACTAGTGCACTTAAAAAATCAAGCGGGACGTGCTCAAATTTTACAAAGTAACCGTTACTAATGAGGCGCATTTCCTATCGACTAAGCCACTTTACATTACTGTCTTTGAGTTTTTTTATACCTAAAGGTGAAAAATGATAAAAAGGAGGTATCCTTAGAGGTAGTTACATCGAGGGCCTTAGGAGATCAATATTTCTCGCTGATTTCTCTAGGACGAGTGACGTACATTCCAGCATTATAAAGTTCTGGGCTTCAAACGTTTAGGAGAAACAGCTACTGAATAGTTCCACTGTACTCTTGCTAGTTATATGAAACATAGCAGATACGACATTGCAAAATTTTAAATATAGACATGTCTAACACGCATTATTGCTATTAATATTTTCACAGGCTTTAAAATAAGAATTTTTTGACAGGCCATTATTCAATAAGCAAGTCTACAGAAATGAAGTATGATCATTAATTTAATCAGTTATCTAATAGAAATGATAAAGGTATGGTGCCGCAAGCATTTCAATACATTTTTTATTTAAAAAACAATTATTGAAGACCATTAGCCATTCGCCAATCTTTGTTACTTGCAGATTTTGTTATATACGTCATACGTCATTTGAGTATTATTTAAAGGAAATCTATGAAGGTATTTTGTTTAGACAACCCATACAACCCATATTTTAAATCTGGTGTCACCACAACAGATTTGAAATATTTTTTATGGCGAAGTAAAGTAATGCCAAGAAATACTTTTTGGTTGATATGACATCAATAGGCTTATCGTTCATTTTAATTATTGTATTGACGTGTCTAACATTGGGCATTGAGAATTTAACATATTTAGTTTTCTTTGCATTAAGCATTAAGTTATTCGCTAAAAACCAATGAATAACTTGGCTGAGTGTGTTATTCACATACATTTATACATTTTTGCCTATCAATTTGAAAAATTAAGGATGTCATCAGCAAATGCTCTTGTAAAAAAGGGAGGTCATTTATGTATATTAAAAAGTGAAAAGGACCGAATATTGAGCCTTGGAGCACACCCATAACAAGAGGTGCGCTCGAAGAATGTGTACCATTTACATTTACTTTAAAAGTTCTATCAGTCAAAAATTACTCGATTAACCTTAGTGTGTTGTTCTAAAGACCATAATGTCGTACTTTCATCAGTAAGGTTTAATGATCAACACAATCAAACGCTTTTGACAAATCGCAAAAGACACGTATTGCATCCTGATTTTTTTCCCATGCATCAAACACATGTCAATAAGAGTGACTCTCACATCAGTAGTGGATTTGCCTTGAGTAAATCAATACTTTTTTTTATACCAAAAGAGTATGCTCCGCTGTATCCTCGATACGATAAAGATTCCTCTCTACCGATACGGTGCAAATACTTCCGGAAACAACCGTGTCCAAACAGTACCTGCACCAAACGAAATTATAGAAACCCATGAGTACGCCCGAGCCAGGGCTCTAACACTGGTCCGAGCGCATTTAGATTTCGGCGACCCTGCGGATGTGAGATCCTCTGACCAAAAACTAACAAGGCCGCTCGCGCTTGCCGGTGAACAGACTCTCTTTTCATCACAGTCAGGAGCCCTTTGTTGTGCCACCCAGTAGTATACCCTAGCTTGCACTTGGGTTTCTAGTTCCCAAGACGAAGTGCCCGCTAGGGCTCACGGTGTCGCAAAACTAATTGTTCGGTAGGCGCGCGCCGCTCTCTGCGGGAAAGGACCACATTCTTTCTCTGACAGAGAGAGTCAGCCAATATTGGAGCCCCATAAAGGGCCATAATTTGTAGGATTCCAGCATATAAACGTCGACATCGGGCCCTTGCCCTCCCTAGGCTAGGGAGGAGCCAGCCAAAAGAGTCAGCGGCTTTTAGCAGTCGTGAAATGTGGACCAAATTGCCATTTACTATCTAAAACTAGAAACAGGCGCTAGCGACGCCCGTGGAAGAATATTGCCTCCGTCTTTTCTAGGGCTACCCGTAGGCCCAAGAGACCGATTCGTCTAGTAACCAAAGAGCTTCCAGCTGCAGCCAAGCACGCCGCCTCACCAAAAGTTTTCCCCCCGGCTGTAACGGGAGTGTCATCCGCATAGCATATGTCACTCATGCCCGGGAGAAGAGAACCGCAAAAGCCAGTCGAAGCCGATGTTTTACAGGAGAGGACCTAAAACGGATCCCTGAGGAATACCGGACTCTACAGGGTAATGAACGACCCTACCGTCTCTGTTCACAAGTTGAACTTCCCTGTCTACAAGATAGTTTTTTTAGTACGGCCTTCAAATAAAGAGGCAACCTATGAAAGCAAAGAGCTTCCAGAATGGTGACATGGGGAATGGTGTTGAAAGCATACTACACATCAATCTGCCTCAACATGGTTCAAGCATTATCATAAATATTTATTTCGAAATATTGTATTGTATGCCAAATCATATTAGGGTTGTATATATAAGTTCCAAACGAACACTGAAATAAATAATAATTTTATTAAATTCGCTTTTTTTACACTTCAAAAACATACAATTTCACAGCACATTTAGGCTTATCAATAATAAATTTACTACCTAGCTTATTTCATATAGAGGTAAGGTTAAAGACTTATCTGGGGGCACGGCAGTGCCCCCGTCAAGTCGAGCAAAAAAGCGGCACGGCTGTACCATCCTTTTCTCGAAGCAATTCAGGCCATTTTCGACCCTCTGTCATTTCGTTGTGGATAAAACTAGAAGACTGAATTTTCAGTAACCATGCAGGCATTGTAAAGATACGGTATTTTTCAAATTTCATTCAATTTAAACCAGTAGTTTAAGAATTATAACGGGTCAAAGTTTCTTAATTTTGTCACTCACTGACTCACCGATCATCAAAATTCTAAGGCACTTCTAGCAGACCTAGAAGCTTCAAATTTGGAATATAAGTAGTGTTTGATGTATGAATCAAGGAAAAACTAAAATATTTGGGGGCACGGTAGTGCAACCGCTAAGTCTAGCAAAATTTTTCAATTTCGGTCCAGTTTTATAAATATTTAATTAATTAACTACTTACTTAAATAACTTTGTAATACCATATAAATATAAAGGCGCACGGTAGTGCCCCCGCCAAGTCGAGTAAAATTGTTCAATTTCGGTCCAGTTTTCTAGATACATAACTGCTTAATAAAACTAGATAAATGTCAAACTTCAAACGTAAACATATAAATTAAATGCATCATATAATTTATTTATACAGGTATATAACTTACACAAATAGCATATGATTAAGATTGTTATTACCATACAATTTGATGTAACAATATCAACTATCATATCATCTCCATAGCGTTTTGTCCCGTGCTTAGACAGGGTCCGCTTAGACCATGATCCAGGACTTAACGAATATGGTAATTACATTGAAGCGACCGATCTGACCTTTGTTACCATTATATAAGGGAACCAGACTTAGATGGATCTTGGTTACAAGTTAAATACTCGTTGGAATGTGCAGTTCATCACGATGTTTTCTCTCACCGCCGAGCTAATGGTATAAATACGTACAGAGACTTGAAAAATCCAGAGGTACGTGGCTGGGATTGAACCCGCACTCCTCGGTCAAGAGGCACGTGTCCTTACCATTGAGCTACCACCGCCCAATATCAACTTACAATATTAACAAAATTAAATAGATTAAGGAATACTATGCTCCTCAAATATTATACCGATTATATGTACTGTGGGTGTGCCTATTACTAAATATACTAAATAAATCAATAAATACAATTAACCAATAATGAAAAATACTTAATTTTCAAGGAATGTCATAAACTGAAAAATACACAAAAAATCACATGTTGTACGTTTAGCAAATAGTTTCTATAATACCTACATCACCAGTCTCTTTCAATCAGGTATCTCTCAGATAACATTTTCTCCACTAAGGGCAGTTTAACGGTCAGCTAAAATATAACAATCAAATAAATCACCATCCGGATGATTGTAAAATGTCATTGCCTGTTTCCTAAGTAAAATACCGTATGACATCCGCATATTGGTGACTTTATACTTTATCAGTCGGTTAATTCATCAACAATAAAAAAATCGGCCATTAGTTGAGTATGACGAATAAATTCGTTATATATTAGATTTCTTCATTATATCCCGTGAAATAACATGACAAATGAGAAATAACAGAACTACAAACAAATATAATGAATCCTACTTAGTTTTGATAGAGTTTATAGGTAACAAGCTGCATTTTTTCCGTGTTGTATGTAGAGAAAGAATAAAGTTAAATCTTTACCGCTTCTGTCTGTTCGCTTAGATCTCTTGAACTACGCCAGGGATGTTGATGCGGTTTTCACCAATAGATAGAGTGATTCAAGAGAAAGGTTTATGTGTAGGTACAGTTTAATATTGTTTTATGCTCACCGTGCGAAGCCAGGGCGGGTCGCTAGTAAAATATTATAAGAGGTTAATAAAAATATGTGTTATTTTGGAACAGAAGTCTTCAAAACTTTAGACTGTTCGATAAATCGAACTATTTCAAACATTTCTGAGTGATCGATAATTTGACTTTCTACAAAAATTGCTTTGGTTACAGCTTTGGTAATCCGGTTGAATTTGACTATGATGATCAATATTAAATAACAATTATCACGCAGCTGCGCAAACTATTTCTAATAGGTATACTTATTTCACATATTTGGCATCTCTTAAAAAGAAGAAATCTAAATATATTCTCTAATAATATTAACAATGGCAATATATACTACATATAATTTACATATGGTAGCCTATTGACGACATTTTCTTATCTAAAATTTTTCGTAAGAAAAACACTGGAAAAACTCGAAAAATCACTCTTGAATTCATTCAAATGCTGTACTGATTTGTGAAAAGAGGAAAAACTTGATTTTGTCACAAAAAAATACCAAACATTAAACATACAACTCAAAAATGCATACTCACAAACTTTCTCATGTTTTAAATTGCCTCAAATATACATAATTTTCAGCTTCATATAAAATATTTACGAATTCGAGACGCATTTTACACGAGACATATACAATACTAAATAATAACTTATATATGTACTTTTACTGACTTAACAGCTATCTAACAATGTCCATATAAAATCTTGTAAGAAAATAAATAAATTTATACAAAATTATCTATCTTAAAACCATGAGGTATAGAAAATACATTAGCCTGTTTTCTATGAAGGTTTCAAAAAAATCCGCTAGACGCAGCACTAGTGGGGGAAACATGATTTGATGAAAACACATGATGTGATTGTAAAACATGTTAAAAAGAGATTGGCGGAAGATTATGTAAGCGTAAAATTAAAATTTACTAAAAGTTCATCTTGTCCTGGTTTCATTATTTCAGGCAGTAAAAAAATTAAACGTAGATATGTTTATATATCTATTTTGTTTGCCTGCCTTACCAAGCCTTACTTAACAAGTTGTCGCTGACAATCCGTTTTATTTATTTTAAGAAAAATAATATTTAATACAATACCATCACTCTTGCAATATCCATACGAGGTACGCAGAGTTCAAAAAGCAAGCTTCTGAAATAACATTTAGGTAACCAAAAATAAAATTGAGTTTAGAACATTGAACTATTATTACTAATGGAACCGACGCAGCGAACAAATTTTTTGCGCCGTGCGTTGTTGCCGATCGGCAACAACTCGTTTAGTCACTCGCCTACGTTCATGGCATTCACACACGTAAGCGCCATGAAATTCACGGCGTTTACGACGTTTTGGTCGCGAGAAAAATGTACTCTATGAGCGATCTAGCGCTGCGTGTTTTAATAGCTTAATTAGACGACAATTGTTAGTTTTAGCGCTGCAAATGCTGAAACACGCTCGGTCCATGCTTCGTGATAACATTTTTGTTTGACATAGCTTCTCTATAGGGAACGTGCACCAACTATAGGGGGCAGCACTAAATCAACAAAAGAGACACTATGCGGACAGTAAAGGAAGCTTATATTAGACCTGTCATCGTACTGTGAATAATGTAAACAAAATTATATCTTCAATTGCATTATTTTTTATATGATAAAAATTATAAATAACGCTCGACAGCGTAGCCAAAATATGTGTAAATGTCAAAAGTTCTTAGAGGCGGACCATGTATTGAAAGTTAAAGAGTAAATAAACGAAGTAAATAAGGCTTTTAGAACTGGAAAATTGTCGCACAAACTAAAATATCTAATGTTTACGACGGAAATATAATGGCTTTTTCACATAACCGTGGCATGAGAATGCTATTCCTTGGAAAGTAATAAAAATTTTGCTCCAGACGATTTTTAAGCATTGGTGCATCCGGAATAATAAAAATAAGTGAGGTGGTAGCTCATTAGCAAGGACACGCGTCTCATACACAAGTGGTGCGGGTTCAAACGCGGACACGTACCTTTGGAATTTTCAAATCTATGAACGTATTTAAGCCACTAGCTCGACATTGAGGTACAAAACGTGATGAAACCTGCACATACAACTATATTCATGTTACCATAATCCTTATTTGTCTGGTTTCCCTATATAAAGGTTACGGTGTGTTTCAGATAGGCACTCGCTTCTATGTAATAACCAAACTCGCTAAATCCTGAATAATGGTCTAAGCACGGGATATAAAGCTAGGGAGATGGTGATTGGTGCATCCAGAAACATAACAATACATTATAACTAACTAGAATAATAAATTTCACTATTAAAACTAATTCTGTTTACTTGATAAAAAAATAAATCTCAAGTATTCATGGCGTACAAAGATCCCATTGACGGCACCAGTTGGCAGCACCGTCGTCGTGCACGTCCCCTATATGTAGTAATAATAGCTAAAATAGCTCAATGGTTTAGAATGAAAAATTGTTAAAAAATTATGTCAAGTGGCTAGCTCGTCGCCTACGCAATCACACACTCAATATCATAGGTCGCATTTTGCGACATACTAAGCTTAAGTTGTTACATTATTTTTGAGTCAACATGGGATTGAATTAATTATTGTGTATAAAATTTGAAATATAATTATTGTACAAAATTTATGTGTTGCATAGAAAAACACATAAATTTAGTTTAGAAGTAGGGAATTGGTTTGTGAGTCTGGTGAATTTATCATTATAAAAATTAAAATAATACAATAGTTTCATTTTAATACTATTTTATTTGTACAGGAAACTGTACAAACAAAATAATAATAAAAATATAGGATATCATCCTGTAATTTCCTGTACAAATAAAATTAAACTATTGTATTATTTTCATTTCATTTAAAAAAAAGAAAACTGTTCCAATAAAATAATTAATTTTAAGATATTTTTCTGCACAAATTAAATTAAACAATTGTATTATTTTTATTTTAATAATGACAAATTCACCAGACTCACGCAACAATTCCCTAGTTCCAAACTAAGCTAAAAGCTTGCCCTATGGATACTAGGTGAACGAATAGACTTACTTATATACGTTTATAAACAACCATGACTTGAATACAAATGTTCATGTTCATCACACGAAACATTTGCCCCTTGCGGAATTTGGACCTGCGACCCTTTTTTTTTTTTTAGTTGGGGAAACTCCCACGAGCCGTCACCCTCTACTCGGGGAAGCAGAGGGCGGTGTGTCGGACTCGAACCGACTAAAACCCCAACGTGGCCTCCAGCGGCGCAGTCCCGGAGGAGCCTGTATCCCCACTGTCGGGACTATACGACAGCTTCTCCGGTGATGCGCGTGCCGCGCTTCGCGGCCCACCTCGCGCGGCGGTGGTCGATGCTGTGCAGCCCACGACAACAGTCGTCGGATGCACAGCACCGAGCACGCGCGCGGGTCGAGACATGCCAGGCCACCCAGCATGTCTCAACCACTCCACCCAGGATTCAGACGCCGATCATCCCCGTGACCGGCGTCGTGGGCCCACTCTCGCGCTGTGCCCTCTGCTAAGCCAGAGGGGCACGCGGAGAGCGCCTCGTCGAAGGGGCCGCCTTCCGCCCGGCGACCCAGATTGAGGGCCTAGCCCTGTCGTTGCAGAGGGAGAGCATCGAGACGCTAAATCCCTCTGCGACCCACCACAGCGCGACCCAGCGCACCCCTGTCGGGTTGCCGAGGATAGGGAGGTGAGCAACGAGACACTCAGCTCCTCCTCTTCCTCGGCAATCCTGGTCCGGCCGCAGGGAGTCCTGTATACGGCCGGACCTCACCTCGGGGTCTCTCTTCGCTTCAGCCCTGGTGACCCACCCAGGGCCTACTAAGCCCCCCCGGTACGACAAACCGAAGACCCCAGCGGGGGGGGACCTGCGACCCTCGGGTCGGGTGGCCAACCAACTCGTGGCTCGACCAACTCGACCAACGGGCTTGTCAATGAAATTTTATACCATACCATACTCTTTGCCAATGTGAGTTTTTACAGTTCTGTAGCATATCGTTTGTATCAACTGTCACCAGTGTAATCGCAAATGCACAATGTTTAATAGGCATGATATTATATTTTTTAAATATAATAAATACATTTAACGTTGCTGCCATTACCGACATCAAATCACTGGTAATCCCCACTAGTGCTGTCTCTACCGGTTTTTTTATCTTTAAAGGAAAAAACTAATTAAATTCTGAAAATATAACTTTTTCTGTACTAAGTAAGGTATCTTAAAATATGTATCTTACGTATCTATCTTAAAATCTTTATCATTGCACAGTTTTCAAAACCTAACAAATTTGTCTTGTAATTCTTAACTTACTTACATAATAATATGTCTTTATTTAGGTAAGTGCAAGAATATAACATTAAATGCATTAAAAGATCACCACATGCATTCAAAATGGCATACAAGCATAAGCCTGTCCGAGGGTAAGTGGTCACAACACCTTCTTTAAAAAACGCTTTTCTGCAGTCTCTTGAAACCTTACTTCGTAATAATCTCATTTTTTTTATTTTACTTATGTAATCAAGAAAGGAAAAGATGAGCTAGAATTGGCTGAGAAAATGTGAACAAATTTTCCCAGGAGCAACAATGTGAATGTGTCTATATTAATTAAAAAGTATACACATATCAGAAAATTTTGATGAAAAGTAACTTTGTCTGTCTCTTTGATATGTCTTCACGCCTGAACGACCTAACAGATTGCGTTGTAATTTTTCACAACTACAGTTTAAACACTTTAAACACTAACCATAAATATGTAATGATTTTATTC
Organism: Glyphodes perspectalis; assembly: GCA_951394215.1. NCBI lineage: Eukaryota > Metazoa > Arthropoda > Insecta > Lepidoptera > Crambidae > Glyphodes > Glyphodes perspectalis. Next base: position 5,618,722 of record OX596207.1, on the reverse strand, counting down.
ACATTGCACTATATTATTAACCTTAACTTTATAAGGTGCAGAAAAAAGATTAATACGCTGTCCAACAAACATATATATACTACAATATGAATGTATATTGTATTTTTGTATAACATACAATATAATAATTCTGGAGTAGTATCGACAAACTGTGAAACTGTGAAAATGCACTTTTAACAAAACTGCGTAAAAACTTCTAAAAATAAGTACGTACATGTTTTAATATAATATTTTACTCTACATTACGATAATTACTCTACATATATATTCATTTATTCAATTAAAAAATTATGAATACTACAGCATTTCAATCAATTTAAACATCATCTTATATAATTAATACAAAAAAAGTTTTCATTAGGTACTTTGCATCACGATTTTTCCAATAGATGGACAGGAACAATAAAAGTTTAATTTTATAATAATAAATAATATAAAGTTTAATTTACACATCTATGGACATTTTGTAACAGTACAATGACTTCAAAAGACGTAAAGAACCAACATCAGTCGTTACTGGGATATTCTAGGCAATTTTCTTAGGAACTTTCGAAGATACACTTGACAAGAGCCACCATCTCAGGCTTCCTTATTTCAAGGTCCGACAATTATTCTTCAAACCTAAGATCAAGTAGTAATTTCTCATTAAGGCTACAATGCACTTTTGACTATAAGCTATCCGTACTCAACACCGCTTCGGACTATCCCACCAATCTCTAAAGTTCTCTATAATTGTAGTCTTTTTCAGTTTCTCCTCATCATTAAGAATTTCGCATATCTTACAATATTCGTTCGTTTCAGGAAGATCGTGTTTGTCATGATAAGAGTAGTACTTCTTCCACTTGAAATACTGGGCGTATTCTTCAGGATTCCTGATCAACTCATCCATTTTAGCTGCAAGTCTTTGAACTCCGAGTTCTCTGGCATTCAAGTAGATTCCATCGGGCATGAACCTGCAAATACAGATAAATGATTCTGTTAGAAGATTGTATTGGCAATTAGTAGTTGGCCTATCAACATTTTACGTTCTAATGGTAGGTCCGAGTAGATAGTTAAAATCAATCCCGATATATCCAAAAACATCCGGACCCAAATTAAGTACCTTACACATCAGTGTCATTGTTATTGTCATTATCATCAGCCTACATACGAATGGCTGCTGTAGACGACTACAGCTAGACATAGGCTGAATAAAACCACGGAACTTGCGCGCACTAATGGGACTTCTACTCGGGATTCAAACAAAAGTCAATATAGGTGACAAAATTGTATATATTTTCTTAGTCCTTGAGCCTATAAGGAACTATAAGGAACCTAAAGGATAACAGAAAACTGTTAAAATAGAATAAAACGTAATGTTAAAAACGCCTTTTGTGTGTTCATTGAATGAGTTCACTGGCCGACGAATTAGATTATCGTCACGATTGTTTTACTATTGTCAACTTCACGTATATTGACCCTGTTGGCACAGTATTGCAACTTTTATTATTATGTAGTTTAATTTGATTTGATTTTGAAGTGTAAAGGCAATCTGCTTTAATGTATTCTATTTTTTCATAACATTACGCCTGTATTCACCGAAGGGGCAGACAGAGTCAAAAGGGCAGCAAGCCCCTAGTCACATTCAGCCAAGAATAAAACTGGGCTGGGTTAGATGTCAAACTGTAAAAAAAGTAGTGACAAGTGGCCAGCTACACAATCACATACCCAAAACCCAATAAACCATTAGTCGCCTTTACGACATGCTAGGCAAGGAACACAGTTGGCACATTATTTTTAAGTCACAGACCAACATGCGAATGTGTTCTAATTGATATAATGTTTATTAGTTAGTGCTCAACGATACGATTACGATAAGAACTACTAGGAATTATATTCTACAAGATAACCAATTACAATACTGTTTGTGACTAAATCAAGTTTAAAGCAACATACAACTATACTCGTACTACAAATTTTAATGCCTACCGCAATTCAATTATGGCAAAATGTTTATTATACTGGCATGAAGATGTGCCAGAAGAAGCATATAATTTAATGACGTAAATTCCTTTTATGTATCGGTCTATTTTAACAGGTCTAGCTATAAACACTAGAAACATTTGACATTAACGACACAATATGCGCTCGTCTTTCTACCTTTATGTATGTAACAGCAAACAGAGGTATTACCTTGTGTAATTAGCTCCACCATAAACAACAGGCAAGACGTCCACTTTTAATGCCATCAATAATTTCTCAGTCACATAATCTTCACTAAAAGAATTCTCGAATGCCATGTAAAAATAGTACGATTTGTCAACCATTTCCATGCACTCCTCGTGCTTATCTCTGCCACATTTCTTAGTTCCACAGCCTCCAAATATATCAAGAACAAGGTCATATTGTTTCAGCTCATTCTGCAATTTTTTGGCAAATTTTAATCTTCCCGATATATCGTAGCAGTTAGTAACAAACCACGCCGCGGCTATTGTCTTCAACTTCAACTTCTCCTTAAAATCGTCGGTTACCGGATCCATGTCTTCAACTTTCATCCAATGCATGATCTTATTCGGTCCAATTAAGTTATTATTTGCATCTCTAATATCCATGTAACCCCAACGCACTTCAGAATCGAGTCTGTAAGTCCACGTCCAATTGAAAAAGCCATTTAATCTATTAGAACAGACCGGATAATTGTGCGAGGACTCATATGCCACGTAGACGTATTTTTGATGGAGTGCCCGTTGCGTTGGCAAATTTCTCATGCGGACGACCTCGGGACCGGCAAATGCAACTACGTCGAATTTTCTGATATCACCAAGATAATTCCTATCACCAGTCACTATACAATTTGTATGTGGACAGTTATTGCTTTTAAATACCTCCTGACCTACACCCATGGTAACAAGTAGGATTCCGCGCGGATTCGTGTATTGCAATATATACTTTAGCTTAGGAGCCCCTTTTTTTTTCAGGTTCTTTACTATGTTGTCTTCAGAATCATTTATAATTTTAGCCAAATCCTTCATATTTTTCACTTCCTCCATATCTGTAGCCACTATCCTATTTATATACAATTTCGTAACTTTTTGGCATTTTGTTAAAATTAACACGACTAACCCGACTGTCAAAATTGAGACATAAACAAATAGTCTCCGTAGTAAGGCCGCGCGCATTTTTTTTTCATGACTAAACGTAGTGTAACCTGCGCATGCGGTCAGTCACTGAAAATAGTAAGCTTGTTTGATGCCACAGTATATCGATAGCGTTGCCAGTGGCAATTTTCCGTATTCCCCGAAATTGTAGACTGAATTCCTTAAAATTGGGGTAAAATACAATATTTTTAATGAAAGAAACAGCTGTTTAAGTAGTTGGAATTGAGTACGTTTGGTCACCGTATTTGGTGGATTATTATTTGTTCCGGCAGATCTGGCTAAGGACTTTATTTAGTTTCGAATCTAGTTTTTTCTGTGGCGGCATAATTATTTATATCATTTGCCCATAAAATATATAGCTTATTATTAAAAGTCGTAACCTTTATTTGAATAACTAAACAACAAATATTTTTATCGAGTGCTATCAGATTATTCTCAATATTTCCAGTTGAATTGAGATATCCACGTTTTAGGGAAGTTACCTACTAAATGGTAACCCTGATTATCGATTCAAAAAGCGATAATGTATAGTGGCGGCAAGAAAATATATAACATATTAATAGAAATTTCAAGGTTCGCGAGGGCGATACAGTTACGGTACAGAATGAATGTCGTCCGGAAAATTGTACCTTATTTAGAGAGTACTAGTTATTTTGTAATGTGCCAAATAAACATTTATTCTATTCTATTCTATTCTACTATTCTGGCAGAACCGCATAAGTCTTTTTTTTATTGAATTTCCTATACCAGTCGGCGATTTTATGCGGTTTTCTTTGAATAGTACTACTTTACATAATACATATGTACTTACAAACATAATATCTTCCCCTTTAAAAATTTTTATTTCATAAGCGAAAAGAACTACTTAAGTATCTGCGATTTTCTGAAATTTAATATAAAAACGAACTAACTAACTTCACACCGATTCTCTAACGAGGTGGACAGAGAGAACCGAGCTCCATTTAAAACTAATGTTATTGTTTTTTTTATATTAATAATAATATATATTATATTTTTATATTAATAATAATATATATAATATTGTAAAGTTTCACTAAAATCCATGCAGCACTTTTTGCGTGAAAGAGTAACAAACATCCACACATCCATCCATCCGTACAAACTTTCGCGTTCATAATATGTATTAGTAAGATATTGGCAAACTCTATACCCGCTCGCTCTAACGGAGTTAATCATATCCCCATTTGATCGATATGATTAACCCCATTTGTTGTGTTTTTATTGAACAAATTTTTCAATATTTGTAGCCACACCTAACGCATCAAACAGTTAAGTGATATAGTCAGATGTTTTTATTTACATTTGTGTTCTTAGTTTGATATAGTCGCATGCGCATGTGTTTCTCCTGATAATATTTTATTAATATATTGATTATTAATGATAAAAATAACTAGTGACTGAGACTTATGTTACTAGAAAATCATGTCAATATTAGATATACTGGAGTCCGGAGGAAAAATCTATGGCTAATGTAAGTGAAACAAACTTTATTTTTAATACTATTCATAAAAACGGTATCGTGTCAAGCTCAGATTAGGTAGCAGGATTGCCTAATATCGCATATTGTTTTCATGTTGGTCTGAAACAATATCAGCTCTAATTTGTATATTAACTCTCTAAATCCGTATCCATATTCGTGTATTAGAAAGGTCAGTATTGTCGGACACTTCTTTTAACTTGAGTTGTTTAAATAAATTTTGTCCTGAATAGTCAGGACATAAATTTTTCAATTATTTCCTCGCATGTTATTTATAATAATTATTATGTTTATCGTAATGTTATCTCTAAACTCTTTTAACTGAGTTCAGCTAGATGGAAAATAGATTAGTATACCAACTGTGCATAGTTCTTGTTACAATATTACTCTATTACAGGGTTTCTCAAACTTATGTATATAATATATACCCGCGAACCCCCTATTATCGAATGGCGAACACCTAGGGGTTCGCGTACCCCCCTTTGAGAAACGCTGCTCTATTAAAATACACTAAATAGCGAATAAACACCCTTGAAAAACAAGGCGAGGAACAGAGTTGGTACATTATTTTGGTCCTAGACCAACATGGTACACCACCTTTTACAATCCGGGTCACTAATTAACTACCCCACCATATTTGTTGTAAACTAAGTCATAATACATTCCTAGTCGGGGATTTTTGGAAGCTTGCAACGTGAGCCTAAATTTAGCGAGTCTAATTATTGCAATGAAGGAACACTCATCTGATCGTAGCCCTTGCACCGGTGAGTACCTATTGTTAATACATCATAGACCAAGTAGTATAAATACTAACTAACATTTGCACAATTCAGAGACACGTGAGGTTTAAATATACATCCCTCGCCTGTGAAGCGTTTGTTCTTAGTTTTGAGCTAACATAGTTTTAAAATTTTCCATAGGAAAAATTAAGTAACCGCTCATTCAAAGCATTTGGGAACTATGCTGAGCGAAAACGGATCCTAATACATATAATTAACCTTCAATCCGTTACTGTATAAAATAATGTACTCTATGACGTTCGAGTCCTTGTAATAACATAGATAAGACGGGCTCATCGCAAAAACAGGTAAATCGCCCTTGTAACCATCACATGCTTATAATAGCGTTTTATAGTTGTAAAGACTGGTTTTGAAGAAATCCTGCCACTTGGTAGGATTTATGAAAAAAAATTCCACTTGATATGCTCCGTATCGCACTTGCACTTGCCATACGGAGCATACCACCAATCAATATTTTAGAATGAGCAAAATTCGCGAAGTCACGATTTTGTCAATGAAAGATATTAAAATTGTGCTTATCTTTTTTATTTATAGTGGCATATATGAACATGTATGAAAGACTACTGAATGTAGAAGCGAAAGGAGTAAGCCAGGATCGTAGCAAATGATCTGTCTCTGCTTACCCCATGGAAAAACGTAACGATATAATACTAGATTATGTTTGTTTGAACTATACACACACATATTATTACAACTGTTAAATTCTTGAAATAAGATATTTCCGCTGGCAGTCCTATGCTAGTCTGGGAATTAAAATAACACCACCGCACCATCCAACCCAGCGCACTGTCCCATGTTGGTCTGGGACTTAAAAAGAATATGCCAACAATGGTTCTTTCCTAGCATTTCGTAAAAAGCGACTAATGGTATATCAGGTTTTGGATATGTAATTGTGTAGGCGACAGGTTAGCCGCTTGTCACTGTTTTTTCACAATTTTCCATCTAACCCAGCCCGGCTTTATTTTTGGCTGAATGTGGTTGAAGGAGCATGTTGCCCCTTTGACTCTGCCTACCCCTTCGGGGATTATGGGCGTGATGTTATGTATGTATGTACATTTGTACTCGAGTCATGGATGCTTATAAACGTATTTAAGTATGTCTATCAGTTCACCTAGTATGCATAATACGAGCATAAGCTTTGTTTAGCCGGACAATTTATTTATTTATTTATTTATAATAATATAGGTTATATTATTTGCTTAGATTTAGTAAACTTTTATCTTAATGTGATTTTTAATATTTGAATAACATTTTTGAGTATGTAATGAAATTAACGCTTGTTTAAGACAATATCAAAAGGCAAAATATCGATAAATAGAGTTGTTAAATCCCAAACATTATCACTTTAATATTTTCCGTTTTTTAAGATAAGATAAATTATCAGTATTTGATAATTTAAGTACAACATAACAGTCAAACATATATATACACAATTCATTAACGTGTTTCATTGATAGGCAAGGCCCGATATTTTTACCAAAAATACAATTGTTGAATTGTGTAGGCAACGAGCTAGCCACTTGTTACTACATACATATATAACATCACGCCCATAATCCCTAAGGGGGTAGGCAGAGCCAAAGGAACAGCAGGTCCCTTTAATCACATTCAGCCAAAAATAAAACTGAGCTGGGTTAGATGGAAAATTGTGTAAAAGTAGTGACAATTGGCTAGCTCATCGCCTACACAACCACATACCCAAAACCCGATATACCACAAGTCGCCTTTTAAGACATGCTAGGCAAGATACTTGTCACTACTTTTTCACAACTGTCCATCTAACCCAGCCCATTTTGGAACCTTGACTTGGAAAAAAGTCTTTAGGTAGGCTCTGTTATTTGAGTTATCTAACTCACTCGCCAACCAAACGAAACATAGGACAAATGGATGGGTAGAGGAACGAAATACGATATATGGCAAATATAGACTGGATGAAGAAAGCCAAAAAATACGGCCCACCCAGTGACGTTCATTAGGGCCTAGGTTCAGCACTTGACTCTTATAGGCTGATGAACTTCCTCATCATTATTATCAGTCTTGATAGTACATACTAGAATAGCCCAGTGCTTCCCATAAGGTGGGTCGCGACCATCGATACCGGACCAAAAAATACTGGGTCGTAGCATTTTCTTTAAATGTTATTTCTTTTGTTTTTAATATAAATATTTATTGTGTACATCGAAATTTTTCACTTTTGCTGGGAACATTGCAACAGACATCTCTATCATAATCGCGTCATTTTTTTTTTCATAATATAACCTTACCTTGTATAATTTGCTTCGCCATAGACAATTGGGACGACATCAACCTTCAATGCTTGTAGTAACTTCTCCATCACGTAGTCTTCACTGAAGGAGTTCTCAAAGGAGAGATAGAAATAGTAATCTGCGTCAACCATTTTCATGCACAAATATATCGAGCTCGTGGTTGAATTTTTTGAGCTCATATTGTATATCCTTTGCGAACATCGATCGTCCCGACTGGACGTGACAATTACTGACGAACCAGGCTGCCGCCTTCGACTTGTTCCTTAGTTTGGCTTTCATTGCTAAGCTAATCGGTTCCATATGTTCCACTTTTATCCAATTCATCACTTCATTAGGCCCAACTAGTCATTCTTCGAGTCCCTAACGTCCATGTATCCCCAACGCAAGTCCGAATCGAGTCTAAAAGTCCAGGACCAGTTGAAGAACCCATCGCATCTATTCGAGCAAACACGCTTTTATCTATAAAATTGGGACTGTGTTAAAAAAGGAGATTTAATAATTAAGATGTAAAGTTTAAGTGTTAAAAATATTATAATTATGTACTATAGAAGTCAAGTGTTATATTTCCTATTAGGGTTAATTTATTTTCAACTTTTTAGTACATCTAATTAACAAATAAATAATAAAAGCTTGTTTTTAAAAATATTTTTTTCTTTAATTTTATTTTTAACTTTTTAGCATTCGAGATTTAATAAGATGCAGTTTGAAGCGCGTGGCAGCGTTTTCCGGTGACATAATCTACGTTCATAACAAACGGAAGCAAGATACTCGTCAAGACGAATCAAACGAGCCCAAACTCGATGGAGTTGCGCCGTTTTATTACAGAGTTCCTATGGCCACCTTCCAGCTCCATCATCAGACCCTGGTTACCACATAGTACCAAAGTACTCGTCAAGACGAACTAACTGAGCCCAAAGTCAAATTAAAAAATGTTTCTTAATAGGCCATTGCGTAAGTCCCTACCTAGAAAACCTTCTAAAGCTGGTTCAATATGCAGTAAAAATACAATATTTTTTTATTTAAAAAGCAACACATTATTTTTGACAAAAATAAAAGATGAAGTCAGTCAAGAATTCCAAATCTTTCAACAGAGATATTTTCCGAAAATAAAAATATCAAAATAGTATAACGCATGATGGTATAATGGGGATGTTGACACCATTCATATTTAATTTTGAAAAATCAATTCTGAAAAAGAAACTATCGTAGTATGTTGTAAAACCTTATTGATTTTGAATTATATTAAGTCTACGACTTTTAATGTTACAAAAACTGCATAATATTTAGTCAATTGACTATACAAACTAGTGACGTCATAGTTTGACAGGCCTATACAAAATCAATGAAGTGACTGCGTTTTGTCAGCTTTTTAAAAGTTTCTCATTTGACTTGCCAGTCAACATCCCTATTACGCCCACAATCATGTAATCGCGTTTGTTTTAACCACAGAGGTTATCTGTGGTTTTTAACAAGTTCCATCATAAGCAAATTTAAAAATAATATTAACATGATTTACATTATTTTTATTGTCACGCAGGCTGATGACTGGACCGGCCTCCAGCCGACTCCATTTTGCATTTAAAGTCACCAATTAGGTAACTCATTCATCGTCACCTTCATTCATTTCTACAAATTGGCCAATTTTTACGTTTGTGATAAACGCTATATACGTCGTGAAAGGTGACTAATGGGTATATCGGGTTTTGGGTGTGTGATTGTGTACGCGACGAGCTAGCCATTTGTCACAATTTTTTTACTCTTTTTCTCTAAACTCTTCTTAATCATTCCAATTTTATTTTTTAGCTGAATTTGGTTAAGGGGTCTAGCTGCCCCTTTGACTCTGCCTACGCTTCGGGAATTACGGGCTTGATGATTTAACACAATATATCGCAATTTTGACTCAACACAAATAATACACTGGCGCAGAAAGTAGCACTTAATTGAGTTCACGTTAATCTATTCTTATTTGTAATTCTAATGCTCCATAAATAAATTACCTGATAAGGACTGTATTTATTGAAAACAAGGGTATTTGGCTAGATAAAAACCTATTTATTGCGACAAGGCCATCTTGAAAATCCTCGATAAATTGTGAGCGTCAAAATGGCGGGTGTACTTCTCAGATTAGCCCATAGATTCAGAATTTTTTGACTACGCAAAAATCTATGGATTAGCCGTAACATATTGCCGATATTGGGTACCTCCTGTGTACTTTTACGTTCCTCTCCTGAAAATCTGTGTACCTACGTCCATACAAAGATATTTCGAATATTAGGTACACTCGCCATCCTGACGTCAGAACCGCGGGTGTACTGTAAACCCATACATGTAAATTAATAACTGTTTAAGTGGATTTGTTACCTCTGGTGTACCTGCAGAAACATGCATTAACCCATTTGGACCCAAATACAACTTGGCAGTTGAAATAATGAAATTTCTTAACACATCGCGAGAAACTAATATTATTATACTAAAAACGAAAAAAAACTTCTTTTTTTTCTTTCACTGAAAAAAAAAGCCGTCCTTAAATGGGGACAGTGGGCTCATACAGTGTGAAAATTTTCAAAATACAATTTTTCAACGCATGAAGTTTCAAATAGTTTTTAAATTATTTGATGGCACATAGTACCTCGAAGTTGCTAGAAAAGTTTTTAAAATATGCCTGGGACTATCATGCTACAAACATGCTACATCATAGTACCACAGAAACTGTTGGGCGCAAAGTCACTGTGGCTGTATGTCTCAAATAGTGACGAATAATGTAGTGAAATTGATACAGATCTTACTTGGTATCACTACTAAGTGGATGAAGACGCCATTTACGCAAACAAAACCTACCACTACTTGTTGCACATATAGCGGTGTGGTACAGAGAAATTGATCGGTCAGCTTGATCTACCCTGTGCAAGCCCTTGTTAAAGATTTGGCAAATATGTATGATGCCAACGTCCACACTTATCTTTCTCCATAGCGCTCCATCTCTATTTATTCCCCAGAGGAGGTCGCTATCATAGTCTGATCCCATAGTCTAGGCACCCTCCAGCAGACGGACGAATAAAATTTGGTAACATTTATCAAAGGGAGAGCAAAGTTGTTCAAAATGAGTTTTACGTCTCATAGTTTGAGCCAGTATCGCTACTATCCCAGCCGTCTTTACCTGTTTTCGTAAATACTTTGTTATAAACAGAATTAGTTTGTATATTGTCGTCACCACCTTCTTCTTTATTAGTAAAAAGATACGGTTCTGGGGGATCCGCAACTAAATCTACATGTATAAGATCGTCTTTTTCAAGCATTATAGCACCCAGTGTTTCTTGACGCCCGTTAAATTAATTTACACTGCTGATTATTTGTTTAGTCATTGTTTATTCAGAAAATACTTGTCGACAAAAAGATGAATATTTAGCCTCTGATGTGCCCACTGGCCCCAATTGGGGACACCATAGTAAAAACTCTCCTGATACAATTGGTACTGAGGTATTTCATTATGTTTATATTTACTGTGTAGTATACTGTATATTTATGCATTTTATAAAAGAAAATTAACAATCTTAGAGGAAAAAAATTAAATGATAAATAACTTATGTTGAGGAATCACTGGTGCCTAAAACAGCTCAACAAGATTAACGATAAAATCACTTGTAATAATTGTTTATCACTATTTTATCTAATATCATGTTAATAACTGAACACTGAAACACTGAGCTACCACCGCTCCAACGTATCAAACTGATACTAGACTTGATAAATATTTAATCTTGGCATCATAACTTCAAATTAATAATTTATGGGATCATAATAAATATCCCAGTGCAAAGTAGACCATGTTTAATTACTTGTTTAATGTTTAACTTAGTATTTTATGTTAATACTAGCTGTGCCCGCGGTGTCACCCGCGTTTATAGTTAATGTTTTATAACCTATAGCCTTCCTCGACGAAGTATAGATAGATTAACACTTCTAAGTATCTACGCATGTGCAAGTATGTGTCTTTCTCCTCTGATACAGATGCAAGTGGGGGGAATACAAAAGTAATGTAAATTTTGAAATCGAATATACGTGACAATAAACAATAATGATACCACAACAGCAATTCAAAGTGATAATGTTTAAATATCGTCGCTAACGCTTTACGGCCATTGCAATTATGAGTAAGTAAGTAAGTAAGATAGTATACATAATATAAATATAAAATACGTTATTTTTTACATACATACATACATAACATCACGCCCATAATCCCCGAAAAGGTAGGCAGAGTCAAAGGGCCAGCATGCCCCTTTAACCACATTCAGCCAAAAATAAAGCCGGGCTGGGTTAGATGGAAAATTGTGAAGTGAAAAAGTAGTGACAAGTGGCTAGCTCGTCGCCTACACAATCACATACCCAAAACCCCATATACCATTAGTCGCCTTTTACGACATGCTAGGTAAGAAACACAGTTGGCAAATTCTTTTATAGTCCCAGACCAACACGGGACTTTTGAAAAGAGTAACTATCAAGTTTCTTGCCGGTTTCTTCTCGGAAGAATCTACTTTTTGAACTTGTAAATATTGATCTCATTCTGACGATTTATAAGTAATTTTTTTAAAGCATACGTAAAAAAAGACAATTTCATTTCATATCATACATTATTGGGGGAAAAAAACACGGCATTCTCTAAAATATATTAAGATTAAATAAATAGCAGGATTTACTTTTATTTTCTCACACACCAAAAGTGCAAACCTCCTAAGAAATGAAGAGTTACACTCTCCACTTTATGAATATATCATCAGATCAGATCAATACAATACAACAAAAAAAAATTACAGAAATATTACACATACATAGTTTTACATAAACACTAAGCGTATTTGGCAGTAGGATTCGAATCGTTAATATTTGATTAGAATAACAAATGAAGCAATATATAGGTATTGGCACAGAGTAATAATATACTACGTATACGTATTGGTATAAAAACTAATTTAAACGTGTTATACATTGGTGATTACGTTTAAAAAAAGCTATTTTACAATGCATTTTTTTTATATAAAGTGCTAAATCTATACATAATATTATATAGCAAACAAACAAACTCTACAGCTATAAAGCTGAAGAGTTCTTTTGTTTGTTTGCTATATAATATTATGTATGCTTTTGCGCAAATTTACGGAATTACCGATTTGATTAAAAAAATCGTTCAGTGTTAGATGGCCCATTTATCGGCTATATATCATCACGCTGAGACCAATAGAAGCGGAGTACCAATGAGGAATTTTCCTTTCGAGAGCTTCCGCTGCGTTTGCTGCGTAAACGGTTAAAGTTTCGCAAAATCATGGTATTTTTATAAACATGATATTAATCACAAGTATTTAATTTGAAACGAAATTTACCTTTATATCATTTGATTTCGATAAATATCCTTATAGATATCGCAGGTTTAAAATAACATCGCAGATAAACAGTAATCAAGTACAACGCGCGCATTTAGCGCGCGTTGTATTATAAACGCGTCATGGTGGATGTATCTAAAAGTAGTTGCGTTGATGACATCAATAACATAACACTGGGTAAACTTCCATACAGTGAAGTTTACCCAATGATACAGTTTAACTGGTCCAGCAGTAGGGCAAACAGTGCTGATACCTCGCATCCCAATGATGATACCAACAGATTTGCCTTTTTAACTTTAAAAGAATTCAATTTCCATTGAAGGTATCGTGTGCGGTAACAATAAGTAAAGCCCAGGGGCAAACATTTTAGCATGTAGGAATAGATCTACACCAAGAGTGTTTTTCACCCGGGCAACTATATTGCCCTATCGAGATCTGGTTCTGATGAAATGTCTACTTCTGCAGGAAGAAAACAAAACTAATAATATAGTGTACGCAGAAGTATTTAAAGTTTTGAGTTGTTTTGAGAATAACCTACAACCTACACTACATGATATAAGATTTGAAGATCGCTTAGGTTCGGATCTTAGACCATCTAGATTTTTCAATTTTAGGTTCAGATTTATGCCACTAGCTCGGCGATTAGGGAAACATCGCGAATAGAAACCTGCACATTCAGTTATCTGATGTGTAACTAAGATAATTTCTTTTTGTTTCCTCTGCTTAAATGGATGAAGGCTATACTACGGCGGCTTTATCTTAATAACCCGACGCGTTAAATCCTGTCATAATTCTTTTATAGCGAATAACACATTGTAACGTCATGGCAGAACACGTCTGGTAATAAGTAATTAAACTCATGAAATGGTCCCATCGAACCCCGACTAAGAACGGGCCAATATTTGGAAGATATATGCAAAAATACTTAACATCACGCCCGTAATCCCCGAAGGGGTAGGCAGCGTAAAACGGGCAGCAAGCCTCTTTAACTTCGAAGATGTGGATATTTTTTTTACATGCTTTTGCATCATATGCTTGCCAGCACATCTTCAATTTGTTCAACATCTTCTAGGTGAGTTCCACCATTCTCTGAATTTTTCTATGGTAGTCTTAGCAGCCATGCGCCCCTCGTCATTGATCATCGCGCAGAACTCGCAGTAGTCGTTGTGCTCCGGGCTCTCTTCGCGCGAGTGGTACGAGTAGTGGTTCCGCCACTTGAACATCTCTGCGTACTGGTCGGGATGCTGGATGAGTTCTACCATCCTCCCTGCCAACTGCTCGGGGCCCAGCTTTCTGGCGTCCAGATATATCCCATCCGGCATGAACCTGGAATGGTCAGTAAAACTTGTTTGAAATAATACAGTGCGACAGACCGCTTGGTATACTGATTAGACACCACCACCGAATTAACTGAGCACGAAACCAAATTGTTTCATTTGTGATTAAATTAATACATTTGATAGGCTGATCCGTCAGTGTGATTAACACGGTCGAAAGAGATTTCGACAAAACATGATATTTTGAACCCGCTAGGTAGTAGAAGATTTAAAGTATTTAGACGAATAATATTATCAACTTATTTATTTTTAAGGGATTATTATATTAAAGGTTTATTTATTTTTAATGCCATATGGCGTTCAATTCTTACTGCCTACCCCACTAGGGAAGTGGCGTGAAGTTAAGTTAGAACTACCTAATTTTTATTTTTTATAAAATAAATAAATCTTAAGAACTAATAATAACACTTATATATTTTATTTATATAGATATAGAATTGTTGAATACATATTTAAGCAACGTTTTATAAAATTCTAATTTACACTACCTATTGAATTAAATAAAGTAGGCTAAAGAGTTAGGTAGGTAACATATGTAGTAGTTACTTGAATTTATGTTGTTAAACCCGCAGTTGCTATGACTACCTTATCATTACGATGTCAGTAAACTTAAATATGTATATTCTATTGTATAATTAATATGGTTAATTATATATGCATCCAAACCAGCTATATATCTTAATTACCAATTTCCCCAAAAAGTGGAATTAGCCGTTTTTATTATTATGTTACTAAACATAGTGTGCATGTCAACAAAATATGTCGCGAGAAGTGCTCGATCTAATAACGATTCTTTTTCTTCTGATCCAATAACTGACTAAAAATAATTACTGAAAGGTTTAATGAAAAATATGGGAAATAAGGGAAGCTGTTAAAGTAATATCCTTTCGTAGAACTTGTTTCCTGGATGGATACTGTTTCGTGTAGAATGCTATTAATCGTGTTTATGTAACGTGTACCTGTAAAACTGACAGTTTTTAATTAAATTTTTGTCCCATGTTGGTCTGGGATTTAAAAAAATATGCCAACTGTATTTCTTGACTAGCATGTCGTAAAAGGCAATTAATTGTATATCGGGTTTTGGGTATGTGATTGTGTAGGCGACAAGCTAGCCGTTCGTCGCTGCTTTTTAACAATTTTATATCTAACCCAGCCCAGTTTTGTTTTTGGCTTAATGTAGTTAATGGGGCGTGCTGCCCCTTTGACTCTGCCCATCCCTTCATGGGTTATGGGCGTGATGTTATGTTATCTTATGTCTTAATAAAAAAAAGTTTTTCGACTTTTCACCGTATTTTTAGTAAAAAGGTTTTACAACACACAAAATACCTTGTATAGTTAGCCCCACCAAACACTATAGGCACAACATCATTGGTCAACGCTCGCAAAAGTTTCTCCGTCACATAATCCTCACTCAGAGAGTTTTCAAACGCCAAATAGAAATAATAATCATTCGCAATCATTTTGTCGCAATCTGCCTCATGTTTGTGCTCACATTTCATCGTACCGCATCGTCCGTAGATATCGAGATCGAACCCAAAATTTACGAGTTTATCCCTCAGTTCGACCGCGTATTTGTACCGTCCAGAACGATCTTGGCAGTTAGACACAAACCAAGCAGCCGCTTTGGTCTTTGACTTAACTTTTTCCTTCAAATATTCGCTTACCGGCTCCATATCTTTGAAATCCATCCAATGCATTATGGGATTCGGCCCAATGACAACATTGTTTGTATCTTTGATAAGCAAGTAGCCCCACCTTGAATCTGAATCCAATTTGTACGTCCACGTCCAATTGAAATATCCATCCAATCTATTCGAACAAATCGGATAATAATGAGGGGATTCCATTGACGCGAACACGAATTTTTGCCGAGGCGATCTTTGTTTCGGGAAGTCTCGATTACGTGTTGGCACGTACACCAACTCGGGCCCATGGAAGAGTATGACTTCATAATCAGTTAACTTCTTCAGCAAATTTCTTTTGCTCGTAACCACACAATTCGTAAATTTGCACTTTCTTTTAATAAAACCTTGTTGACCTACTCCCATGAATACAAACGGTTCTGTATCAGGACGAGTCCATTGCAGAATGTACTTTAACTCTATGGCACTGTCATGTAACGGTTTAGTGGTAACGTCTAATATCATAAGGTAACCGAATAAGGTCACTCCACCTAACGCACAGAAAAATAATATTACTTTAGCCATTGTTTTTTTTTTTTTAATTTTAACGGATGCGTTAGTTTTGCGCGTAACAGTCTGTAAACTGAGCACACCATTTGAGATAAGATACGGGAATGGAGGCTAACACTTAGTTACGAGTTCGAGTTGAGTGGCATTTGTACACTCGGTCTAATAAGAGGCATGCAACGTTCAATGTTATAGAAATTTACTTATACTGTCGAAAAAGTTTTTGATAGTGAACGAGTAAGCTTAGGCCTTTCGTCATACGTTGCCGTTGCTAAAAAAATTTTTATTCCTCAGTACTCTCAGTATTTCAGACGCAATAAAGCACACGTAATTTACTATTTTACTGCGGTTAAACTACTTTATTATCATTATAGTTAATTTTGACACAGATCGACAGTCCTCGTCTTATCACCGGAGTAAAATTTATAATTGGAGTTGCAAATGCAAGCTGCTTTAATAGGTTATATCAATAACAGATGAAGCCTCTCAAAACAACTGATGAGTAACAATGGGGAAACAAGCGTGCATCAATTTATACAATCATACGTTACTATCGTGACATGTTCTCATCAAAGAAGTTTAAGTTACAGTTTTTTATGTTGCGAAGGTTCTATTATTTTAAAATCATGAGTTTTTTTTACATTTAAAAACAACACTGAAGCGATAGGCAAGATGACTAAAAAAATCTATTTAATCCGTCAGTTACATTATAAAAAAATCTTTTTTTATTTATTTGTCAAACAAACTTGACGAAGATACAATGCATTCAAGTTGCGCGTGACGTCACACATTCGTGCAATTTTTACTAAATAGTGACGTCTCAAGCCCCCCACTCCAAAACTTTGATGCTCTTTATCTTTGTGATTTCTTATTAATTTGATAAAGCGAAAAATATATGTCTAGTATTTTTGTATAATCTAACTGACGGACTAAACAGAATTATATTTTTATAATGCAGTCATCATCCCTATTATTAATATTAGGACCTAGGTAGTTATTACTAATATTATTAGCAATATGAATAAGTAGTTAACTAGTACCCTATATTGGATCAAAAGTAACGAGTAGGTTACATACATGCTACATAACATCACATCCGTAATCTCCGAAGGGAGCAGAGTCAAAGGCTCAGCAAGGCCCTTTAAACACATTCAGCCAAAAATAAAATTTGTTGGGTTAGATGGTAACTTTGCGATACTAAAAGTAATTCAGTAACAGATGGATACGGGTACGCACAAACGTTGTTACCTACATTTACCGTTATACTTTAGTGCATGCAAACGTATCTATCTGACGTGGCCAGATCGAAGATTCCACCATTTTATGTGGCCGAATATTTCATGAAATGGTTGTGTATTTCATAAAATTACCCGCCGCCCACATGATGATATGACTTGACTAAATCTATGAAATAATCCAACAATAGTGATCATATCGTAAAATAGTTACATTATCTACCATTAGAGGCGCTACTATCGTATTTTTTTTGTTATGCATCATGGCGGCGGTTAATTTTTCTGTTAGTAAAAAAATAAAAAATAAATTACGTAACCCCCCAACACAAAAAATCTACAAAAGGTAAAAAATAATTTAGTAAATTTATCTTTCAGCTTTTAAACTTCATCAAAAGAATATTTTTTAAAAATGAGCGTCGCTGAGTCTGTAGACTGAAATTTAAAGGTTAACAAATGAAAACTAGTTAAGAAGGGTCTACATGAGCCCAAGCTAGATTACTAGCAGGCATTTCAGGGTTCCATCAGCCACCTCCCATTTCCAGCATCAGGTCCTCGTCAATCAGAGACATGAACAGAAATAGTTAAGACAAATCTAACGAACCCAAACTCGATGGGCTTACTAAGAGGCAATCCAGGGTCACGTTTCCTACCTTCGAGTTCCATCATCAGACCAGCTCAGTGGTTCCAGAATACATGAGTGTCTCAAATTCAAAATATCTTTATTTGTATAGGCTTCAAGAAATCACTTATAATTAGTCAATATACACACACACACACACACACACACAAACCCTGACACGTCAAACTTATAATCAGACTGCAAAACACCTTTTTTGTACTTACGAGAAATATACCTATGTAAATTCCTTCTTTATTTGTTTTTTTTAGTAAACCTCATGGACACCCTGTATTGCAGATATGGCCAAACGTGGATTGAAATATCATCAAACGTTGACGTTTAAACGATATGGTCAGTTATTGTTGCCCATATCGTTTAAATACAACCATTTCATCAATTCTAAGACCTGGCCCCAACATATCTACACCCCCTTCCTTCTGACTTTTCTCGATATTATTTAAATTCAAACAACTTTTCTTTAAAAGCAATTCAACAGCCACCAAATTATTGCTTTTGAGAATTATCCAGGCGTTTTGTCATATCGATGTTTTTCTTTTCGACTTAGGTACATCATCATCTCATTAATTTATGCATATATGAAGTAGAGTTCAGTTAGTAAGTTATAATTAATTTTAATTAAGAAACATTTTAATAAAGTATTTGTATAGTCTAATCTTTCTACCTACCTAATATTATAAATTCGAAAGTAACTCTGCTTAGCCGTAGCGGCTAAGCCGTAATCCAGTTAAGCCGCCAGATTTATTCAGACTATCAGACTACACCACATCACATACATTGACCTGACTCCGAGGTAAGTAGCTTAAGCACTTGTGTTACGGATACCAGAAACAACAGTGGTATTACAAATATATACTTAAATATTGGATATTAACACCCAGACACAGAACAAATACAAGTATTCATCAAACGAATATTTGTCCTGGGTGGGGATCGAACCCACAACTCTTACATACATACATTACTAGGGTGAATTCACTTAAAGCTTAAGCCGTTAGAAAATTTCAAATTGGCAGTCGCTTCAATAATATATTAATTATCAGAGTAGCTTAATCCTAGATCGTGGTCTAAGCGGACCCCGGCTTTGTACGGGACATACATAATGCTACGCGGATTATAGTTTGAAGAAACTTACCATATTAAACATTTGACCCACATTCTTAATTTCTTCTTTCTTATTAATTCTTCATTCATCGATACTATCAGCACATATTATTAGTAGGGTCCCACCATTCTCTGAATCTCTGTATGGTCGTTTGAGCAGCCATGCGCCCCTCGTCATTGATCATCGCACAGAACTCGCAGTAGTCGTTGTGCTCCGGGCTCTCCTCGCGCGAGTGGTACGAGTAGTGGTTCCGCCACTT
Source organism: Glyphodes perspectalis (assembly GCA_951394215.1). Lineage (NCBI taxonomy): Eukaryota > Metazoa > Arthropoda > Insecta > Lepidoptera > Crambidae > Glyphodes > Glyphodes perspectalis. Next base: position 5,598,880 of record OX596207.1, on the reverse strand, counting down.
AAACATCTCTGCGTACTGGTCGGGATGCTGGATGAGTTCAAACATCCTCTGTGCCAGCTGCTCAGGGCCCAGAGTTCTGGCGTTCAGATATATCCCGTCCGGCATAAACCTGGAAAACAATATTCAATTAGGTAAGTAACTATGTCCCATAAAGAGGTAATGAGTGAATTGCGGCACACGTGCAGAGGATGGGGGCAGTTAGTGAGAAATTAGGTATATAGGGGAGAGGCTGTCGTAGGCTTACAAAGGCGCAGCACAACTTAAACTGCATTCCTGAAGCAAGGGTAAAAAACCAACTTCCTACACACAGGCGGGTACCGAGTAATTTTAATATTAAAACATGCATATACGTAGGCGACAGGTTAGCCGCTTGTCACTGCTTTTCCACTATTTTCCATCTAACCCAGCCCGGCTTTATTTTTGGCTGAATGTGGTTGAAGGGGCTTGCTGCCCTTTCGACTCTGCTTATCCCTTCGGGGATTATGGGCGTGATGTTATGTATGTACCTATGTAAAACATGCAATTCTATTCTATTATATTCTACTTAACAATTTGTATTAAATACGTCATTAACACGAAATTAAAATTTCAAATATATTTATTTTCTTTCTTATAATCATAACTAAGAGGAGTTCCCATTATACATACATATAAACTCCCCAGGTCTCTGAAAGCACGGATTTACGCAAAACGCATTGGATTCAGCCGAACTAGTCCAGTACCATCTAAGTCGCCACCTATGTCGTCTATATGGGCCGGTCAGCCCTATAAGGAATGCATGTGTTGCGAAAAAGGCAGTGGTTACCGCCCCTAATTCCGATCAGTCTCAGGCTTTTTTTTTAATTAAAAAAGCAATAGGGATTATAGTTATTAGGCAGGTAGGTAGCAATTTTTTTTTTTCGATTTAATTTTCTCAGTTCCATGTTTGCAGTGAAAAAGTTTTACATTCAACATAGAATCATCGAATTTTCTTATGAAATGTGTGGGCTTATGCCCATAGTCTTTCGGCAGGCAGAGTCAAAGGGGCAGCAAGGCCCTTTAAGCACATTAAACCAAATATCAAACTACTTTTTAATATCTTTTGTAATAGGTAAACATTTAGATACTTATTACAAAAATCAACAAGCAGTTGTTTCAACCCACAGATAACCTCCATCTGTTATCTGTGTTTTTACCTAACCGAGTCATTGAACGTTTTACATAACTCTTTACTAGAGTAAGATCAATTAGCTTTTTTCTTGAATTGCGCTGTTACAGAAATATCAGTTATTTTTATTAATGTACGAGGCCCTCAAGTGTGGGTCTTAAAAACTATACAGTACTGCCATTCTTCTTTATAGTAATGTTAGTCATAGAGTCCATTGTTTGCATTCAAAGAGTCAAGTTAACAGTGTACGTGCTCACCAAGGTTGATTTATCAGCACTAGGTACCTATAGCTATGAACATTTTTAATTTTTTAATTTTTCATCCTACGAATATTATAAATGCGAAGTTTCTTTGGATATTTGTTTGGAGCCTATTCAATGCAAACAAATAGACAAATAATCATATCTTTCCCCTTTATAATATAAGTTAAGTAAGTATAGATTATCCTTTTGATGTTGTCACTCTTTCACGCAAAAGCTACTTAATGAATTTTAATGAAACTTTAGAATAATGTAGCTTATACATCCGAATAACAAATAGGCTATGTTTTGTCGACGTACAACGCGAGCAAAGCCGCGGACAGAAGCTAGTTAGTTATAATTAATGTCAATGTTTTTGTTTTTGTATGTCATTTGAGCAGCTATGCCGTTACATGCCTATGGAAAGTTGGTAGTGGATACGATATTTGATAATCACGGTGATTGGAAATGCTTCCATTTCCCTTGATTAAAGCTTAAACAGACTTCTGGTCCTGGGGTCTCCCAGGACTGGCTGACTCGATGCTACCTGCATATTCAAATAGCTATGGATGTATCTAACCATGATCCAAATTGTCTCACTCCTCTATCTAAGGGTTACGAAGGTCAGATCGGCGGTCGCTTTAATTTTATACCAGACTCGCAAAATCCTGGATCATGGTCCATGCGGACCCCGACTAAGCACTCGATATTTCGCTAGGAGGATGATGATGAAGCTTCATTCAATTATAAGTAGGTAGGTCACTAACTATTTTTCATGAAGTATTTTACATACAACATAAGTAGGTATAAACAATGTGAGCAACAACTCGTATTGTCTTTAGTTTCCCAAACATTTCGCATGCTTAATGGTAAAGTGACCTAACTTAAAAAAATGTTTTATATTAAAATTAATATTACGTGCTACAGCATTTTGGTTCATTTTCCATAAGCAGCATATTTTGAGTAAGGGCACGTAGTAACGTCGTAACTAGTATGCGATTTATGCGGTGCGTTATGCTACAATGTGCTATTGTCAACACAACGAATGATATTTAATTAGTACAAACTAAATGACATCGAATCCATTTAATTAACGGCAGGCAAAATGAAGTGATATGTGGCTCTTTCGACTATGAACTCAATATGTTTATTTAAAAATAAAAATAAATATGTTACACATTCATATTAAATGTTTTAATTAAACAATGACTATACCAATATCAAGGTTATTTACCTGTAACACGTGTGCACGCACATGTTATTCGTAGAATAGTACATTTGACCTAGTTGATATTTCATAGTTCTACAAATAGTTCATACTAGGTCTTACCTACTGTTGATCATAAATGAAATGCTCATGCAATTTCAGTCTTAAAGGTTCAAAGTTTCAAGAGCTATATTCGTAAACATCAACTATACGACGAATGCAACAATTTATTAGAATTTAAAAAGTAATTTGGTTTGAAACTTTTCTAATTCTTATTTGTAATGCATGTTTATGCTGTGGTCATACTGTGTGTATGTCGTAGCGTGGGTTCAAATACTAAATAAATCTTTAAAAGTTGAACAGTTATTTAAAATTTATCGCCCCCAGACTTTATACTATAGCTCCCGCCAGTATTAAAAAATAAATTCTACGTACCGCGTATAATTAGCTCCACCAAACACAATAGGTACAGCGTCGTTTTTCAACGCTCGCAATAGTTTCTCTGTTACATAATCTTCACTAAAAGAGTTCTCAAACGCCAAGTAAAAATAATATGTGTTCGCAATCATTTTATCACATTTCTCGCGTTGATCAAAACTACATTTCATCGTACCACATCGTCCGAACACGTCGAGGTCTAACTCAAACTTTTTAAGTTCCTTCTCAAGTCGTTTCGCGAATTTGAACCGGCCAGCTTGGTCGTTGCAGTTGGACACGAACCAAGCAACCGCTTTTGTTTTTGATCTCAACTTCTCCTTAAAGTCTTGACTAACCGATTCCATGTCACGAGAGTGCATCCAATGCATTAATTTACTCGGACCGATGACTGCGTTCCGTGAATCTTTGATGAGCATATATCCCCACATCGTGTTTGAGTCCAATCTATACGTCCACGTCCAATTGAAAAAACCATCCAGCCTGTTCGAACAAACTGGATAATTGGAGGACGATTCCATAGATGCAAAAACGTACTTCTGTCGAGGTGACCTCTCCGAAGGGAAATCTTTATTTAGCATAGGCATTGACATCAACGCAGGTCCATCAAAAGCTATAACATCATATTCGGTCAAACTCAATAAATCTCTTTGCGAAGTGACAAAGCAGTTGGTATACGCACACTTTCTATTAATGAAACCTCTTCGACCGACTCCCATGTAAATAAACGGATCTCGGTCAGCTGGTGTCCACTGCAATATGAATTTCAAACCCTTTATCGATCCATTCACTTCCATGTAGTCTGCCAAAGCATTTTCACTTTCACTATTAAAAAGACGTCTGATTGAGCTATGTGTAAGAGCGAATACGAGTAGAATCGATGCACAAATTGTACACACGATTATTATCTTTTTGTATGTGATCGTCATGACGATTTTAGCGACCCGCTAATTGAATGAATGCGTCTGACCCGATAGCACTGTCGTAGATTGACTGAGGCGTTTTGGTTCGGTCTAGTGTTGCCGAAAAATCGATTGTTTTACAATCGATAGTTTAACGGCCAAATCATCTATACGATCGATAGGACAATCGATAGTATTGATAGTATCGTTAGTATCGATAGTATCGATGTCTCTGTTAGTGCAATACTCTCGGTAAATAGCAATACAATCGATAGTACAAAACTATCTATAGTATCAATAGTATCGATACTATCCATACAATCGATAGTCTATACGATATTGAAGAGCAATACTATCGATAGTATCGATAGTATTGCTGTTCACCGATAGATTTCAGTATCGATTGGCTATCGATAGGCAACACTAGTTCGGTCAATGCGCCACGACACCGGCAACAAGAAAATAAAATAGACGTCATAATTTCTCGTAGACAGGGCATGGGTTTTACTTTTTTTTAAGTTTAAAATAATTCAATAAATATAAGCGATTATAATGCGTTTTTAAAACCGATGTATTTACGCTCGTTATTCATTTTCGCTTATTTTTCAAATCTGAGACACGTCATACCAAAAATAGTAAGATAGAGAGATAGATATCTCTGGATTTTGGAATTTATTGAGATATTTTTGTGAACAAATTCCCGATGCTTATAATGATACAACTTCCTATAGATAGGTTCCATGTTGGTCTGGGATTTAAAAAGAATGTGGCAACTGTAATTCTAGCCTAGACTAATGGTATATCGAGTTTGGGTAAGTGATTGTCTAGGCGACAAGCTAGCCACTTGTCACTACTTTTTCACAATTTTCCATCTAACGCGGCCCAGTTTTATTTTTGGCTGAATGTGGTTAAAGAGGCCTGCTGCTCCATTGACTTTGCCTACCCCTTTAGGGATTAAGGGCGTGATGTTATATATGTATGCACTATCGGTACCACAGTAGTATATTTTAAGACAATATGCAGCTGAGGCAGGATACTGGGCGCCATGCATCGCTGACGTCATCCGAATATAAACTGGGTCATTGCATAGTTTGTTCCGTGGCTTGCGTAAGGTAGGGATAGAGACATTTTTCTGAGTCATTTTACAGTTTAATTAGTATACTAGTATTGGACAGTTTAGCTTAATCATGTATATTTCTTCAACTGTAGTTTACTTCCATTTAAGAAAAGATTTTTCATGTTTAAAGACGAAAATAATATTTTTTATAAATTTTGAGTCATCTCTATTCTCACTCAGGGCTTAACGAATGTATGCGCAAATCTTTCCTAACTTCTAATATGCTGCGTTTTTAATGCTTTACAAAAGATTTATTAACAGCCCCGTTAGTAACGAGACCAACGAGATAGTCGGGGGTTTGGTTCTGCTGGGACAATATTTGTTGAAGAAGCAGCTATGTATTTATCTCGGATTTGAGTTATCTTCGCTGATTTTGATTTTCATATAACACGCACTATGTATGTTATAAACATAGACCTTGGAATCAGATCAATGTATGTGATGTTGTCTGACATTCATATTAAACTAGCTGTGACCGCGTTTTCACCCGCGTTTATGATTAATGTGTCGTAGCGTGATGTTATTTAGCCTACAACTTTCGATAATGAATGAACCATTTAACGCATTTTTTTTCAATTCGGACTTGTAGTTGCTGAAATTAGCGCGTTCAACTAACCAACTAAACAAACATACTCTTCAGTCAACTCTCTCTTTTATATATTAGTATAAAATGTAGATAGAATATTTATATCGAAACACTTTAATGACGTGTGTGAGTTTTAAATTATTTTTGGCTAAATTTGGTTAAAGGAGCTTATACAACAAGGGTTGAATACACATTCGCAGCTTCTTAAATAAGTATGCAGATTTTTCCTCACTAACGAACTAGTGCACTTAAAAAATCAAGAGGGACGTGCTCAAATTTTACAAAGTAACCGTCACTAATGAGGCGCATTTCCTATCGACTAAGCCACGTCTCCTGCTTTTCGTATCAATTACTGTCTTTGAGTTTTTTCTATACCTAAAGGTGAAAAATGAAAAAAAGGAGGAATCCTTAGAGGTAGTTACATTGAGATCAATATTTCTCGCTGATTTCTCTAGGACGAACGACATACATCCCAGCATTATAAAGTTCTGGGCTTCAAACGTTTAGGAGAAACAGCTACTGAATAGTTCCACTGTACTCTTGCTAGCTATATGAAACATAGCAGATACGACATTGCAAAATTTTAAACATAGACATGTCTAACACGCATTATTGCTATTAATATTTTAACAGGCTTTATTGTTGACAGGCCATTATTCAATAAGCAAGTCTACAGAAATGAAGTATGATCGTTTATTTAATCAGTTATCTAATAGAAATGATAAAGGTATGGTGCCGCAAGCATTCCAATACATTTTTTATTTAAAAAACAATTATTGAAGACCCTTAGCCATTCGCCAATCTTTGTTACTTGCAGATTTTGTTATATACGTCATACGTCATTTGAGTATTATTTAAAGGAAATCTATGAAGGTATTTTGTTTAGACAACCCATACAACCCATAAAAAAACATTTCAAATCTGTTGTGGTGACACCAGATTTGAAATATTTTTTTATGGCGAAGTAAAGTAATGCCAAGAAATACTTTTTGGTTGATATGACATCAATAGGCTTATCGTTCATTTTCATTATTGTATTGACCTGTCTAACATTGGGCATTGAGAATTTAACATATTTAGTTTTCTTTGCATTAAGCATTAAGTTATTCGCTAAAAACCAATGAATAACTTGGCTGAGTGTGTTATTCACATCGTCAAAATTACTTTTATGTATATCAATTAAAAAAAATAAGGATGTCATCAGCAAATGCTCTTGTAAAAAAAGGGAGGTCATTTATGTATATTAAAAAGTGAAAAGGTCCGAATATTGAGCCTTGGGGCACACCCATAACAAGAGGTGCGCTCGAAGAATGTGTACCATTTACATTTACTTTAAAAGTTCTATCAGTTAAAAATTACTCAATTAACCTTAGTGTGTTGTTCTAAAGACCATAATGTCGTAGTTTCATCAGTAAGGTTTAATGATCAACAAATCAAACGCTTTTGACAAATCGCAAAAGACACGTATTGCATCCTGATTTTTTTCCCATGCATCAAACACATGTCAATAAGAGTGACTCTCACATCAGTAGTGGATTTGCCTTTAGTAAATCAATACTTTTTTTTTTATACCAAAAGAGTATGCTCCTTCCTCTCTACCGATACGGTGCAAATACTTCCGGAAACAACCGTGTCCAAACAGTACCTGCACCAAACGAAATTATAGAAACCCATGAGTACGCCCGAGCCAGGGCTCTAACACTGGTCCGAGCGCATTTAGAGTTCGGCGACCCTGCGGATGTGAGATCCTCTGACCAAAAACTAACAAGGCCGCTCGCGCTTGCCGGTGAACAGACTCTCTTTTTATCACAGTCAGGAGCCCTTTGTTGTGCCACCCAGTAGTATACCCTAGCTTGCACTTGGGTTTCTAGTTCCCAAGGCGAAGTGCCCGCTAGGGCTCACGGTGTCGCAAAACTAATTGTTCGGTAGGCGCGCGCCACTCTCTGCGGGAAAGGACCACATTCTTTCTCTGACAGAGAGTCAGCCAATATTGGAGCCCCATAAAGGGCCATAATTTGTAGGATTCCAGCATATAAACGTCGACATCGGGCCCTTGCCCTCCCTAGGCTAGGGAGGAGCCAGCCAAAAGAGTCAGCGGCTTTTAGCAGTCGTGAAATGTGGAACAAATTGCCATTTACTATCTAAAACTAGAAACAGGCGCTAGCGACGCCCGTGGAAGAATATTGCCTCCGTCTTTTCTAGGGCTACCCGTAGGCCCAAGAGACCGATTCGTCTAGTAACCAAAGAGCTTCCAGCTGCAGCCAAGCACGCCGCCTCACCAAAAGTTTCCCCCCCGGCTGTAACGGGAGTGTCATCCGCATAGCATATGTCACTCATGCCCGGGAGAAGAAACCGCAAAAGCCAGTCGAAGCCGATGTTTTACAGGAGAGGACCGAAAACGGATCCCTGAGGAACACCGGACTCTACAGGGTAATGAACGACCCTACCGTCTCTGTTCATAAGTTGAACTTCCCTGTCTACAAGATAGTTTTTTTAATACGGCCTTCAAATAAAGAGGCAACCTATGAAAGCAAAGAGCTTATAGAATGGTGACATGGGGAATGGTGTTGAAAGCATACTATACATCAATCTGCCTCATCATCATTCAAGCATCATCATAAATATTTATTTCAAAATATTGTATTGTATGCCAAATCATATTAAGGATGTATATATATAAGTTCCAAACGAACACTCTATAGTAAATAATAATTTTATTAAATTCGCTTTTTTACACTTCATAAACATACAATTTCACAGCACATTTAGATTTTTCAATAATGGATTTACTACCTAATAAAACTAGATAAATGTCAAACTTCAAACGTAAACATATAAATTAAATGCTTCAATATAATTTATTTATACAGGTATATAACTTACACAATTAGCATATGATTAAGACCATACAACTTGATGTAACAATATCAACTATCATATCATCTTCCTAGCGTTTTGTCCGCTTAGACCATGATCCAGGACTTAACGAATATGGTAATTACATTGAAGCGACCGATCTGATCTTTGTCACATATAAGGGTTATTATATGTTATTATATTTATAAGGTAACCAGACAAATTTTGAATCTTGGTTAAAAGTCAAATACTAGTTGGAATGTGCAGTTCATCACGATGTTTTCTCTCACCGCCGAGCTAATGGTATAAATACGTACAGAGACTTGAAAAATCCAGAGGTACGTGCCTGGATTTGAACCCGCACTCCTCGGTCAAGAGGCACGTGTCCTTACCATTGAGCTACCACCGCCCAATATCAACTTACAATATTAACAAATTTAAATAGATTAAGGAATACTTTGCTCCTCAAATATTATACCGATTATATGTACTGTGGGTGTGCCTATTACTAAATATACCAAATAAATCAATAAATACAATTAACTAATAATAATAAATACTTAATTTTCACGGAATGTCTGAAATCCACAAAAATCTACAAAAATTCAGATGTTGTACGTTTAGCAAATAGTTTCTATACCTACGTCATTTTGTCATCACCAGTCTCTTTCAATCAGGTATCTCTCGGTTAACATTTTCTTCACTGAGGGCCGATTTTTAACGGTTAGCTAAAATATAACAATCGAATAAATCACAATCCGGATGATTGTAAAATGTCAATGCCTGTTTCCTAAGTAAAATACCGTATGACATCCGCATATTGGTGACTTTATACTTTATCAGTCGGCCTTCTGCCTGTTTGCTTAGATCTCTTTAACTACGCAAGGGATGTTAATGCGGTTTTCACCAATAGGTAGAGTGATTCAAGAGAAAGGTTAATGTGTAGTTACAGTTTAATATTGTTTTATGCTCAACGTGCGAAGCCAGGGCGGGTCGCTAATAAAATATGATAAGAGGTTAACAAAAAATATATGTTCTTTTGCAATATAAAAGTCTTCAAAGCTTTAGACTGTTCGATAAATCGAATTATTTAAGACATTTTTGAGTGATCAATAATTTCACTTTCTACAAAAATTGCTTTGGTACAGCTTTGGTAATCCGGTTGAATTTGACTATGATGATCAATATTAACTTACAATTTATAACGCAGCCGCGCAAACTACTTCTAATATATTCTCTGATAATATTAAAAATGGCAATATATACATTTACATATGGTAGCCTATTGACGACATTTTCGAATCTAAAATTTTTCGTAAGAAAAACACTGGTCGAAAAATCATTCTTGAATTCATTCAAATGTAATAACTGTTACTGATTTGTGAAAAGAGGAAAAACTTGATTTTATCTCAAAAAAAAATACCAAACATTAAACATACAACTCAAAAATGCATACTCACAAACTTTCTCATGTTTTAAATTGCCTCAAATATACATAATTTTCAGCTTCATATAAAATATTTACGAATTCGTGAAGTATTTTACACGAGACATATACAATACTAAATAACAACTAATATATGTACTTTTACTGACTTAACAGCTATCTAACAATGTCCATATAAAATCTTGTAAGAAAATAAATAAATTTATACAAAATTATCTATCTTAAAACCATGAGGTATAGAAAATAAATTAGCCTGTTTTCTATGAAGGTTTCAAAAAAATCCGCTAGACGCAGCACTAGTGGTGGAAACATGATTTGATGAAAACACATGATGTGATTGTAAAACATGTTAAAAAGAGATTGGCGGAAGATTATGTAAGCGTAAAATTAAAATTTACTAAAAGTTCATCTTTAAAATATGGGATATTTTCCTGTATAGAACAATACATTAATTTAGTTTAGAACTAGTGAATTGGTGCGTGAGTGGGGTGAATTTATCATTATTAAAATGAAACTTATTTATATCGTTTATAAACAACCATGACTCGAGTACAAATGTTCATGTTCATCACACGAAACATTTGCCCCTAGCGGGATTTGGACCTGCGACCCTCGGTTTCGTGGCCAGGGTCTCTGACCACTCGACCAACGGGCCTGTCAATGAAATTTTATATGTTAATAATAATTGTTTGTGCGTAATAACTTCATACAATAAACAGTTATTAAACTTTGATACTGATAACAGATATATTATTGTCTATACTGGACCATACTCTTTGCCAATGTGAGTTTTTACAGTTCTGTAGCATATCGTTTGTATCAACTGTCAGCAGTGTAATCGCAAATGCACAATGTTTAATAGGCATGATATATATTTTTAAATAATTAGATACATTTAACGTTGCTGCCATTACGGACATCAAATCATTGGTAATCCCTACTAGTGCTGTCTCTACCGGATTTTTTTTTTCTTCAAAGGAAAAAAAACTAATTAAATTCTGAAAATATAACATTATCTGTATTATGTAGGTATCTTACAATATATATCTTACTAATCTTACAATATCTATCTTAAAACCTTAATCATTGAACAGTTTTCAAAAACTAACAAATTCGTCTTGTAATTCTTAACTTACTTACATAATAATATGTCTTTATTTAGGTAAGTACAGAAATATAACATAAATGCATTAAAAGATCACCACATGCATTCAATTTGGCATACAAGCATAAGCCTGTCCGAGGGTAAGTGGTCAGAACACCTTCTTTAAACAACACTTTTCTGCAGTCTCCTGAAACCTTACTTCGTAATAATCACATTTTTATATTACTTATGTAATCAAGAAAGGACAAGATGAGCTGGAATTAGCTGAGAAAATGAGAAGAAATTTTCCCAGCAGCAAAAATGCTGAATGTATGTATATTAATTAAAAAGGATACATATTATATCAGAAGCTTGATGAAAAGTAACTTTGTCTGTCTCTTTGATATGTCTTCACGCCTGAACGACCTAACAGATTGCGATGTCATTTTTCACAACTACATTTTAAACACTGACCATAATATAAATATGTTATGATTTTATTCACATTGCACTATATTATTAACCTTAACTCTATAAGGTGGAGAAAAAATATTAATACGCTGTCCAGTAAACATATATATACTACAATATGAATGTATATTGTATTTTTGTAAAACATATAATATAATGATTCTGAAGTAGTATCGACAAACTGTGAAACTGTGAAAATGCACTTTTTACAAAACTGCGTAAAAACTTTTAAAAATAAGTACGTACATGTTTTCCGATAATTAATTAGGTACTTTACATATATATATTCATTTATTCAATAAAAAAAATGATGAATACTACAGCATTTTAATCAATTTAAAGATCATGTTATATAATTAATACAAAATAAGTTTTTATTAGGTACTTTTCATTACGCTTTTTTCAATAGATAAATAGGAACAATAAAAGTTTAATCTTATAATAATAAATCTTATACACATCTATGGACATTTTGTAACAGTACAATGACTTCACGTAAAGAACCAATCTAACTTTTAAAAGCTTAATATCAGTCGTTACTGGGATATTCTAGACAATTTTCTTAGGAACTTTCGAAGATACACTTGACAAGAGCCACCATCTCCCTCCATCAACCTAAGATCAAGTAGTAATTTCTCATTATGACTACAATGCACTTTTGACTATAAGCTATCCGTACTCAACACTGCTTCGGACTATCCCACCAATCTCTAAAGTTCTTTATAATCGAAGTCTTTTTCAGTTTCTCCTCATCATTAAGAATTTCGCACATGTTACAATATTCGTTCGTCTCAGGAAGATCGTGTTTGTTATGGTAAGAGTAGTACTTCTTCCACTTGAAATACTGGGCGTATTCATCAGGATTCCGGATCAACTCGTCCATTTTAGCTGCAAGTCTTTGAACTCCAAGTTCTCTGGCATTCAAGTAGATTCCATCAGGCATGAACCTGCAAATACAGATAAATGATTCTGTTAGAAGATTGTATTGGTAATTAGTAGTTGGCCTATCAACATTTTACGTTCTAATGGTAGGTTCGAGATAATTAAAATCAATCCCGATATATGAAAAAACATCCGGACCCAAATTAAGTACCTTACACATCAGTGTCATTGTTATTGTCAATATCATCAGCCTACATTCGTCTACAGCTAGACATAGACCTTTCTCATTTAGCTTTCCTCAGTCAAACCATCTGCATTATGGAAATAAAAGCAATAAAAGTTGCAAAGACCTTTGATCACGTAATAATAGAAGGCAAGCTTTTAACACCTTTAAGCTAATAAGTACACATATCATTCAAATGCAATGTCAAGCAATTGTTGCTTCGGGATTGAATAAAATAAAGACACTTCGGAAGTCTTGATAATTGTTGTCGATTTAGTAAGTATACGTTCAACAGGGGCTTGTATTATACCTATATGCCTCTCGCTAAGATCTCATTAGGGTTCACGGCATTGCTTAGTACCTCTATGCTGGATCTGGGTTTAAAAATAGGGGGAGAAAAGTTTTCATAACCACGATAATTGCTTTAGCCAAGGTCCATAAACTAACTAACTAAACTTCACGCCACTTCCCTAGCGGGGTAGGCAGAGAGAACCGAACGCCATATGGCACGATCCTTACACACCTTACTCGCCTCTTCAACATTCATACCTTGACTCCGACGCTGTCCTTCAGACCAACTCTCTTTCTTACATCATCATTCCGAACGCAGTCTGTGACCGATACACCGCAGATTTTCCGCAGCGCACGCATCTCAACCGCGTTTATTCTACTTTCATGCTCTTTCTGCCATACCCAACTCTCGCTTCCATATGTTAGCGTAGGAATCAGCACCGCATTGTGTATGGCGAACTGTGCCTTCTGGCTTAAGATTTTGCTGCCTAAAAGTTTTCCTAACGCTCCATTCACCCTATTCCCTGCATTCACTCTTCTTTCTATATCAGCGGAGTACCTTCCATCTCTACTAAATGCAGATCCTAGATATACGATTTCATTCACCTGTTCCAGCACTACATCGTCAACCGTTATCCTTGTATCCGTTCTGGTTTCATCTCTTTCAAACACCAAACTTTGTTTTCTTCGCATTCAAATGTAAGCCTCTCTCCTTGCAATCATCTTTCAATGTTGTGACTAGTTGCTGCAGATCCAATGCCGACTCTGCTAGAAGTACGGCATCGTCCGCGTAAAGCAGGCAGTTCACAACCAAGTCACCCATACGCACTCCAACATTCATAGATCAAATCCTCTGGAGACAATGGTCGAGATATAGGATAAACAGCAGAGCAGACAGCACGCATCCTTGTCTGACACCAATATTGACGTCAAACCAGGGTGACAGGCTGCCCTCCACTTGCACGCATGCCGGACAGCCCACATAGGTGGACTGCGCAGCACGAAGCAATGCTCCATCAAACCCATATCTCGGCAATATGTCCCAAAGGTCCTTTCTTACAACCCTGTCAAAGGCCTTCTCCATATCCACAAAACCAAAAAAACCTTCTGACTTTTGGCCAGATGCTTATCCACGATGTTGCGAAGAGAGAAGACTGGATCCGTGCATCCTCTACCATTCCGGAAACCTCCCTGTGCCTCCCATAACATTCCATCAGATTTCACCCTCATTCTCCTCTCAATAATCTTACCACACACCTTTACTGCTAAGCTGATCAAACTGATGGTCCATACGTGACCCAGCACCCTTGTACAGAGGCACGATGACTGCCCGTCTCCAGTCCATTGGGACCTTTCCGTTTCTCCAGCATAGATTGCACAAGAACCAGAAAGCGTCCTGGACGCTAGCGCCACCTAGCTTGATCATCTCCGCAGATACCTTGTCTATTCCCGCGGCCTTTCCACTTTTCAGACTTCGTATCGACCATTCAATCTCATTCATAGTGATGTCTTTATCAGACGCTGGCACCACAGAATCAGACATAGCCTCACTCTCAGTGCCAACATCAAACACTCATACATTTCTCCAAAATATTCACTCCACCGTTCTAACACCTCATTCGGGTTTGCAAGAATGTCACCAGCTTTAGATTTAAAATAAAGTAATCCTAAAATAACCTGCCCGAAAAGAAATGGAAAGTATAATCTGATTATTTATAATCCCACACGGTGATAATGTGGTGAATTCGCCAAGATCAAAAATAATGATAAAAATGATTTCGCAGAAAATTTCTTTTATTTTTCTTTCAGCACCATTTTTCCCATCATATTGTTTCAACGTCATACATCCCACGCTTAAGGGAGACACCTTAAGCGTGGGATGTAATCATACCCGCCGGCCTTGCCCGGCGGCATAGCCCACCCGCCGGGCAAGGCCGGCGGGTTCATTTTGAAACAAAACGAGGCAGCCGGCCTTGCAAGGCTGGTTATGCCGCCGGGCCAGCGGCTTTGGTGTGTAGACACTTTTATGGGGGGGTCCAATTAAAACATGATAGAATTAGCAAATCTGGCTATTACATTGACACAACCGCTGATCCGGCCTTCATATAGATAGGGGAATCTGGAGAATGGATCATGGTAACGCATCCATAGTTAGACTGGCTCGATGGCGCATTCGGTAGTGACCCTGCCCCATGCGGCAAGAGGTATGGGTTCGAACCCCATCCAGTACAAACATTCATGTGATGAATACTTGCGTTTGTTCTGTGTCTGGGTGTTAATATCCAATAATATTTCAGTAGGTATATCTTTGTTATCTATACTTATAATAAATCTGTAGAGAGGTCAATTCTGTACATGAAATATATTTTCAAAATAACTATCAGGGGGTGATTAGTGATCGATACTGATGCCAAAAATGCAATCAGTAAAATTTTTGTCTATCTGTCTGTCTGTCTGTCTGTATGTTCCTTATAGAAACAAAAACTACTCGACGGATTTTAACGAAACTTGGTACAATTATTCTTCATACTCCTGGGCATAACATGCCCAGGAGTAGTATACTTTTCATCACGCTACAATCAATAGGAGCAGAGTAGTGAAGGGAAATGTTGGGAAAACGGGAGAAGTTACTCCATTTTTTAAGCTTCCGTCGCGTGTGCAGCCTTAATGGTTAAAGTTACATAGAAATCATGTATGTCGGAAATAGTCTTTATAATATTAACCATAAACGCGGGTGACACCGCTGGCACAGCTAGTTACAAATATAATGTATTGATTCTGATATCCGTAGCACAAGTGCTTAAGCTACTTATCTAACAGTGAGATCAATGTTCGTGACGTTGTTTTATTTTATTTATTTATTTAAGTGTGCTGGTTTCCTTACGATGTATTTCGTTACCTTCGAGAAAATGGTATGAATTAGTAATTAGATTTATTTAAAAAATCCAAAGATATGTTAAGGTTTGGAACAACATTCTGCGCATGTTAGGTAAGTATTGAAAAATTTAATTGCCACCGCTCTTAATTTCATATTTCAAGAACCTAAAATTTAATTTAAATTCAGCTCACCGGTATTACAAACAGACTTTATCGCAAAGTCGGTCAGTTTTGATATTAATTGAAAATACACAGATAAAATCCTTTTCTATCTCATCATTATCTTGTTCCAAATGATAATTGATTACATATCATTTCAACAGCCATATTTTTACACAACAAAATTTCAAGTTACGATAATATTATTATTCAGATACATTAAATATTCGAAATTGAATTCATTTGAAACGATGATTTTCCGCCAATTCAACTGCACAAAATATAAGGCCCCAGATTAAGAAAGATATGAGAATATTCAGTGCATCCTGGCAATTACCATCATCAACATACCACCACGCTCGTAATCCCCGACAGGGTAGGTAGAGTCCAAACAGTTATAAGCACATTAAACACATTCAGCTAAAGATTGAGTTCGGTTAGATGAAAAATTATGAATAAGCAATGACAAGTAGCTAGCTCGTCGCCTACCTAATCACAAATCCAGAACTCCATACACCATTAGTCGCCTTTTACGACATGTTAAGCAAGAAACACAGTTTGTACATTCTATTTGAGTCCCAGACCTACATGGGACTACAAAAAATATAAATCAAGTGCAAGCTCATTACCATGATCGAAATGAGCGAGGCAACTAAAAAATTCTGTTTAAGCCGTCAGTAAGACTATAAAAAATATTGAACACGTATTTTTTCATTTATTTATCAAACAAACATTGACGATAATACAGTGCCTTTAAGTTGCGCGTGACATCACACCTAGGTAAATTTTTTACTTGAAACTGACGTCACAAGCCCCCATTCTAAAACTTTGATGCTCTTTATCTTTGTAATTTTTTGTTACTTGATAAAGCAAAAATATGTGTCTTATATAGTTGTATAATCTAACTGAAGGACTAAACAGAACGATAGTTATTTGATCCAGAATTCACCCCTATTGTCTGGTTGCTAGAGGAACTTCGTAACTCTTAGATAATTTTAAGAATTATGAGTAGTTTCAATGATTTGCGGTTTATAAGATTTACCGCTAAATCTTGCATCATGGTCTAAAGTTTAGACAATGATCAAGGATTTATCATTACCCACGACTAAGCACGGGACATAACGCTAGGAAGATGGAAATGTTTAATCTTCAATTTGTAAAATGTGCCATTCCTTATCACTTACGTTCTAAGTAATTACAACATTATTGATAGAAGATAGCCCGCAACTACTTCGGCCTTGTTGGTGTGGATTCAGGTGTTGTTTTTCGTAGCCACGCCTACTAAAGAATACTTATTACTCCATTATGTATCAGTAATGAATTCAAGTACTTCACAAAATAAATAAGTCAGTGTTAGTAGACCTGCCAAGTCAAGAAAAAAACACTATAATAATTAATTAATCTTTCATTTAACGATTTACACATACTTATGTAACATCACGCCCGTAATCCAACCAAATACCAAAACTTTGGTTAATATTCAACAAGCTATAACTGAGAGAAAAATGATCGTACAAAAAATTTATTAATGCTCCAAGTGTCTACTTTTGGACCTGAACTTTAAATAAATGTTTAAGTACTCTTGAAAAATCTACCGACATTTTAATTTCGATGTTTTATCGTATTGGTCTCTTTAAAAAAAATTGCGACAGTATGTAGTGTAAAAGTGTAAAATGGTAATAGTTTTTGATGGGTCATGCAGAGAGAGATTATGCACTCGAGTTTGAACTAGCTTGCGAGCTAGTTCATAAACTGTTATTATTAACGGATTTCACTTTATGTGGCTCATTGTACTTTTGTACATAAACGTCAATTATAAGAATTTATTTTTGACAGCTCAGTGACAGGTGAGTTAGTGCTGTCCGAATGATACTTGAATGAGTTACGATTCCAATTCTACTATTATCATTAATCGATTTAGATACGTAGGTCGAATCGTTAGATATAATACGATAGCAAACAGTTTAAACAGTTCCAAAACTCATTAAAATGCATTTGGTGTAGTTTAATGATATAGTGTTAGCAACTTAAAACGATATGATTCACATTACATTGTAAGATGTGTGACAAACGTCAATAAAGTTAGTTGTGGCTTATTGGACTCACTACAAGCCTAAACCACTGAATTTTTCGCTAATTTTCTATACAATTAAGTCTATTAATAATCCCTTTACAATGCTCATGTGCAACTTAGTAGATAAGCCTAAGTAACCAATAGATAAACATAAAAGTGCATATAGCGCTTACAAGTGCTCGGATTTTCTTGAACATTACTAAAGTAGTTATAAGTAATACATGCTTAGGAACTGTGCACATTGTTTATTTTTCATATAATTTTTTTTTCAGTCGGCTTGCAACTCAAAGGCTCGCAGACTGCCTACTCTTTCAAGGTTGTAGTACAAAAGGCCAAGTTCACAACAAACAAGCACCTGAAGTTATCTTTCATCGGCACTGCGAATCCTAAGGGTTTGGGCCTTCGGAGAATGAATCACCGAACGAAACTCCACAAATTGAGAGACGAAAATCTACGCCGGATTTATTTTGCTAAAATGCTATTTTTTTTTGTATGATAAACTTAATAATACAACGTTTATAACTAGGGAGATACTTATTTTTTTATTTTCTAATAAGAGTTCTATGGAAATTATCCATGTTTTTTTGAATAATCTTTTCGTAAGTAAGTAGTAATCTTTTATAGAGATAAACCAGAGAAACAAATAAATTCCTTTGAATGTACAAAGAAATTTACAGACGCATGTCATAAATATGTCAAGTTTAAAACTATTCAAAGTTCAAGTTCAAAGTTCAAGTAAAAAAAATGAACGAAACTGAAATGTCTTTCTTACTATCGTTGAAACAATATGCAGCATCTATCGTAATAACTTCACTTATACCAACTGTCTGTCTTCACTGTTGGCCATAAAAATTGAAGTAATGACCTAGATGTTTTATTAAAAATTACTACTAAATTGTATCGCTATGAAATGTTGAGCAACCGCCAACGCTTAGTCTAGTCTTGTTTTATATATAGGTACACGTGTACAGTATTTACACAATCGCAATAGCAGTATGACGTTAAAATTAGTATTCATAAATAACACTAGTCGACAAACGAATGTTAATACTTAGGTCAAGATACACAAGTACATTGTAACACTGCGGAATCAAATGAGCGCACTTTTTAAATACTAGAATAATGGATATTAACAAATATAAATAAACACGTAAAATTATTTATAAAATCAGAGATAGCTACTAATGTATTTGAATTCTTACTAACATCGCTCATATTTCATTTGTGGGTGACCTGTTAATCAGAAAATTGCACAATCCATCATTTCATCCAATCCAACCGACTCCAGTTTTATTTTTGGCTGAATATGGTTAAGGGGGCTAACTGCCTCTTTGACTCTGCATACTCCTTCAAGGATTACGGACATATATGATACGATGACGTTGCAATTCCTATTCTGTTCATTCGTTATTATTATCTAATGAATTACGTCAGCAACTGAAACAGATGATCGGCTTCGGATGACCGTTCGATGTAATAATAACTAGCCTCGCTAAATCTGAGTTCCCGGTAGCGTAGACTAGTAACGGGATATTTTAACGAAAAAGATTCATGCAAATCTAGTTCCGATGGCATGAAAATTCACATATTCCAAAGTTAGTCGTATCTCCCATGGGTCTTACAACATTTCCGGGTTAAAAAGTAGCCTATGTTCTTATTAAGGGAACTAATTTTCGGTATACAAATTTTTATCACAATAGGTTTGACACTAAAAAATAACATACATACTTTCGCATTTATAAATCAATAATAAATAAATAATAATAAATCAATAATCCTTTTTTACGGCTTTCCATCCAACCCAGCCCACTGTCCCATGTTGGTCTAGGACTTAAAAAAAATATGTCTACTTTGGTTCTTACCTAGCATGTCGTAAAAGGCAAAGAATGAATGAAGAAATGAATGTATATCGAGTTTTGGGTGTCTGTGATTGTGTAGGCGACAAGTTAGTCGCTTGTCACTGCTTTTTCACAATTTTACATCTAACCCAGCCCGGCTTTATTTTTGGCTGAATGTAGTTGAAGGGGCTTGCTGCCCTTTCGACTCTGCCTACCCCTTCGGGGATTATGGGCGTGATGTTATGTATGTATGTGTGTATAAATCAATAAATAAGAATTGGTATGCTTCCTACAAAAGCTTGAATATAACTTTTTTTTTATGGGAATCGAACGTGATAAGTTTATTTGCTCTCGCATATCGTAGCTTTGAGCCGATAAAATAGTAATTTTTGATGATAGTGAAAGATATGACCAGAGCTATGCTCAGGCGAGGCGTTTAATGGACGTTCAAATAACACACATGTTTATCTTATCGGTGCACCGTATACGGGAGATAAGAGAAGGGTGGACCAGACACATACGTGTCTTCTTGTTAGTCTACCTTAATGAAATGCGCTTCGTAGTTCGAAATGAGTATTGCACAGTTTCCAAATATGGTATTTTTAATTTCATAGTAGAATCAAAATCAAAGACTAAAGACTGATGAATGAAGTCCCATAACTTACCATTGAACATTTAAATACCAAATAGTTGTTCGTTCGTCATTCAATGTTTTAAGGTTTTGATAATCGTTGCATTACAATAAATACAACCAAAAAATTTGAAGTCGAACTTTGCAACAAACCAAATCAAGAATAATGTCAGTGTCTTACGTAAAGATTTATCGTTGAAGTTCTATTGAAATAATATTTCCTTCGTTCGCATCGCCATCTCTAGGTGAATTTCATCAAGTGTGTTTCTCAGGTACCTTATCATGCATTATCTATGCACTAACGTTCCATTGAAGTCCCTATATTATGATGACCTACTGATAATTTTACCCAAACAAAATTCTTAGCATTTTTTTCGCGATAGTCATAGTACATAATTCAATGAGCGGTGATAGCTTATTGGTAAGGACACGCTCTCTTAACCGAAGGGTGCAGGTTCAAACCTGGGCACGTACCTTTGGATTTTCCTCAAATCTATGTACGTATTTATACTACTAGTTCGGCGGTGAGGGAAAACATCGTGATGAAACCTGAACAATCCAACGTGTATTGACTTGTAACCGTGGTCCAAAATTTGTCTGGTTCCCCTATATAAGGGTAACGAAGGTCAGATCGGCAGTCGCTTCAACATAATTATCAGGCTCGCTAAATCCGGGATTATGGTCTAAGCGGACCCCGTCTAAGCACGGGACATAACGCTCTGAGGATGATGAGTCATAATAAATCAAGACTAGATAGATTGTTGAGTCACAATATTCAATACTGTTATATCAAAGTAATGTAAACACAATCTCAAATCGTCAAATTATTCATATCAGCACATTTAGCCGTAATAGGTATTTGGTGACAATCATTCATATTCATATCACTATATGAAATTATTTTTGAAAAGGCGACTAAAGGTGTATCAGGTGTTGAGTACGTCCCTGTTTATGCGACAAGCTAGCTGTGATAACTACAAGCTAAGTATGAAAAAGTAGTGACAACTACATAGTCATTATTTGTTCACAATTATCCATCTAACACAGCTAGTTTTTATTTTGCCCAAAATGTTAATGGTGCTTGCAGCCCCTGAGCTCTGTCTATCTCTTCGAGATTGCGGGGGATGTCATGTCGTCATGATGATATGTATGGTAATTGGATACTTTTTTTTATACCACAAAGGTGGCAACAAGCCTAAGATGAAAGCATGGGCGCACGCAGCATTTGGTCCAGGGGAGGACTATACAATATGTTTTGGCCCAGGGGGAGCAATACATTATTATTAATAGGTTCTTACAGTAAATAGACCTTGGCACCAGTCAGCGGACCGGAGAGAGATCAGGCGCAGGACCAATGGCTTAATGTGCTTTCCGATGTACGCGGATGTTAACCGCCAACTCCCTGACTGCGGGCTGGTTCTAAGTAATTTCAATACACAGCCACAAATTTTTTGGCCTGACCGAGGATTCGAACCCGGGATCTGTTGGTCCTCAGGCGGCGTATGGTACCATCAGTCCAACGAGGTAATCAACCCGTTCATGCACTTCTAGCGTAACTTTATGTATGATCTACCTCATACGATGTGTTTACTGAATTATAATGTGCGTAGAGCAAATGAGAACTTTAACGATTAATATTTAATCTGGAGTACAGAGATAAAGTAAAGGATAACAGAAAACTGTTAAAATAGAATAAAACGTAATGTTAAAAACGCCTTTTGTGTGTTCATTGAATGAGTTCACTGGCCGACGAATTAGATTAACATCGCGTTGATTGTTTTTTACTATTGTCGACTTCACGTATATTGACCCTTTTGGCATGGTGTTGCAACTTTTATTATTATGTAGTTTAATTTGATTTAATTTTAAAGTTTAAAGGCAATCTGCTTATGGTTTAATGTGTTCTGTTTTTTCATAACATTACGCCCGTATCCACCGAAGGGGCAGACAGAGTCAAAAGGGCAGCAAGCCCCTAGTCACATTCAGCCAAGAATAAAACTGGGCTGGGTTAGATGGAAAACTGTAAAAAAAGTAGTGACAAGTGGCCAGCTACACAATCACATGCCCAGATACATACATACATAACATCAGGCCCACGATCCCCGAAGGGGTAGGCAGAGTCGAAGGGGCAGCAAGCCCCTTCAACCACATTCAGCCAAAAATAAAGCCGGGCTGGGTCAGATGGAAAATTGTGAAAAAGCAGTGACAAGCGGCTAACCTGTCGCCTACACAATCACACATCCAAAACCCGATATACCATTAGTCGCCTTTTACGACATGCTAGGCAAGAACCACAGTTGGCATATTCTTTTTAAGTCCCAGACCAACATGGGACAGTGGGCTGGGTTGGATGGAAAGCTGTGAAAAAGGAGTGACAAGTGGCTAGCTCGTCGCCTACTCAGTCACATACCCAAAAGCCCGTAAACCATTAGTCGCCTCTTACGACATGCTAGGCAAGAACCACAGTTGGCACATTCTTTTTTTTTTTGTCCCAGATCAATATGGGACAAAATCACATACCCAAAACCCAATAAACCATTAGTCGCCTTTTACGACATGCTAGGTAAGGAACACAGTTGGCACATTATTTTTAAGTCACAGACCAACATGCGAATGTGTTCTAATTGATATAATGTTTATTAGTTAGTGCTCAACGATACGATTACGATAAGAACTACAAGTAATTATATTCTACAAGATAACCAATTACAATACTGTTTGTGACTAAATTGAGTTTAAAGCAACATACAACTATACTCGTACTACAAATTTTAATGCCTACCGCAATTCAATTATGGCAAAATGTTTATTATACTGGCATGAAGATGTGCCAGAAGAAGCATATAATTTAATGACGTAAATTCCTTTTATGTATCGGTCTATTTTAACAGGTCTAGCTATAAACACTAGAAACATTTGACATTAACGACACAATATGCGCTCGTCTTTCTACCTTTATGTATGTAACAGCAAACAGAGGTATTACCTTGTGTAATTAGCTCCACCATAAACAACAGGCAAGACGTCCACTTTTAATGCCTGCAATAATTTCTCAGTCGCATAATCTTCACTAAAAGAATTCTCGAATGACATGTAAAAATAGTACGATTTGTCAACCATTTCCATGCACTCCTCGTGCTTATCTCTGCCACATTTCTTAGTTCCACAGCCTCCAAATATATCAAGAACAAGGTCATATTGTTTCAGCTCATTCTGCAATTCTTTGGCAAATTTTAACCTTCCCGATTTATCGTAGCAGTTAGTGACAAACCACGCCGCGGCTATTGTCTTGCTCTTCAACTTCTCCTTAAAATCGTCGGTTACTGGGTCCATGTCTTCAACTTTCATCCAATGCATGATCTTATTCGGTCCAATTAAGTTATTATTTGCATCTCTAATAATCATGTAACCCCAACGCACTTCAGAATCGAGTCTGAAAGTCCACGTCCAATTGAAAAAGCCATTTAATCTATCGGAACAGACCGGATAATAGTGCGAGGACTCAATTGTCGCGAAGACGTATTTTTGATGGAGTGCCCGTTGCGTTGGCAAATTTCTCATGCGGACGACCTCGGGACCAGCAAATGCAACTACGTCGAATTTTCTGATATCACCAAGATAATTCCTATCACCAGTCACTATACAATTTATATGTGGACAGTTATTGCTTTTAAATCCCTCCTGACCTACACCCATGTAAACAAATGGGACTCCACGCGGATTCGTGTATTGCAATATATACTTTAGCTTAGGAGCCTCTGTATGTTCCATGTTCTTTACTATGTTATCTTCAGAATCATTTATCATTTTAGTCAAATCCTTTATATTTTTCACTTCCTCCGTATCTGTAGACACTATCCTATTTATATATAAATGCGTAACTTTTTGGCATTTTGTTAAAATTAACACGACTAACCCGATTGCCAAAATTGAGACATAAACAAATAGTCTCCGTAGTAAGGCCGCACGCATTTTTTTTTACGACTAAACGTAGTGTAACCTGCGCATGCGATCAGTCACTGAAAATAGTAAGCTTGTTTGACGCTACAGTATATCGATAGCGTTGCCAGTGGCAATTTTCCATATTCCCCGAAATTATAGACTGAATTCCTTAAAGTGGGGGTAAAATGTTTCATACAATATTTTAAATGAAAGAAACAGCTATTTAAATAGTTGGAATTGAGTACGATTTTTGAATAACAAAATTTTTATAAAACAGTTTGGTTTAGTGGATATTTATTTGTTCCAGCAGATCTGGCTAAGGACTTTATTTCGTCATTAAATCGGAATCATATTTTATTTTATCATAATATATTTTTATATACTTTTTAGTTCCTAAACTTATTATTTCTGTTTTGGTGGCGGCATAATTAATCATACTTACCTATCATTTGCCCATAAAATATATAGCTTATTATTTAAATAAATAATAATAATAATAAATATCTATTTTTTTCAGACTGACACCAATTGTCTTGTCCCAAACTAAGCTTATAAGCTTATGCTATGGATACTAGGTAAACGGATAGACATACTTAAATACGTTTATAAATATCCATGACTCGAGTACAAATATCCATGTTCATCACACGAAATATTTGCCCCCTAGCGGAATTCGAACCCGCGACCCTTGGTTTCGTGGCCAGGGTCTCTGACCACTCGACCAACGGGTCAGTCAAAAGTATTAAAAATCATAATCTTTATTTGAATAACTAACCAACAAATATTTGTATTGAGTGCTATGCAGATTATTCTCAATATTTCCAGTTGAATTGAGATACCCACGTTTTAGGGAAGTTACCCATTAAATGGTAACCCTGATTATCGATTCAAAAAGCAATAATGTATAGTGGCGGCAAGAAAAGATATAACATATTAATAGAAATTTCAAGGTTCGCGAGGGCGATACAGTTACGGTACAGAATGAATGTCGTCCGGAAAATTGTACCTGATTTAGAGAGTACT
This sequence comes from Glyphodes perspectalis, assembly GCA_951394215.1. Lineage (NCBI taxonomy): Eukaryota > Metazoa > Arthropoda > Insecta > Lepidoptera > Crambidae > Glyphodes > Glyphodes perspectalis. The sequence goes on along the minus strand of OX596207.1, from coordinate 5,573,449 downwards.
ATTCTGGCAGAACCGCATAAGTCTTTTTTTTTATTGAATTTCCTATACCAGTTGGCGATTTTATGCGGTTATTTTGACTAGTACTACTTTACATAATACGTATGTACTTACGTAAATAATATCTACACATTTAAAATTTTATTTCATAAACGAAGAGAAACACTTAAGTATCTGCGATTTTTTGAAATTTTATATAAAAACTAACTAACTAACTTCACGCCGATTCTCTAACGGGACAGAAGGATCCGAGCGCTATTAAAAATGAGCCGAGCGACCATTTTGAACTAATGTTTTTGTTTTTTTTTTTAATTACATTATTCCTAATGCTTAAAAGCTTATTTTCAAGGCATATGTAGATAAGATATACATATACATACATCAATGAAACATAGCTTATGTGTTATTCTAATGTATAAGCTATACTATCGAAAAGTTTCATTAAAATCCATGCAGCACTTTTTGCGTGAAAGAGTAACAAACATCCACACATCCATCCATCTATACAAACTTTCGCGTTTATAATATGTATTAGTAAGATATTGGCAAACTCTATACCCGCTCGCTCTAACGGAGTTAATCATATCCCCATTTGATCGATATGATTAACCCCGTTTGTTGTGTTTTTATTCAACAAATGTTTTTCAATATTTGTAGCCACACCTAACGCATCAAACAGTTAAGTGATATAGTCAGATGTTTTTATTTACATTTGTGTTCTTCGTTTGATATAGTCGCATGCGCATGCGATTCTCCTGATAATATTTTATTAATATATTGATTATTAATGATAACAATAACTAGTGACTGAGACTTGTGTTCCTAAAAAATCATGTCAATATTAGATATACTGGAGTCCGAAGGAAAAATCTGTGGCTAATGTAAGTGAAACAAACTTTATTTTCAATACTATTCATAAAAACGGTGTCGTTTCATGCTCAGATTAGGTAGCACGATTGCCTAATATCGCATATTGTTTTCACGTTGGTCTGAAATAATATCTGCTCTAAATGTACATTAAATCTCTAAATCCGTATCCATATTCGTGTATTAGAAAGGTCAGTATTTTTGGACACTTCTTTTAACTTGAGTTGTTTAAATAAATGTTCTTCTGAATTATCATTTTAATTATTTAATCGAATGTATTTATGATTATTATGTTTATCAGAAGTTTTGTTTTCCCGTTTCAGTTATCTCTAAACTCTTATAACTGAGTTCAGCTAGATGGAAAATTGTGAAAAGTGACAGATGGTTAGCTTGTCACCTCTTCTATAATAATATATAATGTCATTTTTTAAACAACCTTACTCGTAACTTATTCAGAAATGGGCATATTCAATTTAAAATTGTTAGTTAAAAAAACATATACAACTTGCACTAAACTTTGAAAACATGAACAATAAATTAATTGCATAGATTAGTATACCAACTTCGCATAGTTCTTGTTACAATATTACTCTATTACAGGGTTTCTCAAACTTATGTATATAATACATATATACCCGCGAACCCCCTATGATCTATGGGCCCCCCCTATTATCGAATGGCGAACCCCTAGGGGTTCGCCATTCGATAAACACCCTTGAACAACAAGGCGAGGAACAGAGTTAGTACATTCTTTTGATCCTTTTTTTTTTGTACGTGAGGAATGCATTTACGCACCATCCAGGTTGACCTGAGTAAGGGTCTACAAGGGAGTGTCGGACTCGGAACTCGGCTGGCAACACCAGTTCCCCTACCCACTAAACCTCACGGCTGCCATTCTTCGGGCGCTGTACGCAAAACTATCGGGATTCTCACGAAAAGTCTACGCAGCGCGCGCTGCCGCCTTGCGGCCCATCTCGGGAGAGTGGAATTCTCAACCCAGACACCTATGGTGTGTGCGACAACACAGACAGCTGTGTTGTCCTATCCCTGACGGACTAGGTATTACACTCGAGCTGTCGCCTTCTCTGGGGCCGATTGAAAGCTAGAAGGCTCCCTCGCTAGCTCCCACGACCCCAAAGGCCCTTCTAGTCGCCTCCTACGACAGGCAGGGATACCTCAGGAGCATTATTTTGGTCCTAGACCAACATGGTACACAACCTTTTACAATCCGGGACACTAATTAACTACCCCACCATATTTTTTGTAAACTAAGTCATAATACATTCCTAATCGGGGATTTATCGAAGCTTGCAAGGTGAGCCCAAATTTTGCGAGTTTAATTAATGCAATGAAGGAACACTTATCTGATCGTAGCTCTTGCACCGGTGAGTACCTATTGTAAATACACCATAGATCAAGTAGTATAATACTAACTCAAATTTGCATAATCCAGAGTTACGTAAGGTTTAAATAAACATCCCTCGCCTGTGTGGCGTTTGTTCTTAGTTTTGAGCTAACATAGTTTTAAAATTTTTCGATAGGAAAATTTAAGAAACCGCTTATTTAAAGTATTTGGGAACTATGCTGAGCGAAAACGGATCCTAATACATATAATTAACCTTCAATCCGTTACTGTATAACATAATATACTCTATGACGTTCGAGTCCTTGTAATAACATAGATAAGACGGGCTCAACGCAAAAACAGGTAAATCGCCCTTCTAACCGTCACAGCGGTGTTGTGGAATCCACATGCTAATAATAGCGTTTTATAGTTGTAAAGACTGGTTCTGAAAAAATCCTGCTACTTGGCAGGATTTACGAAAAAAAATGTGCCACTTGGTATGCTCTTTAGAATGAGCAAAATTCGCTAATGTCACGATTTTTGTCAATGAAAGATATTAAAATTGTGCTTATCTTTTTTATTTATAGTGGCATACCTATATAATATATAAACTCTATAAACATGTATTGAATGTATGTAGAAGCGAAAGGAGTAAGCCAGGATCGTAGCAAATGATCTCTCTGCTTACCCCATGGGAAAAAACGTGACGATATAATACTATTATGTTTGTATGAACTATACACATATTACAACTGTTAAATGCTTGAAATAACCGCTGTCAGTCCTATGATAGTCTGGGAATTCAAGTCAAGAATCAAAGTCCCAGCTAGCTCCCATAAAAATATATATACGGTCGAATTGAGAACCTCCTCATTTTTTAAGTCGGTTGAAAAAAAACTTTAACCTTAATTACTGTCGAAGGTCATATGATTGAATGGCCCGTTGGTCGAGTGGTCAGATGCCCTAGCACAAAACCGAAGGTCGTGGGTTTAAACCTCGCTAGGGGCAAATGTTTCTTTCGATGAACATGGACATTTGTACTCGAGTCATGGATGTCTATCAGTTCAACTAGTATCCATAGTACGAGCATAAGCTTAGTTTAACTGGACAATTTATTTATTTATTTATAATAATATAGGTTATATTATTTGGTTAAATCTACTTTTATTTTATTAATTTTATATTTTATATTCGGATAAATTTTTTGAGTATGTAATGAAATTAACGCTTGTTGAAGACAATTTCAAAAGGCAAAATATCGATAAATAGGTTTGTTAAATCCCAAACATTATCACTTTCAATTTCCTCACTTTTTAAGATAAGATAAATTATCAGTATTTGATAATTTAAGTACAACATAACAGTCACACATACATGTACACAATTCTATGAATAACGTATTTAATTGATAGACAAGGCCCGATATTTTTACCAAAAATACAATTGTTGAATTGTGTAGGCGACGAGCTAGCCACTTGTCACTTCATACATATATAACATGACGCCCATAATCCCCGAAGGGGTAGGCAGAGTCAAAGGGGCAGCAGGCTCCTTTAACCACATTCAGCCAAAAATAAAACTGAGCTGGGTTAAATGGAAAATTGTGAAAAAGTAGTGACAATTGGCTAGCTCCTCGCCTACACAATCACATACTCAAAACCCGATATACCCATTAGTCACCTTTTACGACATGCTAGGCAATATTCTTATCACTACTTTTTCACAACTTTCCATCTAACCCAGCCCAGTATGATTTGGCTTAAAATGGTTAAAGGGGCTAGCTGTCCCTTTAACTGTGCCTACCCCATGGTACAAATGCTTAAATTGGTAAATGCATATATTGGTACAATTATCCCTCAACAGATAAATTTTCGGTGATAATTACCTATTAATATTAGCCTCAATTGTACCAAGTAATTGTTTAACTTGGCACCGACTTCAAAATTATAAGTATTAAAATACGTATCATGGGACCACATTTGGGATATCTCCTTTCCAATAAAAAAAGAATTATCGAAATCGGTTCATAAACAACGAAGTTACGCGCGAACACACATAAAAAAAAACATATACGGTCGAATTGAGAACCTCCTCCTTTCTTTGAAGTCGGTTGAAAAATAGGGCCTAGTGACGTTCATTAGTACCTAGGTTCAGCACTTGACTCTTATAGGCTGATGAACATCCTCAGCATTACTATCAGTATTGTGTACATCGAAATATTTTCAATTTTGCTGGGAACATTGCAACAGACATCTTTGTCATAATCGCGTGTTTTTTTTTTCATAATATAATCTTACCTTGTATAATTAGCTTCGCCATAGACAATTGGGACGACATCAACCTTCAATGCTTGTAGTAACTTCTCCGTCACGTAGTCTTCACTGAAGGAGTTCTCATAGGAGAGATAGAAATAGTAATCTGCGTCAACCATTTTCATGCACATATCGTGCTTTTTCTTAGAACAATTCTTAGACCCGCAAAGCCCAAATATATCGAGCTCGTGGTTGAATTTTTTGAGCTCATATTGTACTTCCTTTGCGAACATCAATCGTCCCGACTGGACGTGACAATTACTAACGAACCAGGCTGCCGCCTTCGACTTCTTCCTTAGTTTGGCTTTCATTGCTAAGCTAATCGGTTCCATATCTTCCACTTTCATCCAATTCATCACTTTATTAGGCCCAACTATGTTATTCTTCGAGTCCCTAACGTCCATGTATCCCCAACGCAAGTCCGAATCGAGTCTAAAAGTCCAGGTCCAGTTGAAGAACCCATCGAATCTATTCGAGCAAACGGGATAATAGCCGGACGACTCGATGCTTGCGAACACATATTTCTGTTTTGGAGATCTGGCAACTAACAATTCATAGTCGGCCATATTTACGACTTCGGGTCCGGCGAAGAGAACAGCGTCAAAGAGCTTTATGTTCCCTAAATATAACTTGTCGTTTGTAACTATACAGTTTACGTAGGGACATTTTCTACGTACAAAACCATCTTGACCGACACCCATGCTATTAAAGGGCACTGTATCAGGAGATGTAAACAACAGAATGTGCCTCCAAATAGTTATATTTTGTTCCACTTGTCCGGATTCTTTCTTCATTCTTATTTTGAAATACATACATTCCGACATTAGCATCACGATTAAAATACTTGCAAGAGAAACACTAAGAATTACTTTTGCTATTAACAACGAACGTAGTTGGACACTTCTAATTAATTTCATGTGATCCATTATTCAGAAGTTTAATGGCTTGTCTTCAGTCTTTGAAGAAGCAGCGATTAAAAATGAACACGAAACACAATGCTATGAATGTCTAATACACTGTTAGTTAAGTAACACGTGTATTAACAAATTAAACATTAGTCTTGTCGACTAGAAAATTAAAATAAAAATAACTTTGTCTCAAAACGAGATTTCCTTAGATACAGCGTTTTGGATTTCCACGGTTGAACACGTATCGACTACAGAGAAACGCGACGTGATATGAACCCGCCATAAACATGTATAATAAAATAGGACTAAGCAATTTAAATCTTGATTGAAAATCGTGAATTGCATTGTAAAGTACTTTGGATAATCACGGAATAAAGGAATGCAAAACGCAGAAAAACTGTACAAATGTACGTTTTATCGTGTTTGAACTTTTATGTGGGATTTATTAAATAGTAATTTTGGAAATTAAAATTTGTACGTTAATGTATGTTTAAGTATGTAATTTGCAATTATAACTTAAATATATACAAAAACGTTTTTGTTATAAGTAATAATTACCCTATAAAGGTACTTTTATTTGTATTTAGTAAAATAAATGTACCTAATAAACATTTTTCTTTCTTTCTTTCTTTATAGTAAATAAGTTGTGATTTCCACAAAACAAACAGACACTACGATTTTATTAATTTGTATGAACGTATTTAGATGATTGACCTTTGTTGATTTTAGACTTGAAAAAAATATAACAACTGTATTTTTACCAAACATGCCGTTAAATGCGATGAATGGTGTTTTGGCTATGCTTCACAAATATTTATTTGAGCTAGATCAATTTTATTTTGGGCTAGAAGTAGCTAGAGAATCTTAGTTCACCTTGGACTTTGTTTATCTCTTGAGCGATTGCTGGTATGTCATAGTACGTTAAAACAACAACAACAATTGTACGTTTTTAAGTTGTTTTACTTAAAAACATACAATAAGGGTTTAAAAAAAAATAAAAACTTCCAGATGGCGTGAGGGAGTCTGGCGGTCTTTCCCTATTGGCTCTTTGTTGACAGCACCCTTCATAATGTGACACGTATGTCAGCTTGTTTTAACAAATAACCAATGAGGAGGATGACAAGACCGCAAGTCACAGTTACGCCACCTTTTGGATGTTTTAATTCAAAAAACCCGCATTGAATTGAGAACCTCCTTTTTTTAAATTCGGATAATAAACATTATGTTTAACCCTAAACACATTACAGAATCACATCTGATATTCTGCCTATGAAACAGACGACGAAATATTAAAAAAAAATATTCCGCATTTAATTAACAGACTGTTGAAAACATCAGCCGTTTGATTTGCCTTGCCTTTTTTTAATAACTATCAGACTATATCACACATATATTGATCTGACTCCGAGGTAAGTAGCTTAAGCACTTGTGTTACGGATATCAAAAACAACAGTGGTATTACAAATATATACTTAAATATTAGATATTAACACCCAGACACAGAACAAACACAAGTATTCATCACACGAATGTTTGTCCTGGGTGGGGATCGAACCCACAACTCTTGGCGCATAAGGTAGGGTCACTACCGAATGCGCCATGGAGCCAGTCAAAAAAGTCAGCCCTGAACAATGAGATTAAATATTTCAAAACTATCCCGTACACATCCCACGCATTCCTGGCTAACTTAATCTGTTAATATGACCTCTTCATAACCTCTGCGATCGCTCCTATCATACATATCTCATCTATATGTGAGCACAAACGCAACAAGAGCTCAAATATTCACCTACACATTTCATTGCGATATGGAATAAAGAAAATCCTCAACAAAGCACGTTCGCTTTGATGCCCAGTCTTTATTGTGGTCTCAGTAGCGTTCGAGCATCTGATATAGAAAGGTTGAGGTCGGACGTATGGTGACAAGCGGATTATTTAGGACAAAGGAGATGGACGGGAGCGAAGAAAATGTATGTTTTAGCCGCGAATAGGGAGGCGACGTTTACGGACACAGGGAAAATATCCGAAACATATTTGTCTCTGCAGCGGACTTTCCTTGAGGCCTTTTTGTTAATTAGACTGAACATGCGCTGAGTGGTATGATATTATTAAACACTTCTAAATTTCGACAGTAAAAGAATCATGCTAGAACGAGGTTCCTAGATTTATTCATCAATCTTGGTAACAGTAGTGAACCTATGAGTTTACCTCAAAAAAAAATGTTTCTTAAAAGGTCATTGTGTAAGTACCTAACTAGAAAACCTTCTAAAACTGGTTAACTATGCAGTAAAAATACAATATATTTTTATTTAAGAAAGCAACACATTATATTTTACAAAAATAAAAAATTAATTCAGTCAAGAATTGCAAATCTTTGAACAAAGATATTTTTCGAAAATAAAAATATCAAAATAGTATAACGCATGATGGTAACATTACGCCCACAATCACGTAACCGCGTTTGTTTTAACAAGTTGCATCATAAGCAAAGTTAAAAATAATATCAACATGATTACATTATTTTTATTGTCACGCAGGCTGATGACTGGACCGACCTCTATCCGACTCCATTTTGCATTTAAAGTCACCAATTAGCTTCCTCATTCATCATCACCTCCATTCATTTCTACAAATTGGCCAATTTTTACGTTTGTGATAAACGCTATATATATAATAGGCGTTTACACAATGCGGATTTTTCTCAACTGTGAAATTCACATACCTATTATTTATGTTGGTATGGGATTTAAAAATAATGTGCTAATTGTATTCTTTGCTTAGCCTGTCGTGAAAGGTGACTAATGGTATATCGGGTTTTGGGTGTGTGATTGTGTACGCGACGAGCTAGCCATTTGTCACTATTTTTTTTACTCTTTTTTCTCTAAACTCTTCTTACTCATTCCAATTTTATTTTTTAGCTGAATTTGGTTAAGAGGTCTAGCTGCCCCTTTGACTCTGCCTACGCTTCGGGAATTACGGGCGTGATGATTTAACACAATATATTGCAATTTTGACTCAACACAAACAATTCACTGGCGCAGTAAGTAGCACTTAATTGAGTTCACGCAGATATTTTTGCGCTGAGCGCAGGGCCTCACTCTCAATTTGGGTCACCGGGTGGGGGGCCCCCCAACGAGACATTTTCCGCGTGTCCAACTGAATAGCAGAGGGCACAGCGCGAAAGTGTGCTCACGACGCAAGTCGCGAGGGCGATCGGCGTCTTTTTCCTGGGCGGAGAGGGTTGAGATGTGCTGGGTGGCCTAGTACGTCTTTACCGTACCGGGGGGGCTTAGTTGGCTCTGTTTACCGGGACAGGGCCGAAGTCAAGAGGGACTCCGAAGTGGACCGCTACTACTCGAGCTAGGGACAAACCAGTCGCGGCACCGGCCGCAGCTCTGTCTGCGGTCGGACGAGGATGGCCGAGAAAGAGGAAGAGCTGAGTGTTTTGTTGCTCGTCTCGATTTTGCCTGCCTGCTCGGTGTTGTGCATCCGATGCTTAACGACCGTGGGGTGCATAACATCGACCAACGCACAAGATAAGCCGCGCAGTTCGGCACGTGCACCACCGGAGGAGCTGCCGTATAGTCCCGGTAGTAGGGATACCAACTCTTCTATTATTGCGCCTCGGGTGGCCATATTGGGGTTTTAGTCGGTTCGAGCCCTACACACCGCCCTATGTTTCCCAAAGCAGAGGGTGAGGGCTCATGAGAGTTTCCCCAATTGAAAAAAATATATATTTGCTGAGTTACCCAGCTTTAGATTTACGCCTTCTCTACACATTTTACTTAATACAAGTAATAAACCCGGCCATACTTCACACGAACTGTGACTAATATTGATTACTACTATAGAAACAATATTACCTTTATCTAAACATATTATTTTATCTAATACTAGACCACTTAATTTCATATTATAAAATAGCTACCTTACATATTATCGACACATGCATCAATACCTACATTGTATCGACGTTGAATAACTCGAATTTATAACTCGAAAATCGTATAAAATATAACTTCGCGTTGATATATTGTTTAAATAATCCGTTCAGCTCTTATAGTGTAGTATTGCCAATTGTTATAAATATAATATTTGTACAATCATTATTTCTACTTCAACAGCTGAATTGATGCGATACCCACCCGGGTGTTGAATATCGCGTCGATAAGACTTTTATGGAAATAACGTTTATCAACTGTTAATTTAGTGAATACTTAGATAGTATATTTTTTTAGAGCCATTTTGCACCTTACTTAATCTACTCTTATTTGTAATTCTAATGCTCAATAAATAAATTACCTGATTAGGACTGTATTTATTGAAAACATGGGTATTTGGCTAGATAGAGCGGTGGTAGCTCAATGGACATGCGCCTCTTAACCGAGGAGTGCGGGTTCAAACCCGGGCATGTACCTCTGGATTTTTCAAATCTATGTACGTATTTATACTACTAGCTCGACGGTGAGGGAAAACATCGTGATGAAACCTGCAAATTCAAACAACTTTGGATTTGTAACCATGATCCAAAAATTGTCTGGTTCCCCCATCTTAGGGTTACGAAGGTCAGATCGGCAGTCGCTTCAATGTAATTACCAGACTCGCTAAATCCTGGATCATGGTCTAAGCGGACCCCGTCTAAACACGGGACATAACGCTAGGAAGATGATGATGGGTATTTGGCTAGATAAAAACCTATTTATTGCGACAAGGCCATCTTGAAAATCCTCGATAAATCACTGTCCCCGAACTAGCGATCGACAGAATAATACCATAGTCAAACAAACCCATCCCTGTCTAAGCAAAGCATAAGTTATGAGGAAAATATCAAACTTATCATCATCCTTCCTAGCGTTATGTCCCGTGCTTAGTCGGGGTCTGCTTAGACTATGAACCAGGATTTACCGAGTCTCGTAATTACATAGAAACGACTGCCCATATGACCTTCGCAATCCTTAGATTCCCGTACCTCGAGATTAAAAAAATCCAGAGGTACGGATTTGAACCAACACCTCTCGAATATGAGGCAAGTGTCCTTACCACTGAGCTACCACCGCTCCGACGTATCAAACTGATACTAGACTAAAGAAATATTTAATCTTTGCACAATAGCTTCAAATTAATAATCTATACTTATAATAAATCTGTAGAGAGGTCAATTCTGTACATGAAATATATTTTTAACCGACTTAAAAAAAAGGAGGAGGTTCTCAATTCGACTGAATATTTTTTTTTTTTTTTCAAAATAACTATCAGGGGGTGATTAGTGATCGATACTGATGCCAAAAATGCAATCAGTAAAATTTTTGTCTGTCTGTCTGTATGTTCCAAAAAGAAACAAAAACTACTCGACGGATTTTAACGAAACTTGGTACAATTATTCTTCATACTCCTGGGCAGGTTATAGTATACTTTTCATCACGCTACAATCATTAGGAGCAGAGTAGTGAAGGGAAATCAGTGGCGGATTTACCCTAAGGCAAAGTAGGCCCGGGTCTAGGGCGGCAAGATATTAGAGGCGGCCAATCGTGATAAAAATTAGGTGATGACTCTTTAGTACTGAGAGTTATGGCCTGGGGCCTAGGGCGGCCAAGACTGTAAATCCGCCACTGAGGGAAAAGTTGGAAAAACGGGAGCAGTTACTCCATTTTTTAAGCTTCCGTCGCGTGTGCAGCCTTAATAGTTAAAGTTACATAGAAATCATGTATGACGGAAATAGTCTTTATAATATTAACCATAAACGCAGGTGACACCGCTGGCACAGCTAGTACATAATAAATATCCCAGTGCAAAGTAGACCATGTTTAACTATTTGTTTAATGTTTAACTCAGTCTTTTATGTTACTACTAGTTGGGCCCGCGATGTCACCCGTGTTTATATTTAATGTTATGTTATATAGCCTATAGCCTTCCTCGATAAATGGGCTATCTGAAAGAATTTTTCAAATCGAACCAGTAAGTTGTTCCCGAGATTAGCGCGTTAAAACAAGTAAACAAACAAACTCCTCAGCTTTAAAATATTAGTATAGATCAGGACTTACCAACCAGGGGGCACGCCCCCTAAGGGGCGTAGGAAAATGTTAGGGGGGGCATAATAGATAAGTTTGCTTTTCCGAAAAAATAAATCTATTCAATGCGTAGGTAAATAAAAAAATAAAACAGTAAAATTATTATTTTTAAACACCTAAGGGGGGCATGAAAATATAATTTTCGGTCCGGGGAGCCTTCGTGGAGTAAAGGTTGGGAAACCCTGGTATAGATAGATTAACACCTCTAAGTAGATCTACGCATGTGCAAGTATGTGTCTTTCTCCTCTTATACAGATGCAAGTGGGGGGAATACAAAAGTAATGTAAATATTGAAATTGAATAATAATACGTGACAATAAACAATAATGATACCACAACAGCAATTCAAAGTGATAATGTTTAAATGTCGTGGCTAACGCTTTACGGCCATTGCAATTATGAGTAAGTAAGGGAGGAAGTAAGTAAGTATACGTAATATATAAAATCCGATATTTTTAATATTTAGCTATATTTCATTTGTAAATAAATTTTCAGAGCCTTGGATTTTTAACAAATAATAAGATATGGCACCCCATCAGAAATCGGATTTTAGTGACACGAAATAAACGCTCCTTCCAACCCTAATTTAGCTGTCCGGCATAGTAATTAAAAGGGGTTGGGATCGGATTAATTAAGCATACTTAACACTCGGTTGTAACAAAAATATTTAAATTTTATCCTTAATTATATGAGCACAAGATTAGCAATTCGACTCATTTACTTTATCCATTAGAATTTCTCATACAGTATTTATAATTTGTAATAGGTAGGTATAAAGGACCGCTTGTAGCTTAATGTAAAGACACGTGACTCATAACTGAAGGGTGCGGGTTCAAACCCGAGCACGTATCTCTGGATTTTTCAAATCTATGTATACGTATTTTTACCACTAGCTCGGCGGTGAGGAAAAACATCGTAATGAAACCTGCAAATTCAAACAACTTGGGATTTGTAATCACGATCCAAAAATTTTATGGTTCCCCTATATTAGGGTTACGATGGCTTTAATGTAATTACCAGACTCGCTAAATCCTGGATCATGGTCTAAGCGGACCCCGTCTAAGCATGGGACATAATGCTAGGAAGATGATTAGGTAGCTCTATAACTTATATGCAAAAGTTGTCCGTTGATAACTATGTATACACACACACACACACACGCACATAACATCACGCCCATAATCCCTGAAGAGGTAGGCACCTAGATTAAATCAATTTAATCTAAGGGTAGGCAGAGTCAAAGGGGCAGCAACCCTCTTATCCACATTTAGCCAAAAATAAAGCCGGGCTGGGACAGATGTAAAATTGTGAAAAACTGCGTATACACACTTTTTGATATCCCGATACGTATTTATGCCACTGGCTTTGCTTTGCAATTTGCACTACAATTATTATGTGTTTGTGTAGGCGACAAGCTAGCCATTTGAAACTTTTTCACAATTTTTCCCATGTTGGTCTGGGACATATAAGGATGTACCAACTGTCGTTCTTACCTAGCATGTCGTAAAAGGTGACTAATGGTTTATCGGGTTTGGGTATGTGATTGTGTTGACGACAAGCTAGCCACTTGTCACTACTTTTTCGAAATCTAGCCCGTTTTTGTTTTTGGCTAAATGTGGTTGAAGGGGCCTGCTGCCCCTTTGACTCTGCCTCCCCTTCGGGGATTATGGGCGTGATGTTATATTATATTATTGTTATTAAAGTACATAAAAATAATGTGAAATTGTTATTATCTCCGATGTACCGGCCGACGCATCTGTTTAACTAAAGCAGATAGCAAACATGTGTTTATAATGATTATAGGACACGATCATTGCATTGTGTATATCTGTCTGTTCAGCGTCATTTAAATGAATAAATATTCGACTACATCACATACATTGATCTGATTCCTATGTAAGAAACTTATGCACTTGTGTTACGGATATCAGAATCAACAGTGGTATTACAAATATATACTTATTATTCATACCCGGACACAGAAACAAACACAAGTATTCATCATACGAATGTTGTCCTGGGTGGGGATCGAAACCACAACTCTTGGGGCATGGGGCAGGGTCACTACCGCATGAGCCATCGAGCCAATCAGCGTATGTTAGTAACCACGACTTTATTCCCCTGGTTCCCTATTACTCCGAATTCTCTTATTTATTAAACTAATTTGTGGTTTCGCATAAACTAAAAACAACCTTGTATAAGGATTGCGAAGGTCAGACGGGCAGTCCCTTAAATATAATCACCAGACTTGTTAAACCTAGGATTATGGTTTAAGTAGAGACCACGACTAAGATCACAGGGCATAACGTTAGAAAGACTACAATGAACTCACCATCTTCCTTATGTAATACCAGGAAAGAACCGTATATAGAGATACGTCCGCTTGTGACAACGGTCGTTGCAACACGGCCGAAACGTCAAGCTGTAAGTACGCATGTACTATGTCATGTATATCGCGTTTAGCCCTGCCAGTAATAATATTTCTAGTGATAATGCAACGCGAAAGTTTAAGATCATATACATTTAAAGAGAGTCTATATTTTTAATACAAACGAATACATACATACATAACATCACGCCCATAATCCCCGAAGGGGTAGGTAGAGTCGAAGGGGCAGCAAGCCCCTTCAACCACATTCACCCAAAAATAAAGCCGAGCTGGGTTAGATGGAATAGCCGACAGAAAATGCTCATTGGCACACAGAAAGCCGTAAAATGAAATTTGGAAAACTTCAGGAAATGTGGCACGGTCAATCCGACGTATTTACTGAGTGTGGAATATTCCGGACTTGCAATATTTTGAGTGAGAAATGCATTTTTGTAGCCACCCGTACCTCGGTACGGGATTACGCGGAAATGCGAAAGGAAAATGTCCAATACGGTTTTATCGGGATGAAATTCGGAACGTGGAGACCTGACTGAGTAATTTTTTTGGCATGAAAAATTGGAATGATTATAACCCTTTTGAGGTCCCATTTTGGTCTGGGACTCGAAAAAGAATGGAGAAACGTGTCTCTTACCTAGCATGTTGTGAAAGGCGACTAATGGTGTAATTGGCTAATGGGTTTGAGATTGTGTGGACGATGAGCTAACTACATGTCACTACTTTATCACAATTTTCTATCTAGCCCAATTAAATTTAGGATGCTTATTTCTTCTCAGACTCTGCCTACTCATTTGGGGATTGCAGGTATGATAATATATATAAATACGACAAAGGAAAATTGATGGTATGAAGTGAGTTGAATACACTTTCAATACGGATAGGCTGGGGAATATACTTCAAGATAAATCTTTGCATAAACTCAGTAAGACAAAGACCCGGCTAACTTTGGAAAATCGTAAACGCAGAAATTTAGATACATCACAAAGCCTCGACTTTCAGATTCAACTAAAAATGACGTTGCGCAGCAAAATGAGTCGTAAATTAAAAAGCGCGGCACTTCACGAATCCTCTTAAATGCCTGCGCAATCTGTCGTACGCCAGCAAATTTTGAACAATTGAGCTATCATACGTTGCACATCTGACATAGTGAACTGAGTTACCGCAATTACTCAACATAGCGCAGTCTTACACATGTCTCCCAGAATTCAACCAAACATACAAATTCTACGCCATTTTTCACAATGTGGAAAAAGCTAAACTCAAAAGGCATCCCAATCAAAATACTTACGCGCGGTAAACATGCAAACGAGCGTAAACACACGGGTCGACATTGACAGCGCAAATCTCAGCGAAGTCGGCAAATAACGAGCTTTGGTCGTGTCTAAACAAATCCGACCGAGATTACGGCGCGAACGACTGTGACGCCGGCCTAAATGTTGCGAATGTAAAAAGAAACGTTGTGTGTTGCCACATAGAAGGACACGCGAGACGTTTTAGTTCAATCCCGGGTACCCACGTATTTTATAAGGCTCGGCGGTTGGTAAAAATACTTAGGAAATTTGCACATTAAAATAACTATTGATACTAGTATGTAATCATGACTTAGTTGATACCGATTGTATTAGCAAAAGGAAAACCACACATTACCTGCTCAAACCTTACAGAGAGACGCGTTAAATCTAAGATTATAGTCTAATAAGCAGACACCGATTGAAAACAGGACATATCGCCAGAAAGAATTGTTATCAATCTATCCTAGACATAGCAACCAGATTAATTCAATTGAAATTACACATCCATATCTCTGAAAGGACAGACGACGTATTTCTAATATACCACTGAATCACAGTGTTCTGAACTCAAACTCAAATTCGTCCACGGCCGCCAAAAACCAATTCAAACCCTTTAGAATACAGTATGTCCCTAGTGAAATTGAGCTTCCAAAAAACTTTATAGTCAAATATTTGCTCGGGTACCAAGGAAACAAAATTCAATATAGTTAGTAGTTCGTAATAGAAGGTCCCTTTAGGACCGGGATTTACCTTTCCACCAAATCCTGTTTTCGGTCGAACCAGTACAAACGAATTGGGTATATATTTTTTTCCGTTTGATAAAGGGTGAGGGTAGGATTGCATTATCCTTGTAAAATTGTTTCATAATACCCGATAGTCACGCGGAAATGAGGTCAGATATTATTTTTCTTGCGAAGGGCATATCAAATTCACATCCAAATATCCTGCTAGAATTTTTATAAGTATAAGCCACATTTGGTTATCTATTTTACAAATTATACAAGAAAAATTATACTAAGCTATCGCAAAATATTAGCTAGCATTTGCTTGCGGTTCAGGCCACGTGAAATGTAATTCGTTACAATAACTATACACCGCAGAATCTATCCCTGTTTCCGGGTAAAAGTATTATCAGTCGGTTCTTTGACCGACTTCTTATTTACACTATTCAAAAAATCACGTAGATAATTTAACTCCCTACTTATGTAAATAAGGTATGAAATTGAGTAGCGAAATATGGAGTGGAGTAGTCACTTGGGCTATGGAAAGATCTTTCAACGTAAAAAATACCAGACTAATAAATAATAAGTAAATATTAGGAGGAGCTCTGTTGCACCTTTCCCGTTGCTAGTGGTGTTCTAACTCACAAAATATAAGTCTAGAATAAATAAATAAATTGTTCAGACTGACACACCAATTCGGTAGTTCCAAACTAAGCTTATAAGCTTATGCTATGGATACTAGATGAACGCATAGACAATGCACGTTTATAAACATGCATGACTCGAGTACATGCTAGGGAAAAGTCCATGTTCATCACATGAAACATTTGCCCCTGGATTTGAACTCGCGACACTTGGTTTCGTGACCTGGGTCTCTGACCACTGGAGAACAAGAATTGGTCAGATTTATATTGACTACTGGGACACAAGGCTTATACGTTGGCCACGTGACGGCTGCGTGACGGCTGCGTGATAAATGTGCTCATTCGGGACACGGGACGACTAGATTGATGTCCGCTCCGAGAACTATTTGCCCTTCACAATTTGGTTTTTCAGATTCCTTTTGTAAACAAATATCCCTCACAAAGTGCAAGGAGTAGGCTAAACTCTTCTGTCAATTAACTCGATTTTATTTTTGGTTAAATGTAATATAACAAAAATAAAAACCGACTTCAAAAAAACAAATAAGAACCTGCCTAAATAGCTGTTTAAATATCTAAATACTAAAAAGTATAAAATAAATTCTACCGACTGCTTAGATGAAAGTGTTAAACTTAACACGTATTTAAATATTTACAATAATCTGTTAATTTTCAGATCCTAACTTGGTGACAATGGGACCATTTCGCGTGTAAACCCTTTTGAATAAAAAAATAATTATGAAAATCGGTTTACAATTCTCAGAGAAAAAAAAATCTGTCGAATATTAGTTAGTTAACTTAATCCTTTTTTTGAAGTTTATAAGGAGCTCATTGTCTCTTGTAGTCTGCTTACTAAAAAAATCTGTTTAGTCCGTCAGTTAAATCATAAAAAATATTGAACACGTATTTATTTATATAGTTGTTAAACAAACACTGACGAAGATATATATATATATATATATATATATATATATATATATATATATATATATATATGCATCCAATTTGCGCGTAACGTTACACCTAAGTAAATTTTACTTGAATGTGACATCACAAACCCCAACCCAAAACTTTGATGCTCTTTATCTTTGTAATTTTTTGTTAACTTGATAAAGCGAAAAATATGACGTGTCTTATATTCTTGTATAATCTAACTGACGGACTGAATAGAATAGTAGTTTTTTGACCCAGTATTCATCCCTATTGCGACGTGATGTTTGAAATGTTTTGTGCACACATAGCATAATGTACATTGATTTGATTCCAATGTTAAGTACTTTTGTTCTTAAAACCAGAATACCATATACCATATATATACCATAAACACCAAAATCCAAGACAAATATCTGTTTCTTCAACAACTACTTATTAATCCCACTACGAGAAACAATAGTATATGGGGTTTAGGGCGATTGTGTAGGCGACAAGCTAGCCACTTGTCACTACATTTTCACAATTTTCCATCTAACTCATCTAAGTTTTACTTTTGGCTGAATCTGGTTAAAGGGGCCTGCTGCCCCTTTAACTCTGCCTAGCCCTTCAAGGATTATGGGCATAGTGGTATGTATGTATGTATGGACGAGGAACAAACCGAGGAATACATTTTTCACAGAAAAAGATAAGATTTTAGAAAAGAAGACCTCTTTGTTCGACTCCTCGCGAAGTCGCGGGCGACAGCTAGCTTGTGTACCTATAAATACGAATAGTATTATCACCAAGTGTTTTTTTTTTCGAATTTTGGCTGAACATACTTTTTTAGACTTATTTTTTAAACTTCTTTCGTTTAAACTTCGACCGTTGCAGGACACATGGCTATTTTGTGCAAGCAACGACAGCGCCATGATGGATGAGCTCGCCCATAGGCTGCGGTGAGGCCGGGGAGATGGATGGCGGCTGCCATGGGAAATAATGATAAGTTTAACATCAGTTTTGTAAATACTTTTAGGGCTAACGATGTGGAAAACGAGGATTTATTTATCAAATCACAATAAACGGTTTGTTTTAAAAAAATATTATTTATTTATTATTAAGTAAACACAACAGGCTATAGTGAAAACTTATTACAATCAAACATACTTGTAATAAAGGGCAAAGATTGCTGCTGAATTCTAAGTTTTCAGAATTGTATTTCTGGTCTCGACTGTGAATATGACTATAACGATTTTTTTACAATAAAATTCTAATTTGTGTGCTCTTCGAAGAGGCTGAATCAATTTTGACGTAATTTTCACTAGCCAAGTCTATGTATATTTAAGATAAATCAAAATTAGGATTCTACATTACTTATTAATAACAGACAATTTCTCTGCCTACCCCGCTAGGGAAGTGGCGTGAAGTTTAGTTAGTTAGTTAACTGCAGTCTGAAATAATCTCTAATACAATGATTGTCTCTACCTTAGATAAAACAACTTTCTCTACGCATAAGTACAGTAGAGTTACTTTGTAGACTATGATAGATAGATGAACATACCTTTTATGCAAAAGTTATAAATACTGACCAATGCCGAATAATAACGTAAGCTATTTAGTGAGAGCCTGACGCTACGTGATTGATGGAATCGTCCACGGGACTGACAGGACACAGGGAGATGGATGTCTATTGCTAACTATGCCTTTGATAAGGAACTGATAACGGGAATATTGGTCATGACGCAACTATTTACTATAGCTAACTATCGTCAACCCACATATTTGAACATACTATTGGTCAATTTGATTCTCGCTAGGGGATAATTTTGATATGATGTACGTACATGGACAGATGTACTTGAGGCAGGGATGTTTATAAAAAAGTATAGATTTAAATATCTTTATATAAAAAATTATATACTATAAAAATTTCGTGTCAGTTGCCATACTACTTACGGCTTAACTGATTTTGATGAAATTCTATATGTACACTTGGTAGGTCTGAGAATGGGTTGTTTTCTATTTTTCTTATCCCTAAGTGGTAAGGGTAGTCCACCCCAGAGCTATAACTTGAGAACGGCTTTACCGATTTCGCTAATTCCTTTTTAGTTGTGTTTGTTATTGTCAATCCGAGAACGGGGCGTCGTGTCAGTTAGTAGGTAGGTATATAGATTAGAGTCTCTACATTACAACTTTTTACTCCAACTTCCGCTTGACGTACTAAGTTTACTATCCAATATTGGAAATATTATAACTTGATGTTCTGTGACTTAAAAATAATTTAACAACAGGGTTCTTTGCCTAGCATGTCGTAAAAGCCGACTAATGGTTTTGTGGATATTGGGTTTATGTAGGCAACGAGCTATTTGTAATTACTTCACAAACTTCCATCTAACTCAACAACTCGATTTCTGGTGAAATGTGGTTTAGGAAAGGATGGCAGATGTAATAATTTCATCAAGGGGTTGCCAATAGCCAATTTGTATAAAGAACATTATTTTTTTTATTTTCAAAAATAGTAAGTGCTCATCCAAACCTGCCTACCGAAGTAAAGAAAAAGACTGAGTGCTTAAAATAAAGAGGTTAACAGAGAATAAACTTTAAATTGTAATTGTTTCGTTAGTTTATTTTGAAAGTTGATTTAAAATAAAAATTATTTATGTAAGTAAAAGCTTTTGCAGTTTCAATTTACTACATTTATTAAACACAATGAACGATGCTATACGAGTCTATGCCTTGCTTTGCCTTTAATATTCCTTGAGAACTGATAACTGCAGAAATATCTACCTACATTTAGTACCTACATGTTTATTATGAGTCACATTTCACCCGAGCGAAGCCGAGTTTTCCTCTAGTGTAAGTATATAACCTTGAGTACTTTCGTCTTTGTGTTCATTAATGAGACTCTCGGTTGAGATATTTCTCTATAAATTAGTAATACCAGTAGAAATAAACTCTATAATAATAATAAAAAATAAATTCTCCAGACACCAATTCCCTAGTTCCAAACTAAGCTTATGCTTGTACTGTGAATACTCGGTGAACAGATAGACATAATTAAATACGTTCATAAACATCCATGACTCGAGTACAAATGTCCATGTTCATCACACAAAACATTTGCTCCTAGCGAGATTCGAACCTGTGACCTTTAGTTTCGAGGCCAGATTCTCTGACCACTTGACCAACGGGCCAGTAAATTCTTTAGTCTATGTTCCTAGTATTTATACATATTAAGCGATATGACCATACGTAGTTATTAGCGCCGACCTAGGTGACAATTGTATTTATCAACTTGACTTGTCCTTGAGACTGCGACAATAAGATGATCACATGGAAGTGATAAAATAAGATACACACATACATACATTATAGAAATGTAACAATGTCTTTAATAAAATTCTATTTACAATTTAAATGGGCTAAATTGTCTGATATTTTAAGACAGCACATTGCGTATCATTTGATACTACATTCTGTTAAAGAGAAAATATTCATATATATACTACTTATATACTTTTCTAATATATGTCAACATGTGTAATTAAATTTTTTTTCTTCTATAAACAAACTAAGAAATATGAGCGCAACTTTGGATACTCCAAATGTGGGGTCCAAAGGCCCGCAAACTGTCCCAGGAGCTGTCCGCGGCTTATTCAAGTTTCTGGCGACCAGAATGCTGGAAGCTTCCTCGGCCAACGCCTCAGCCTGGCAATTCAAAGGGGCAACGCTGCTTCTGGGTACCTTGATCGGCGAGGCGGACAACTACCCTTTTTTGGAAAGATGTATATAGTTATTTTTTTTTTAATACATTTTTAATATTTAACATTTTCAATACATATTTCAGTGGCGAGCAAATAAATTACTGTCTCCAAATTTACATATTATTATTGTGAAAGCCAATATCAGTTCCGATTATCCATTTATGTATTCCCAAAACTGAAACCAATCAACAGAATATATTTTCTCGCCAAAATCACACACTAAAAGTTTATTTGTCCAATCGTTGTGCCGACAAACACCATAAATTCGAGGGCCTGCCCTACGCCGCTAGATAAAAACATAATAAAAGTCGATTTTTCTATCCGTAACAATGAAATAAATCAAAGTGGGGTATGCGAACGATCCATCACCAGCCGCTGACGCGTGGTCGCGGGAAATATTGCCGGTTTATTACGGATTATGGAAAATGGACCGAGCGATAAGTCGCACGGACGCCGAGTTGTTGAGCGGTAACGTTGATTGTAGATTTTGTCGATGAAGAAACTGTTCGATAATGAGAACAATCGATAACATTAATGCGAGTACTTATTTGAATTTTGTCACTTGAATAAAAAAAAATGTACTTGAATAAGGAGCGGTGGCAGCTCAATGGTAAGGACAAGACAAGGAGCCTCTTAACCGAGGAGTGCGGGTTCAAACCCGGGCACGTACCTCTGGATTTTTCAAGTCTATGTACGTATTTATACCACTAGCTCGACGGTGAAGGAAAACATCGTGATGAAACCTGCAAATTCAAACTACTTTGGATTTGTAACCATGATCCATTAATTGTCTGGTTCCCTTATTTTAGGGTTACGAAGGTCAGATCGGCAGTCGCTTCAATGTAATTACCAGACTCGCTAAATCCTGGATCATGGCCTAAGCGGACCCCGTCTAAACACGGGACATAACGCTAGGAAGATGATGAATAACAATCGGAATCGCTGAAGAAACTATTAGATTAAGAGAACTATCGATACGATAATATTAAAGCGACTTTTGGATTTAAAGACAAATGTAAAAACAGCTTTACATCAAAATTCGGAGTCGAGTTTTTCGTTGTTAATTTCTGCGAACTGCCTTCAATATTTTTTTGTTTTATCTAAAGAGAGAAACGTTCTCAACTGTTCTCAGAATCTGCTGTTATTTTATTCTCCACTATAGTGAAATGGGTTAAATGGAATTTCTAGATTATTCTGAATTTATAAATTTTTACATAACATACTCAATAAGTGTCATTGCACTAAAAAGTAAAATGATGAGCGCTTTGCGATATCATGAAAGATAACGTGTACAAATCTAACATAAATATCAATTTTTAAGTATGCCAAATACAGTTCGATAAATATATAAATCTTACTAATATTATAAAGGCGAAATTTTGTAAGTTTGGGTGTTTGTGCTCTTTCACGGCAAAACGGCTGAACCGATTTGGCTGAAAGTTGAAATGGTGATGGCTTCTACCTTGGATTAGAATATAAGCTACAGTTTATCTCGAAAAAATCAAATTTTCTACGGGAATTACGCTTTCGAACTCCACGGGAGCGGAGCTGTAGGCTACAGCCAGTTATTTATTAAAATACCTATATTTATAAATAATCAAATGACAGCCGTTGATGACACAACACATTCATTAATTTTATATCAATTCTTATCTTTCAACGACGTGGCATCAAAATGTAACAAAAATTAATACATCAAATAGGTATTACCTATTTAGATCTCAAAGTATACTTAAGTGTTCCTCAAACTTTTCACATAGAGACTTCTTAAATAAGGAATCATCAATAATTCCTTTCCCAATGAAGGAATCAGTCAGCGACTTAAAAACAGAAAATCAAACTGTAGACATTATCTTATACCTAGTTGGAAAAAATAATAACTACGAAACATAGAGCATAACATTTTCATACGATCTCTTTTGTCTAATGTACTAATCTCAGAGAGTAATTGACAAAATTAAAATGTCAGAGGGCTCAAATGATTCTGCACTGTCATAATATGCGCCTCTGTATTTGATGGAAATTTAACAAAACATAACATACTATGCGCCCCGTTTTCGTATACAAGAAATACTCACAATATTTTAAAAATGTAAAAAGGATTGTTTGGTGAGTATACCTGTTCTCAGTAGTGTATCGTGAACTAATTTATACGTAGGTGAAGTACCATCAGCGAGGCCGCCTTTTTTTTTCCAAGATCTACCCAATAAGTGTATCTTACCAAACGTGCTTGCAAAGGGCCTCGCGAAGTCCCTTCAAGTGGGTTCACTTCGCTCCAGCCTAGCTACGCCACTGCCTATTCTTAATGGCTCGATGACGCATTCAGTAGTGACCCTGCCCCATGCGCCAAGCATTGTATTTGTCGATCCCCACCCAGGACAAACATTCGTGTGATGAATTCTTGTGTTTGTTCCGTGTCTGGACGTTAGGTAATATCCAATATTTAAGTATTGTAAAAGTACACAAGTGCTTTTAGCTACTTATCTCGGAGTCAGATCAATGTATGTGATGTAGTCTGATATATATTATGTTATATTTATTTTATCACCATTATATAGATTTACTGTTGTTTGAATATTTTTTCAACTTTTTTTGTTTTTCGTATCTTTACGTTCATATTTCTAAACGCTAGAACGCGAATATGGATCTGCGCTGTTTTTCGTTCTACCTGTCTTACATACATCAGTAACCTCATTATATTGCAAACAGGATGACACATTTTTAAACATACTATAGCACAAACATATGATTTGTTTAACTAACTAACTAAACTTCACGCCACTTCCCTAGCGGGGTAGGCAGATAGATTTCTTTTAAATATAAAATATACAATCCGTAGTGTTTCTTGAGAATTGTTTAGTTTGATTTCAATTTGTGAATTTTATCAGTGACAAATGGCGATATTCGACATTATATCGTCCTTATTGCAATGTTAACGTGATGATAAAGAAACTAATTATACCTACATACAAAAAAAAACAAAACAGTTGCTAATAATTTTGTTGTGATATCCAAGCACCTTATACTCAAATTAATTGATAACACTTGGTTCATTTGGAAAAGTGTCCAAAATAATTGAGACTCCACCTGGCTGTTCACAATACTAGGAGCAAAGCAATTACACTAACATCGAATTATACAGGTAGATAAATGTGAGTGGAAACTACGTAATGCTTAGAATGCCCATTCAACTCATATATATCACAGGTAATGGTACAGGAATAAGACCTAGTTCAAAGTAAAGCATCTAGCGTTTTCAGTATGGAACATTGTGGTATGTTTAAGTATAGACTTTATGCTTGAAAATGTAGTGAAGTGACTAATGACCTATATTATTGGAAAAGCCTTTAAAATATTAGGTAGACCGCCTTCCGTCTTATTGGAAATGCCTTTAATATAGGTCAACCTAGCGCAAACGCTGGATATAGGTATGTAAAATCCATGGAATACCCAGATATTCCCAGGTAAGAGAAGCAGAATGTAGGTTAGGTATAAAATAGGTTTAAAAGCTGCGTTCGAAATGTTCTAACTAATTAGTTTAATTTCCTTTGTTTTCTATAATAAATTGAACGTTGTTTTCATAAAGGTTCTGTTTCATTTTGTTTGTTTTTGTGTATAAAATAACAAAAATAGCGAAAACTATAAATTTTCCTGCAATAAAAAAAAATTATATGTCCTGAAGTGCAACCTTTTAGCGAACTTTTAATTACGGTTGGACCAGTGACTTAGTGATGAAATTGTAATTATTAGTTATTAGTAAGTTTCGGCAGTAAACCTCTGGTTTTCCAACGTTATTGTATTATTATATTTAAGTAACAACTCGCTACCCAACAGCTCTTAACACGCCTAACTACTTAGTTACTAGACGCTAAATCCAGTACTCTGTTTAAACACTAATGGTCTTACACTAACTTGAATTTACTTGGAGGGTTCTGAAGTATTAACCCCAAAGTTCGTTTGTTAATCTTCTACGTGAGACGTACGGGTCACTGTTTGTCTTCTAGGCACTGCGGATATTACGGAGGAAACTTATTAATTATATGTTATCAGCATAATGCGACTTTGTCTTTGTGTGTTTGTTTAATTCGGTGGATACTTGGTCAAGTAATACTTAGTCGGAAGAAATATTTGCCTTTGGTTTTATATTAGTCTAGGTCTTTAAAATAATACCCAAATTGTGTTGCTTGATTAGCATTTCGTAAAAGGCAGCTAATTGTGTATTGGTTACATGCTGACTAGTACAATGATACAGAAAGTAGCGACATGTGGCATATACGAGTATATCACAATTTTCCATCAACTAACATTCCTAAGTTAAAAGCAAACAAACACAACGTTAAAAGTTAGCTAGCACCATGGATTCTACCTACTCCTACGGGCAAAGTATGTTATGTTATTTTTTTATTTTTAGGTATATCTATTATACATTTTAAGGGGAACAAAAATACAAATGTGTACGAACTCGGCACGCCTAGTAAACAGCTTGGAATGTTACATGGACGACTTGGTCGATTGCTTCGAGGACTTTGTCAAGAAATCGCTGTTCATCATCTCAATCGCTGTCGGGGCTCTTATAGTGATGTTGGGCTATGTGTTGAAGATCGTCACTGAGAGGACACAAGCCCCTATGGGCTTCCAAGGAGGTGGGTAATAAAATATTTATTCATAGATTTGCTTCTTCATGGCTACACAAAAAAAAGTGTTCAGTAATCTCCAAATTGCCTAGTAAATCTTTCTAAAATTTACAAAGTAACATTACTTCAATTATGTTTTAAATTGATCTAATTCCAACCACGAGCTGGACAATGGTAGTAAGACGAAAAAGATAGAGAAAGTGACCTCAAACCACATTTTCATCGACATGTGGTAATAATAGAAGTATAATTTTACTTTTGAATTCTAGAATAGTGTGTAAAGTATGGATCTACTAAGAATTTTCTATAAATTTTGACAATTCCTTTTAGGACTACCAAGACATGACGCAATGATAAGCAGCGGCCAAGGCTCCCCAGACTCCCCACGAACCAGCATCGGCAGCATGCCCATAGATGACATTCAGAAATCCAAGAGTGGCTCCCTTCCACAGAAGTCCGTCAATAGTGTGACCATGACTTGCTTCAAAAATGACTGCAAGAAGACCTCATCTGCTGGAGCCAATACCGGCCCCCTTTCTAGTATACCTAGCTTCGATGAGAGGGTACTTAGGAATATAGGATTGTCTAGTTGTTCTAAAGTAAGTAGTTTATAATTATTAGACAGATAAATATCCAACTGGTGAAAAAGATATCATTCTGAGGTCTTCTTATCGTAGTCATAAACAACTACCAAGAAGTATTGGTCTTCAAACGTCAATTCAACTTCTGTTTACATTCAAACCGTTGGCCATAATACCTTGCTGTAAATATTTTAGTCCATCTCCGTCACAAGCCCGATACCCAATACACCATTAGACGTATTTTGAGAAATACTAGGCAAGAAAACACAGTTAGTACATTCTTTTTGAGTTCTAAATCAATACGGATATGGAAATGACCATTTTATTTCAGAGTTGCATGCAGAGTAAACGGTCCATTATGCGAAACAGTTCGGCATCTAGGTAAGACAATGAAATAGTTTTAGACACTATTAAGAGCACTTTCAGGTTTAGAAAACTCATAGAACGTTCTGTATCATATTTAGATACGAGTATAATGTGTTTATTTACACTAGCTTTTGCCGGTGGCTCCGCCTGCATGGATTCAGTATATTGCATACAGACTCTATAGCGCACCTTTCAGGATCTTTTTAAAATTCCAAAGCCAAAGACCGGTTCAAACTTTAGCTACGTTATATTTCATTACAATGGGTTTTTTACTCAGTTTTTTTTTATATTCCGTAAGTTAGACTATCACCTACTTATATTTTTTTAATAATTAAAATAGCCTATTGGTTAAGTATATACGTGAAAAAAAAACAGACAGGTAGAGCTACTTTCGCTTTATATTATTTTATTGGTAAGAATTTATGCAGCTTACGTTCTATAAATAAAATAAAAACATTTAAAAGGTTTCGATTCGCGTCCGGGTAAAAGCTTTATCAAAAATTTATGAGCCGACTGAAAACGCGTGTCATTTAAAAATTTAATTAAATATTCTTTTCAGGATCGCTATTCCCAGTATGCCGACATGCATTCCAAATCGTAAGAAGTCATATAATTTTTTTTTCATCTTATCTTACTTATAATAAATCTGTAGAGAGGTCAATTCTGTACATGAAATATATTTTCAAAATAACTATCAGGAGGAGTAATCGATACTGATGTCAAAAATGCAATCAGTAAAATCTTTGTCTTTGTTTTCATCACGCTACAATCAATAGGAGCAGAGTAGTGAAGGGAAATGTTGGGAAAACGGGAGAAATTACTCCATTTTTTAAGCTTCCGTCGCGTGTGCAGCCTTAATGGTTAAACTTACATAGAAATCATGTATGACGGAAATAGTCTTTATAATATTAACCATAAACGCGGGTGACACCGCTGGCACAGCTAGTTGATAATATATGTATAAGTCACATAACTATAACAGTCTTTTATATTTCTTTCCCTAAATAATAAGCCTCCCTGTTATATTCCATCTATTTACAGATTGATAAGCTTTCCTTTTGGTTACTTATAAATTGAAGACTACGCTTTTTTATCATCTTATTATCTTCCTAATGTCCCGTTCTTAGTCCGGGTCAGCTTAGGCCATAATCCAGGATTTAGCGAGTCTGATAAATACATAAATGTGACTGCTGATCTGGCCTTCGTAACTTCGTTAAATAGGGGAACCAGACAAATCGAATCATGCTTACACATCCATCCATAGTTATTTACACATCCCATAGCTATTTTGGATGTTCAGGTTTAATCACAATATCTTCCCTCTCCATCGAGCAATACATATAAAACTCAAATTCAGAGGTGCTTGCTCTGGTTCGTACCAGCACATCGCGAATATGAGATGCGTATCCTTACTTGAGCTGAAGTTATAATAAGTAATTTATTTTTTATTTCCAGATCATCTATCAACCCCTCGGCCTTGTTCAAAGTTCATCGCAAGCCGGAATTCCTGCTGCTCGATGTGCTGCGCAGACGATGATCGGCGATGACGTTGAATTGAGCTATCATCAATAAAACCAATGGTTGCTTATTAACTGGTGAGAATTTTCTATACATTTTATTTTAATTTATTTTTCTATACATTTAAGGAGACGGAAATAATAAAGAGTTGTCATTCGCCATCAAATTTAACTGATCATCCAGTTTTTAGACACTTTCTCGAGCTTTGCCTACTGGATACTGCAGTGTAATCAGTTATCGCTGCACGTGTGACGAGTCAAAGGCATTACAATACATACATACATAACATCACGCCCATAATCCCCAAAGGGGTAGGCAGAGTCAAAGAGGCAGCATGCCCCTTCAACCACATTCAGTGAGCTGGGTTGGATGGAAAGCTGTGAAAAAGGAGTGACAAGTGGCTAGCTCGTCGCCTACTCAGTCACATACCCAAAAGCCCGTAAACCATTAGTCGCCTTTTACGACATGCTAGGCAAGAACCACAGTTGGCACATTCTTTTTCATTCAAAATACAATAAACATTATAGCTAAAATTGCAACCCAGATATTTTAAAACCGTCTTGAAAAAAAAACCTTTTTCCTGAAGTCGAGTAAACCAGGAATGTAGAAGAAACAAGATGTGAAACATAGTCATTTTAAAACAAGCACTCTTTTAATAATCTTCGCGTATTAAATTAAATTTGTACATTACTTCACAGACCTACAGAAGACGAAATTAAAAATATTCAGAATAGTTCCCAAGACGGTATCTCGACAATTTTATACGTGACTGTTTCGAAATAAATTACTTGACGAAACGCAAGAAGAAATGAAATTAATTTATGTTGGCGCGCATAGGATGTTATTTATATATTTTATTTGTAATGTTCTTTATACAAGATGTAAAATTTTAGTTAGGTGTGTCGACGATGTAAATTGTATTTTTTCTAATAAACTTTTCGAAATTTCATGCTCGTTTCCCTTAAGCTATGAATTTATATAGAGATCCCGTATTATTTTATGCGAAACTTTGACTTCTGATTTAAGAATTGTAAATATAAATATAATAAAATATAATATAATAAGGTGTTATTTAGCAGAGGAAGAGCGGTGGTAGCTCAATGGTAAGGACACGCGCCTCTTAACCGAGGATTGCGGGTTCAAACCCGGGATTCTGGATTTTTCAAATCTATGTACGTATTTATACCAATTGCTCGACGGTGAAGGAAAACATCGTGATGAAACCTGCAAATTCAAACAACTTGGGATTTGTAACCATGATTCAAAAAAATTGTCTGGTTCCCCTATCTTAGGGTTACGAAGGTCAGACCGGCAGTTGCTTTAATGTCATTACTAGACTCGCTAAATCCTAGATCATGGTCTAAGCGGACCCCGTCTAAAAAACACGGGACATAACGCTAGGAAAATGATATTTAGAAGGGGCACATACTTTGTTTGTAATAATGTAGTAAACTATAAAATATTGTACACGTATTTTTTTCTTTTCATTCAAAATTACATGACGTCCATACGTGCCTAAAACTAATAAATCAACTAGGCCTCTACCCAACTATATGAATTCAAATAGTTAAGCAAACTGAATGGCTTTTTCTATAATATTTGATAGCTCGAAAACTTCAAACAAGGACTGCAAACAAATACCCTTCAAACACAGCAAAGAAATTATTTTACAAATTCCTCTTGAATGTGGATCGTGAGCCATTTTGTAAATGGCTTAACCGTGTCACTACATTCTTTGTTTCGGGCGAGCCTAAAAACCGTTTTCGTTGCTCGTTTATTTTCCTCCTTTAAAGTGATTTCTCTTCTATTGAAACTAGTTATCCTTACAGGTTCAGTTCCGCTACTTTTTTCCCAAAAAAATAATAATTCAAATATCATTCAGGAACATGATCCAAATATAATCATGAGGACGAATGTAGACCTACTAACTCTGTAATTTTATGTATTTCCCACGTTTTCTGTTCTACTAGTTTCTATTACAAAATTATTTACTTTATTGCAACAGAGTCAATAAAATGTTGTAAAATGTCAATGTGAATAATTAACACTGTCAGACATCGAGATTAAAGAGAGGATATATGTACTACGTAGAACTGTCAGACATAATAATAAGTCTGTAGTCTGTCAAAACAGATATCAATAAAGAAATTATCAAAAAAATATAAAAAGTGATAATGTAGGCTTTTCAAGATAATCTCAAACGACGATGGCGAAACGGCAATATACAGGTATAAATTAATATATTATTTAGTGATCTAAAGAAGATAATAGCAAATTAAATAAATCATATGTTATTTCCAGTTACTCTCCCTACTACTCATTTTTGTCTTCAATGACTCCCTTAAATGATTGGTGATTCTGTAGGCGACGAGCTAGTTACTTTATCACCACCTAACCCAAATTAATTTCCGGACTCTCAATTCCTCGAACCATGACTAAGTACACACGGGACATATCATTTGGAAAATGCGTTACGATTTTAAGCTCTATGTAACATAAATAACTAATAATATCCTCATTGTTGTGCTAACTCGACCGAAGTCATACTATAAATAAACTACCTACTTACCTATACTCAATATACGAGGACACTATCCTTCATGGGGAAACTTAATATCAAAAATCCCTTTCGACCTTACTCCTGCCTTTGGAATGTGACTGACATCGACAATCCATAACAACTTAATATCCGCTCTATCATCATCATCCTCTTGCCCTTCTCCCAGTTCATCTGGGGTCGGCGCAGCATGTCTTCTTCTTCCATGCGTCCCGGTCAGCCGTCATCAAGCTATCCACTTTCATTTTACTCATATCATCTTATGAAATATCCGCTCTATCATCAGTTAAATATATTCCAGTTTCTTAGAAAATTTGTTTGTGTACGTTTTAAATATGAACGGTCTTCCCTAGCAGGGTAGGCAGAGAGAACTGAACGCTAAAACGATACCTATATTATTATTATATAATATGTAATAATATTAATTTTGAAGTATGTCCTTTAATGGATGGACATCTCGTCTTGGACATCCTTTGATAGCATCAAAGGATACGAATCAGGCTAAAAAGCCATATGTCTGATTTGGCCGATAGAACAACAGACTTCAAACCTTGGCTAAGCTTGACTAAGCTTAAGGCTCTAAGGATCATGATTTAATAGAAAAGATACTTGCTCTATCATTAAATAGAAAGGGTGAGCACGTATGGGCGACTCCTGGAAATAATGCTCCTAATAACATATCTATCAATACCAGTTCTAGATAGTATTAACACTATCACCAGAACTGACATTAAAAGAGATTATCAATTTTGTTGAAAAAATAACTGGTCCCTACAAACCATAAATTGTTTTGTTGGAGTGAACGATTTATCTATCCATAGGCGTGTATACTCGCCTCCACCATCGGTCAGGAGGTGCGCAGAACAGCTGTGCAAGTACTTCCCGGGACCTCCGGCGTCTCGCCAGTGTCGTCTCCCGTTACATCTGGACAGCCTACAACATGATGAACGGGAACTACTTGGCGCTGGCGACGGTCTTCGCCGTGGTTCTGCTGAGTTTCCTCATACCTGACATATCGCAGAAGATCCACGCGACTAGTGAACTAAAGAGCATGAAGAAGGTCCTCAATCTGATGACGGTGAGTGTCTTCTTCTTTCTAGTTATTTTTTCCGTTACTTGCTTTTCGTTAATTGTAATCTGTCCCATCACTGGTCCATTGCTTTTTCTAAAATATCTTGCTGTTCGTAGTGGGGGTCGGGTTGGCCAATTGAAGCCATAGCCTTGTATGTATACTGGTTTTGTATCTTATTCGACAATTCATCAAACAAGATCACATAGTTATCATCGCATTTTTCTAAAATTAACTCATCAAATGTACTTGAATTTGTTCTTTGAATGAAATACGTAAAAGCTTTATAAAATTCCGCTCGCGTGACTGTGAAAATAGACATCGGTGAAATAAAAATCGGATCAATCCAGTTATTTAGCGCTGACTACGTGAGCAACGTGCACAAGGGACAGGCCGTTTGGAAACCTAAATTCAACGCTTTTCTACTCAATTTAAAACGAGGTTCTATGCTAAATGGCCATTTCATTAAGACCCTATCAGATTCGCGAAGGCAAATTTTCGTGTGACTTACCCATTTGTGCTTGTCTTATGGATGTAAAAAAAACGCATCTAAATACATAGATATGTTCATCCGTTGTCTAGTATCCATAGCATAAACAAATATGCTTCATATGAAGTTATGAAAATATTGTACCAGTCGGAACAACAGTTTTATATTTTTATAATTCCCAGTTTCCAATTCAACCCAAATTTAAAAAGAATTGTAGTATAACCTCCTGAGATTAAAATCTCCGATACCTTTCTGTTCCACAGGATATCTGTTAAAAGCTAAAATAAAACCATGTAAAATACTTCGGAGCCGTGTGTTCCCTAGCGGTATAATACCTAATCCGACTTAACTTGTTGCATTGCGTCTGGGACACGGCTACTGCAAATTCACAAACAGAATGCTTAGCATTCCAACAAACCTTTTTGAGAAGTTTCACTCGACAATTTTACTTACCGACCTTTTTCTTTTTTGGTAACTCTCTCACGAATTTCAAAGGCTCATGCGTTTTGTTAGTGTATATAACTCCGTCCGTCTACTTTTTCAATTCATCCTATGGTGTATTGATTTTATACACCTTATGGTGAATTAAAAATACAATTTCTCGAGAATTTTTATAGCGGATCTATTTCTTACTAACCCACTCAGCTCATGAAGTGATTCAAAACAAAATTTACCCTTAAGAAATTTTATAAGTTCATAAACTGTTATATAATGGCAACTGCAACTATGTATTATATCTTAAGACGACTCTTTTTCCCTACTTGTAACGCTCAGGTGCACTCTTTATCATGGACTATGACAAAGACTGCACTAAGCAGTCGAGTAGGTAATAAAAGCTTTTCCTTTCTTTCATCAGAAGGAAGTAGGGCGAGCAGAGGTGGCGTGCCTGACTGCAGCTGATGAGATCTGCTACTTGCATTGCTCCATGCGAGATGGTACCACGGAAACTGTTAGTGTTAGGTCATTATTTGCAATTTCCATAATTCATTTCTATAAAACATTTCCCTAGTCGAAGTCCACCTTTACCTTAATACTAAATGTATTTTAACTGATGTTACGTTTAAGGCTGATTTTTTAAACAGTCAGCTAAAATATAACAATCGAATAAATCACAATCCAGATAATTGTAAAATGTCATTGCCTGTTTTCTAGGTAAAATACTGTATGACATCCGCAAATTGGTGATTTTATTCTTTGCCAATCGGTTAATTCTTATCTGACCATTAAAAAATTGGCCCTTAGAGTAGAACTAGACAAATTGGCTCTCTTGCAAACACCCATATTTCCATGAATGTACATGTTTTCTTCACCGAACTAGTAGTATTTTAGGAGCCTGATACGATTTTGTTCCTTAGTTTTATGAAAACAAATTCCTTGGCTTTACTATAAATTTGGTTAGCAACAGCTGATTGAAAGATTTGTTAGTTTCTTATTACCGCTTACCCTAAGCTGCCTGTCTAAGTATAGTCTAAGAAAAACACAACAATCAGCTGTTACTAACCAAATCCACCTTATAGGATTTGATTAGCAACAGATAATTTTATGTTTTTCACCATACCAGCAGTCAAGAAACATTAAAGACGTGCCAGTCCGTTCCAGCCACAGCATTCGACCCACAATGTCAGAGCCGATGCAATTCGAAAGGAAAATCAGCTTCTTCAAACGAATATTCCTCCCCAGCAAAAACACATCCCACAAGGTTGGTTTTACTTATATGCAGTGACCGTAAAGCTGAAAATGGAATGCATGGAATCGCGTTTGCCTGAGTGATTTTGTTAGCCATTGAGATCCCACGGCCAAGCATTAGCCTCTCTTTTGTGAATTTAAAATTATTTAAGTTATATATTTGTGGGTAAATAGTTCTATCTGATACACATATTTATAAAGATTACCTACTCTGCAGATATTTTTACCAGATTATATATAAGTTAATTCCGATCATTAATGTTTGTGTTTAAAAGTAACGAATTATTATATGTAAGTTCACACATCTTTGCAAACTTCACATTTGTAATATTAGTAGGGTCTGTAATTTTTTAATGAAAAGTAAGTAAATCGAATGAAAGATTTGTTAGTTAACTATTACCGATTACCCTTAGGCTGCCTGTCTAAGTATACTACTTCAGGAAGAATGTAAGACTGCCTATCCATCGGAGCGACCAATAGAAAATGTCTACTAAAGAGGATCGGAGATTTTGTGCAATCCTATTGGTTAATATTTCTGTTTCTCCGCTCCACTGCCTCGCTCCGCTCCGGTGGACAGACAGCCTTAGGTTACAACATTTCCTATCTCTCATAATAGTCAAATAGTATTTAAAATCTTACCTAACAACTACATCTCCTCTTTTTTTCAGGAAATCGCAATCATGTCCTACGTATACACAGACTCGTTTGACGCTCAAAAGACGTTGAACTTCAGCGACACATACGACGAGAACTTGTCATCAGAGGCTGCTGTATTAACACCAAACGAGCAATAGTATACTAGATGACCAACCAAAATATATGTTACTTACTTACTTTCTTGAATATGTAACTGTTTTATTGAGGACATGCTTTTATGAACAATAGTAACGTCA
The DNA here is from genome assembly GCA_951394215.1 of Glyphodes perspectalis. NCBI lineage: Eukaryota > Metazoa > Arthropoda > Insecta > Lepidoptera > Crambidae > Glyphodes > Glyphodes perspectalis. Next base: position 5,538,444 of record OX596207.1, on the reverse strand, counting down.
GCAAAGGTGTAATATTTTACTTTCTTTCTGCGTCATTAAAGCGCACTCACACGCACAATCACAGAACTAAAATAGTGACGTCATATTCAGCATTTAAACAGATAACACTGCATTATGTGAAGTAAACTATTGTTTTATGTTTGTCCTTCAAAAAGTATTTTAGCACCTAGTAAAAGTTTGAACCCCAGGCAATCATATTGGTCTCGTCAGAATGTCTCAACGGTTTTTTTTCCTCATCTTCCTTTGAATATATGTCCTTATAGTCCTTATAACCTGACAAAACACTTTTTTACATAAACTATTTTACACAACGTTTTTACATAAACTATTGTGAGTTGACTAAAATAGATCTTCAAAAATATCATAGTTGAATATACAAATGTTTAACGAATACTCGCCGGAGAATAGTAAATAATAATAGTAATTAAAATATCATTACATGCAATTGTGTTTTATTTATATGCAATATAGTAGATAAAGGGACATGTTTATTATTTATCGGGAACTATGTAATTACTTGTATTGAACATTAGTGCTTAGCGTCGATCGGATAAATTCTGTGGATAGCACTATAGATTTATTTTTATAAAAACCATTCTTGGACTTCAAAGACTATTAATTAAGAATATGTAGCTTAATCGAATTAGCTGTTTTCAAATTTTGCGATTTTTATAAATAATTTAGGGGAATTAAAATACTACCGCATAAAATTAATAACTGTTAGGTGTTACAATTAGGGTTGCCAACGCATAATTAGAATTGTACGTTATTTTGGACAATTGTACTCTATACTTTATGAGGAAAATAAAGTTGGTTCGCAAAAATACTTTATTTCGCATGATTGGAATACATTTTACGTATACTCATTATACAAAAAAAAAATGGTTTTGATAAACAAACGACAGTTACTGGGATTGATTAAAAGTTGCTAAAAATAATGAAAATTTTTTTTAAGCAAAACGGTAAAGTAATATAAACCTCGCTTTATTTAGGCAGAATGTATTTTTTTTTCTACCTTAAATAACCAATATATTTTATTTGCCCAAAAAAGGTGGCAACCCTAATAACAATAGCATCGAATTGCAAAAGATTCTTATTTCATCATTTTTAGGTAGCATACTTACGTAGTATGATTAGGCTTTTTGAAATTTTGATGCCTATATAATAGGTATAGTTCGACAAGCTCATTCGGTAGTGACCCTGTCCCATACGCCAAGAGTTGCGGGATCGATTCCCACCCAGGACAAAAATTCGTGTGATGAATACTTTTGTTTGTTCGGTGTCTGGGTTTTAATATCCGATATTTAAGTATATATTTGTAATACCACTGTTGTTTCTGATATCCGTAACACAAGCTACTTCTCTCGGAGTCAGATCAATGTATGTGATGTAGTCTGATATTTATTTATTTATTTATTATTATAATGTAGGTATAGTAGGTTAGCATAGGTATTTTCTAGAAGCCAAATGGAATAATACGTATCATTGAGTTTTTATGAAGCCATATTTCTCTGATAAGGCGTTTCTAATCCCCATGTAAGTGACATAACCATTGCTTACTTACCTATACACATTTGAGCAGACTCCATTTAGTTGGTATGGTAGAATAATTGTACTATGGTATGTAATATGGTCTAGGACTAGAAAATAATGTGCCAACTGTGTTGGCACATTATTTTCTAGTCTTTTTCCTTGCCTAGCATGTCGTAAAAGGCACCTAACGGTGTATTCGATTTTGGATGTGTGATTGTGTAGGTGACGGACTAGCCACTTGCCACTGCTTTTTTCGAATTTTTTATCTAACCCAGCCCAGTTATTTTTTCTGACTGAATGTGGTTATAGGGGCTTGCTGCCTCCTTAAATCTGCCTACCCCGGGTATTACTGGCGTGATGTTTGTAAAAAAATACCATTACTTTCGTAAATGTTAATAAGACTCGTTCATATATAGAAAATGTCAATAAACACTACAGAGTAATGTCATTAATACCTACTTCTTAAATGTCAAAATCAAGCATGATTCGTACAGATTTCGTAACACATAAGTTTTACATTTAAAATACTCCTAAATGTACTTTAAATTACCAAGTGTATAGGCATGTTTGAAAAATCAACATGCCACGTCCCAGAACCTTGAAAACGTTACTATTAGACGCAGTTGTGTTTGTTGGGATGTTTGCACTGCTGGGACACCTATCGATGAACTTTTGGGAGCGGTTCGTTATACAAACGGAATTGTCCAATATGAAAACCAGTCTGCACTCTCTAAAGGTACCTACTGGTTCTAGAATACATCTGAACTTACAGAACAATTACTAGAGTTCTACGCTAGACAGGTTTTTCAGACTTGTCGAATATACCTGACCTAGTTGGATATAGCGAGATAACGGAGAGACGTACGTAAATAATTGATAGACTTACACAATCACGCCTACAGCCCTAGAAGGGGTAGGCAGATTTCAACCAGAAAGCTACCTATTGTAACCATTTATAGCCAAAATATATTTAGATAAAAGCTGTGAAAAGTGACAAGTGCTCATCGCTTGTACAGTAAAGCTTCAAGTACACGACGCCGGAACCGCACCGGCGCCGGACCGCATTTTTGTGTATACGAATGAAAACCGCGCCTGCGCCGCACCGAGACCGCGTGTTGTACTTTGATGCTGAGTGAGCAACGATTACTGCGCGGCGCAGGCGCGATATTCATTCGTAATCACAAAAATGCGGTCCGGCGCCGGTGCGGTTCCGGCGTTGTTTACTTGAAGCCTGACAAACCCAACACCTAATAACAATAATTTTCAGTTGTATTTACTTTATATATTATTATATTACTCCATAATATTTACAGGAAACTATAAATAAAATCGGATGTGCTTATGATAACCTTCATAAGGAACTAATTGGATTAGCCGTAATAGCAGAAAACAAAGCGATGAACCAACAGGAAAATGAAATATTACAAAGTAAGAAGAAGAAATCTTCAGACCGGTCACTTCATAATATACAAGTTCAAGCTATGGCAAAAGCAAAGGACCATACAACATTAACTTCGCCTACGCGGTACGATAAAACTGTGCAAAATTTTATGCAAGATGCTAAAAAGAATAAAACAACACAAAATTTTGTACAGGACAGGAAAAGATTAGTTTGCCCTGGTAAAAATATGTCGACCTTAACGAGATACCCAGCAAGATCTACAGGAGTTGGTGTAGAATATGATAAATGTCATTTTGAATGTCCAAGCGAAGAATACTGTAAACACAGATCGTGTACGAACGTACACAAATGCTGCAAAGAATACGAGTGTTGTAATCCATCTGATAATTGGAAATTTTAATTTCATTACTCATTAAACAATACCTACTTAGTTTTACCTGTTTTCAGATTGTGTATGAAACTAAAAGGTTGTAATAAAAACATTGAATGTTATTTATTGTACTTTATTTTTTGTTGTAAGCAAATCAAAAGGTTCCAAAACATTTGTTTCTGTAATTGACCAAGGCAGCTTCGTGTTCTAGTCAATCTTGGGTGACCACTTCTACATTTTGTGAAACCGGTGGCACACAACACTTCCTGCTGCTGATATTTCTAGCAGGTGCATTGAACTGTTTATTCAGGTAAACGTCAACATTCGGCAGAGACAACTGACTTTTAGGATCCCATCCCAAATGACTCTTTTCCATGGTATTGGCCAACGCTTCTAGAATATCGATCTGTCCTTCTAATTTGGGCAAATCTTGGGAAAATCTGGATATCTTCATTTCCAAATCATAATAACTATCTTTGATGATGGACAAGTTTTTCTGCAACATAAAACAATCATAAATGAATCGAGTAACAGTTTAGGGAACTCTTCTTTTATCATTTCGGCTCTCTATTTTATCATACTCAAAGAGAAATCGGTTACAAGGTCATTCACGTCACAAAGTAGGGATTTACTATTATTTTCTTTTGGAGTTCTGTTTCTGTTTTGTTCTATTGGTACATTTGATTTACGCGAACAATGGATTGCAAGCATTTCCCATATCGCCCAAATTAAATAGTAGGATAGCATAAGAGTAGTGAGTGTTACATTTACCGCAATGTCATCGATGCTCTTGGTAATATTGTTCATATCACACTTGTCCTTGCAGTTATTGCAATGGTACTCCAACATCAGGTAAATCAGTGCAATTAGACTGGTCATGATGAAAAAGCTGTATAGACCATTGAGGAAGGACCAGGATTTTGATGTTTGTGGAGGCGTTAATGAGTTAGGATGGGTCACGTTGGATCGGCTGGTGTGAGAGTGGCCTCGTGCCCTCCGATTCCTCCTACCACGATCCATTTTGAGTTTCCTTTTTTTTTATTTTGTGGTGCATAAAACCACTCTCGCCCAATTTCGAATTTTCACATTCACATTTCTACCAATTTTTTTTGTTTAATTTTCTTTATAGCCACAAATTAAAATAGCTTCATGTTGGTTTGTTTACTTCTGACAGAATTTTGATCTTCGTTGACATAATAATATGAGGATGGGTAGACAGCTCCTATGCTAAGCAGTCTCTTGTAAAATTAACGGCCAGGTACAATTTGACATTGCTTGTTACTACATAAATCTGTCATATTTCTGATCAATGATATTGCGTACCTATTTAATTTCTGCATGTTTACGTTTTTGTTCCAACTTGCAATAATTGCATTAATAAGTTATGATAACATTTATGCCGTAAAGCGCCATCTATACGTTTCGTCTCTAACTATATACCCACATATACTTACGGTCAATTTATGCTCGGTAAGGTAAAGCATCTTCACTAGATACACTTCCAATCAAATATAATAGATGGCACTAGCTACCATACAAAAGTTCGGGATCTTACGGCTGTATTAAATTATGTAAGGTAGTCACACTTCCTCAATATACTTTAGAAATTTACATTATAATATAATGGTACATAATGAATGAAGTAAGAAATCAGAGTATTGCTAATCCGTGTCATAGAATTATAGATTAAAACAAACAATATTTATTTGAATATCAAGTACCTACCTACTTACATACCTACATACTTTATCCCAAGGCTTAGCCTCAGTTCAGAACACAACCTTTAATTTGCAATGTGATAAAAAAGCGGTGAAAGTACCTACATAGGACTTATTAGTCTTGTGATTCTCCAAACATATAGACCAATACACAAATTCAATTCATTTTCATCATTTACTTACCGGCTTTGAAGGCAAAGATACAAAATTCCATTATGTACTTACATATTTATGTTGAATACCTACCTTATTTAAATTGTTCTTAGTACCTGAGTAAATAGGTACCTACTTACTTGAACAATGATGTAATGTATTGTTAATACTGTATACGTATTGAGGCTGCTTTTTCTAATTATTAATACGTCATGTTTGTGGTCACCTACCAAAAGTTCTTGGAAGTTATTCGTAATATTCGGTTGGACCCAATCACCTTTCCTTGCCCGGCCCGTTGCCGCCGTTTTGTCGAGACGTTCGAGAGAGATGGGCTGTCTTTCTTCTCTTTCACACTCATTGTATTCCATACTTGGTTTTCGTTTTACATTTCGAGCCTTTAGTGACGTTACACTATCGATGTTTTAGTGGTATCGACAAATAAAGCCTTCGTGAAGGCTCTATTATTTTGACAGTGATTATAATAAGCACCAATTCTGTTTAAATCGATCTAGAACTGTGTACATACAACTTATGTATGTTCTTAGAAAAGATAAAACGTTAAGTTATAGCTATTTTAGTAAGGCTAGTATCGTCATGTTTTGGTAAAATTAACCATTATCAATATTAAGTATTCACTGCCAACTTCCAACCTACCACCAAATTATTTGTACAAACTGATAATAACTTTAAACTGTTTGTTGAACCAATTAAACACAAATAGTTATTCAGGGAATTGATTAGAATAAATTACGTGACAAATTTTCTTCTATGGAAAAGAAATTGTTAATTTTATCAAATTGCAATGCCTCAAATTCCAGTTTTGTGTAGTATTAGTTAACAGAGTTGTTTGTGTGGTATTATTTTACTTGACTGACTTTTCAAAAACCTTCAGAGGAAAAGGCTAATTGAAAACCAAATTTTCTAAGAACACAAAATAAGTAGACATGCAACGATTTAAACGCAAAATGTAAAAATGGTTTCATGATAAACGCAAACTATGACGTCACATTGCCATGTTTAGTTGACTAACTATTTATTATTTTTATGTTTGTACACGTTAGGAACTACCCTGCAGAATACTTTATATAAGACATTATTACACCAATGACGTCACCCTCCGCGGCCTGTTTGAACTCATCGATAGTTTTCAATAAAATAATTACATCGATAGCAGACAGCCTTCGCCCTTCCCGAGACCCGTGCCGGGCGGTCGCGCGGCTCCGCGGCCGCATGATGTCATTCAACAGCACACACTCACATACACAGCCCGCTCGCACCGACCGCGCTGTTTACATTCTGTACGCAGTGACTTCACGGCGACAACCCGTGTCTGTGATTTATTTATTTAATTTATATTAGATAGTTATTAGTTACTTCAAACATGGCCAACAACAGGGCTGCCAAATCTGGATTCGCTGCCGAAGCACAGAGAAAGGTGAGTGCACACTTCGTCTGTATTATAATTTTGTATTCTGCCGGTTTATAACCACCCATGTTGTGTAGTTCGGTCTGCGGACAGTCGCGCCTTCCGTCTTAGTTCTCCATAAATAGGTCGGGTAACGGCTAGATATTGATTCGGGATGCTGAGGTCCAGAATTGTGTTACAAGGACTCAACCGTGACCTACATTTGGGCACATGTTGTACTTGCGACATGGGCGCCAGATGTTCATTAAAACATTATGGACTCAGTGTGCCGAGCCACTTGTGAATATTAGACACGTACTAATGTACCTAAGATGCCAACGAGTCGTTCCTTCGAAGCAGTTAGGCTGGTATTTTAAGTGCGCGCTTAGCTTTGAGATTAGTAAACCTATTAAGGGCAAATTAGATTGCTTCTAATAATTACAGAAAGCTATGTGGACCTTACTGCATGCACCTAAAATTTTTACCAGGATAATAAATTGTATGCCTGTTAACTAAGTCCAAGTTTTCATTCTAATTAGAATCCTAGATGAACTCTTTTTAAATTTACCACCATCCTAAGTACTGTATGAAATAATTAATGGGATAGGGGTATCGTCCCTACCAGCATTAGAAGCCCTTGCATCTCGTTTGCTCCTTGGTTTAACGAACCTAAATCAGAACCTAGTTTTGACAGTCCAGATAATAGTTTATATTATTAAGATGGAAAAAGGAACAAAAATTCGTTGATACGAGCCCGAGTTAGATTTAGCAGAAGACCCACAGACAAAATCGCATTAAGGTCAGTCTAACATAACTGATATACCTACCAGCCGTATTAAAATAGTACCTATTATGTTATCAAATTGCTAAAAGTTCAAGCAAAGTTATTAAATTTATGTTATTTTATATAATACAACTATTAATCATACCTATCTAAAGGTATCTACCTTTAGATAGGTATTTACTTCGTTCAAACACCATGCCATTTCTACATAACGATCACAACTTACATTATGGCTGCACACATACCTACTTATCTACAGTTAATTATTTTGTATCTAACCGAGGTAAATGATATAAGAAATAACTACACTGTCCCATATTCGTCGGATTTATCTGACCAAATGCATTATTTTAACAGATAACCTTTAGCTTTAGTATAGGTATCAACGACAAATATAAATTTCCATTGAGTTTCAAATGTTTCAATCTTCAGGTCAATGGAACACAAACTTATCGCGTTTCTAAGGAATGCGTTCAAAGTAAATGTACGTACGATACAGTGGAGTTCTTTGTGACCAAATAAACCGGTTTCCTGCAAAAACGATAGCTGAGACACGAGGACATGGTTTGAAATAAGTTGTGTTCTTCAAGGGCTTAGGTACATTGTATGCGGTAATATTAGTCATGTAATAACAGTAATAAATATGTTACTATATTTAGACATAGGCACTGCCTTTAAAATAGGCATGTCCGATAAAAAATAAATTAACCAAGAGAAATTTTATAAGTAACTACTTACAGAAAATCTATGTACCTATTGCTGAAGATAATGACAACATCAATTACTAGATTTAAAATCCAACCTCAATTATCTACCATTATTACGTATCCAAGTAAATGGTCCTACTGCTTTAATGGACTGGTCACCAAATGGTATAAAAAGAAGTTAATAAAGTCCATACATTTTGTGTCACTTAACCTTGTCCTGCATAAAAGAGCAAAACATGAAACTATGAAATAAAATAACACGTGACGTGATGAGTATGTCACGCTTATTAATAAATCGCCGAGTAGAGCGCCACTTGTATTTGCATTAATTTACTTAATAATTCTATTAAAATTGATGTATGTACCGTTTTGTTGTCCGTAGTTATAGTCGAATGTTTTTATAAATTGGTTGTTACATTTCATATCTGTCGCTAAACTACAACGTAATATTAAAACTATTTTTGTAAATAAAACCGTCGGGAATTGTCTACATTTAGAAACAATGATTTATTAAGGTACAAAATGAATATCGATATAATTCCAGTACCTATTTGTGGAATGCGTCACGTCACTATAATCAAAAATATTATTTTTATAAATACATACTTCTATCCAAAAAAGTATCTGATAATTTTAGTAATATGGCTGTTGTCTATGATTGAGTTGCGATTTAATATTGTAATAGGTAACTACATAATATCAATGTTTATTTTTCAATTATAAAACTAATGGCCCAGAGTATAAAGCTTTGCATGGAAGATCAACGCTCGCAGGTTCAAGCCTAGAATGGAAAACAAGATAAAAAATGTTTAATTATTTTTAAATTATAAAAATATATACAATGAATATTGTATTCAAGTATCGAATTTAGGAAATTACCTATAATTTTTACGAAAAAGATTTTGAATCGCAAATATTTATTTTACTTAATTTTTATAAATTATTAATTTAATGCAATGAAATCATTACATAATTATTTTTGCTGACATTCCAAGGAGATTGGCAAATGCGATTAAAATGACAAGGTTTCTCTTTTACAAACAAGCGACGTATCTTTTCTGCATAATTTATTTCCTTTTTAGAAGCAAGGTCACGGTGATGAGTCATATCGTCTCTAGAATGTGCACAGTACTTTGTTCCATCTTAAACATAATTATTACATAGGTTATTTCAATTGTTACATTGCATAAAGGTACCTACTTCAGTACCTACCTACCTTACTAACTGAAAATTGTAATCCAGATCACAATAACAGTTCGAAGGAAAATTAAATTAATAAAATCGCTTAGGAAGCCAAATTAATCAGCCATATGTTTAATTTTGATTTAAGAAAAATGACGTGTAAGTAGTACCTTTTTTATAGTGTAGTAAGTACCTAGTATCTATATTTTTCTACAGACATCAATATTGTTTATTTTCTCCTAGTCAAACAGTTCTAGCATTTTTTTTGCGCTTGGCGACGTCTGGCTGGATAAGTCGATAAGATCATTTTTATGGTCTATTGTGATTTGTCGGTTTAAAAATAGCTCAGAGCTCTGACGTAACATTAAATTTTTATTGGAGATTTATGGACGACATTAATTAATTAATGTCATCATTCATCGGTAACTGAGCAATCATCATCAAGGTCCAATGACGAACGAAAAGAGAAAAGTCAATAAAATTAATATGTGTTGAATATGATTGTATTAAATCTCAATCAACGGAGAGTAACCAAAAAAGTTAATGTATAAAACATTATAAATCACATAATGTTAGTATTTTATTTGTTTGGATTTGTAACCATGATCCAAAAATTTTCTGGTTCCCCTATCTTAGGGTTACGAAGGTCAGATCGGCAGTCGCTTCAATGTAATTACCAGACGCGCTAAATCCTGGATCATGGTCTAAGCGACTCCGTCTAATCACGAGACATAACGCTAGGAAGATGATTTTAATAATATTAATTACATATTAAATGTACGCACTGAATTAATATTATAATATCGGTTCGTACATTTTACATGTAACGTACGTTCGTAGGTACATAAATAAATAAGAATTAGTGGTGATAAGATTTTTATTACCATCCACAACAATTTCCACATTTCATAAATAAATTGGTAAGAATATTGATCAACTTGATATTACAAAGTCATCATCCGTTTTGACAATATTTATTACGAAATAAAGTAAGTAAAGCCCTTTGGTTTGATCAGGTGGACTTCACAATTATGACTCTCACGAAGTCAGTAGACACATAAGCCTTTTAGGTAAGTACCTATTAACAGAGATTACCAAGTAGGTAGGTGCCAAGTTCTTCGAAGCTTCGGTGAGCAACTTGAAAGTATATTAAATCGTATTTGTACAGGTCACCGACCCCTTCCGCTCTGTCAACCAAGCCTACACTCTTTAATGTGTGGTAAAGCCTTTTTGTTTCAAGATTATTATTTAAAGAAATACCGTTATCGTTAACACCATACATAAAATATCGTGAAATATGTGTCCTGGTAGTAATAAACTTTATAATTGAATATTGTTCGAATTTATTATATTTCATTTTAATGTTTCGAAGGAATCCATAAGAGGCAAAGTATTGGACTTTTATTTGCTTAGAAGAACGTATTAAAAACTAGCTGTGCCAGCGGTGTCACCCGCGTTTATGGTAAATATTATAAAGACTATTTCCGTCATACATGATTTCTATGTAACTTTAACCATTAAGGCTGCACACGCGACGGAAGCTTAAAAAATGGAGTAACTTCTCCCGTTTTCTCAACATTTCCCTTCACTACTCTGCTCCTATTGATTGAAGCGTGATGAAAAGTATACTATAACCTGCCCAGGAGTATGAAGAATAATTATATTAAGTTTCGTTAAAATCCGTCGAGTAGTTTTTGTTTCTATAAGGAACATACAGACAGACAGACAGACAAAAATTTTACTGATTGCATTTTTGGCATCAGTATCGATCACTAATCACCCCCTGATATTTATTTTGAAAATATATTTCATGTACAGAATTGACCTCTACAGATTTATTATAAGTATAGATACGATCTAATTTACTCAAGATATTATAGATAATTAAAAGTTAGAAATAAATGACTGGTCTTTAACATGTTGTAGGTGTGTGTTTCATGTTATTTTAATAAAGCAATGTCTCGTCATTGATCATAATTGATCTCATCATTACATAGTGCCGTATATCTATACCTATGCTAATATTAATACCGAAGAGTTGGCCAAGTTGAACGCGCTAATCTCAGATACTACTGGCCCGAATTAAGAAATTAGTTTTGTGTTGAATAGTCAAATTATCGAGGAAGACTAACCTAAGAAGAAGAATAACATCAATCTACGATATTAATCTTAAACGGGGGTGATACCACGAGCACAGCTTGTAAATTATATTATTACTTGACGTAAACATTAAACTCAGTATAACCTTTCTTCCCAAAAGCAGTCCCAATTGGGTCAAGGGGAATGAGTTCGGCTTTTACAACCGGTTCATGCGAGCTCGACTCACCTGCAGGGTGAAGATTCGACTGGGCGTTCATTTAAAAAGGTGTATATACCTATATATATTAAAAAAAACGGTAAAATATATGAATACCTATAGAAACAATGATGTTTCTATATAATGTACAGTATATTAAAGTGGTCAAGTAGATTTGATGAAAACCTTTTTAAATATAGACTTTAGTTCGTTAATTAACTTTCTCTAATTTTATTGCCAAGCATCAACATATTCGTTCAGATCTTTCCAATATTTTCTGCTAGATTGTGACGTATTTTTCCATGTTGTTTGTGTAAAACGCATTATGTTTTCGTATTTTCAATTTAATATTTTCTTCATGAATTAATTGACACTTAAATTATCGCAGTTTAACTTTACCAGTGTTTCTCCACATATTTCAAGATCGTAAAACGGTTTTACTCTCGAAAAAACATGTTACAGATATTTTATCCATATTTTAAAAAACGCATGTACAGAAAATGGTTTGCATAACATACATATCGCGTTTTCTTCAATTCTTTACACTTACGTTTATGCTTGATTTCTTTCACAAACAGACGTGTAGGCATGCGCTTTATCAGCGTTTCGTAGCCAGTCAATATTTGTGCAACTAATACCGCACATTTGTCAACAGCATATGCATATTTCTTGATATTTATTTATACACATACATACATACAATTACGCCTGCAATCCCCGAAGGGCTAGGCAGAGTTCTAAGAGCTCCTTGAACCGCATTCAGAACGTAATATAAACCCAAACCAGTGTTATTTTTGGCTGAATGTGGTTAAAGGAGCTTGTTGCCCTTTGACTCTGCCTACCCCTTCGGGGATTGCGGGCGTGATGTTTGTAGTTTGTAGTATTGAGGTGGTTATATAAAAAAAAAACGTGTTGTAAAGTGGCCAGCTCGTCGTAAGTAATCGCAAACCCAACACACAATACGTCGCCTTTTACGACATGCTAGACGAGGCACAAAGTTGGTATAAACCTTTTCGAGTCCAGACCAACATGGGACTATTTATTTATAAATATATGCAAAATACTATTCCCCACTTGCTATTCAAGAGGAATTACCAACTTAAATGCAAATTGGAAAGTAATGCGTTGGACATAAAAAAGGATATTGTAAAGCAAAGAGGATGTCTGGGTCATCATCACTTAGACCAGGGGCTCCCAACCTTTAAGTGACTGTGGACCACTTTGATTTCATTATTATTATCAGGGACCACTAGGGGGTCTTTCGTCGGTTGACACCGCGAGCCGATGACACCGCGGTGTCAGCTGCACAAGGACCTTTTTTGAATTGCGCGATGGACACCGTGCTGTCAATCGACCAATAAGTCTTTTGGATTTCGTTGTTTGACATCATGGTCCTAAAGTAAAAATGTTTTTGTGACTAAGACCCTAGCAAGAATAAAAATAAGAAATGTTATTTCTGTACTGGTCAGTAGAAAATTTTAGGATTGAAAGGAACAGTTGGAACAAACAAAATATTTAATAAGATCCTATAATAGTATTCCAAGTAATAATTATTACAAAAATGAGATTATGCTATTATAAAACAAAACATTAAAACTTTTGTAAGGAAAACATAAATAATAAATAATAATAATAAATTCTTCAGACTGACACACCAATTCCCTAGTCCCAAACTAAGCTTATGCTTGTGCTTTGGATACAAGGTGAACGGATAGACATACTTATATACGTTTATAAACATCCATGACTCGAGTACAAATGTCCATGTTCATCACACGAAACATTTGCCCCTAGCGAGATTCGAACCCGCGACCCTTTGGTATCGTGGCCAGGGTCTCTGACCACTCGACCAACGGGCCAGTCGCTACTAACATAAAATGGACTTTCAATCTGATTTTAACATAAATTATTTTTGTAATTTAAAACTATTCACAATACACAGTCATCTCAATATAGTGTCAATCTCATTTTAATATAGTGATTGTGTGCGCATTATACCGGTAGGTACTAAAATATGATGATTTTTTTTATTAAATAACGCTGTTAGCGTAAATATGATAAGAGTATGACTTAATATCGAGTAGTCAAACAACCGCTATAATAATAAAAAAAAAACAATTTAGGAGTAATAATCCATAGGTCATTCTATTGGTGATGAATTGAAATACATTTTTAGGAACACTTTTGTTTGTAACTGTCAATCTGGACTAATATCATAAAGCTGAAAACTTTGTTTGTTTGAACGCGCTAACCTCAGGAACTACTGGTCCGATTAAAAAAAAAAATTAATTCAGAATAGGATAACCCATTTATCGAAGAAAGCTATAGGTTATATTACATCACATAAATGTGGGTAAAACCGCGGGAACAGCTAGTTAAAAATAAAACATCATTGGACTGAATTACCAAAGTGTTAAAACTTCTTTACTATTTAAGACCACGGTGTAAACCGACGAAGTCCGAAAAAGTTATTCGCCGATTAACACTATGGTAGGAACCACGGTGTCAATCGAGCAATTCAAAAAAGGTCCTTGTGCAGTTGATGACACCGCGGTGTCATCGGCTCGTGGTGTCAACCGACGAAAGACCTCCACTAGGTCGAACCTTTTAAAATTAAATTACACTTTTTTTTTATTTACTAAATTATAGGTCTTTCACGGACCAAATGATAAGTTATGCGATGGTCCGATGGTCCCATCAGTGGTCCGCGGAACACTGGTTGGGAACCACTGATTTAGACGAACAGTAGTATGTCAGTAAATTTCGCAAAAGAAAGGATGACCAACCGGTCGGAGTGTAAATTACTATGTTCTTAGAGTCATACTTTACTTGATTTCGCATATCCATGTGAAATAAAGGTATGATTACACATACTTCATATGATAATAAGTGACGGATAAATACACACATAACAATCCAAGACCCGAAAATATTATTATGATTATTATTCCTATAAGTCCTATAAATCCAGTAAGTTCCTATAAATCCAGAGAATTCGAATTAGCGACCTTGTGATACCTGAAAGCATTTAACAAGCCATCATTAAAATTTTGTTTTAACATTACTAAAATTAAACACTGCAAACGCGGTATCAATTACAATACTTGCCACTTTACCTTATTAAGCAAATCATTCCATAGGCTACCAATTAATTAACGATTTAAGCCTTAATGCGGATTACTCAACCGTCTGTGCGATGTGTACCGAACAAACAGGTAAGAACAGATGTTCGATTAGCAGGACGGACACAGTTCAGAGAGAGATCGTGAATTTTATTTTTTATTTTTTTATTTTTTTTTATGTTTTGTTGGCAGTGATAATATATCTACAGACAAAGACTTTGTAAAAGTGTTAATGTAAGGTCAATTGTACCAACTCTGCGGCCGAGGATTACCTAGGTATATAATAATAACTCTACATAACTTAAATCGGCTTAAAGGAATAGATAAACATATCTATTTCTATAAAGGGAAACTAATGCTTTGTAAGCTCTAGGATGACTAGTTTAGGGTCGTTATTTAACTACATGAGGAATGAAGATGTCAGAGACATCTATGTCTCTAGTTTATCTAAGCTGGTACAAGAATAAAAAAAACTTTAACGCTAAGAAAACGCCGGCGTTTCTTTCCATTCACAAGCGAAAGGAGTAAACTACTAACAAAAGGTTGTCTGTCTGAATATGGTAGTTGAATATTACTTATTGTAACCAGGAACTGCCCCATATTGTTACATCTAAGCATACGGCATCATATTCAATTTCAAGATCAAGCCAAAGTACATCACTGGGCTTTAATGCGTTGTGTCACAGAGTTTACTTTATACTAATTCGCCGAGACGATGACTCACGCGCACCACAGTTCAATTACAACACAAACCACACCTTATATGGTGCGGCCTTTACGCAGAATATATTTATATGGCGTAAATAGGGGTCACTTTCAAAAGCCGACCATATGTTCACGATTGACGAGTGACCAAAATTTCTCTTTGATTACATATGTCAGTTCATATTATCACGCCTGCAATCCCCTAAGGGGCAGGCAGAATTCAAAAAACAAGAAGCCCTTAATTCAACCAAAAATAAAAGCGCGCAGGTAGCTGGGTAATTGTGAATTTTCTCTTTAATCCCTTGTAGGGAAACGGGAGTAAAGGACAGTACAGAACAGACTACGTAGAGTCAGGTTTTGAAATATGTATTTCATTTATGACAGTAAATCTTTTGACAGTCCCGAATTATAACTGCCTAGTTCTTTATCAGCAAGAATGAAGAAACTAGAATAAAAGGTAGAGTCAGTTGATTTACCGCTGGACAAAACGTTTCCATCATTCAAACAACTCAACAATACGAAACCGAGATCCAATTTTTCTGGTCTTTCTATCAATGCAGTTATTTCAATATAATAAATAGACTTTCTGAACTAGGATCCCGATCTAAGCAGACCCAGCTTTGAACGGTAGAATAGGTATAATGCTAGAGAGACGATAAATGAAATATACATACATTCATAACCCTTGTAATCCCAGAAGTGGTTCAAAGAGGATTAAGCTTCATAAACCACATTCAGCAAAAATAAATTTGATTGAACTTGGTCGAATGGAAAATTGTAAAAAGGGGTGACAACTTGTCACCTACTTATCGCAGATCCAACACTTTAACCAATAATCGCCTTTTACAACATGCTAGGCAAGGAACACAGTTAGCACATTCTTTTTAAGCTCCAGACCAACATGGAACGAATGGAATATGACGTTAATATTTCCTGCTTCAGCAAACGAGATGCGTGTGGCCTATGAAATCCTATCCATCCACAAATGTTATTGTTGTAATGGCCCTTTGTTCTAACATTACAGCGTACATACCTATTTACATAGCTCCATCTAGCTGTGGCTGTTATATGCATTCGCACCTTCACTTTAGTGTAACTCAATACATTTATTTCTGTTCAAAGATCATATGACATTAGCATTTTCCAGTACGTTCTATTCGCATCGATGAATGTTTTTTTTATTATTATTTTTTGCTTCATGTCTGCAGAATTTGTTATTGTCTATACCCGAACACTAAAATACGTTTTGCACTTAGAACAACTACTTGGAACCTCATTATCGGAGCATCGATCTGCCGAATAATAGACGGATGTGCGAATAAATTAGCACCGTAATCAGTTTGGAAGTTAAAAAGTAACAAAAGCACAGAAAGATCAATCAACTGAGATTTATTGAGGAAACTGACCTAGTAAATCCCTGGCAGGACTCATCGTTTCAAGGGTACATCCCTTACTAACCTAATGTGAATCACCTTTTTGTTATTCAATCACACCAACAATGTTTTCCTCTCCAACTGTTTCGATTATGATCATCTCCTGAAATTATTTCAAATAATTGTGTATATTTACCAGTTCCTCAAGCATCCACATAACTTCTACTCTATTTCTAGAAATCGTCATTAAACATATACGTTTAAGGTAAGTATATTACTTTATCTGTAATAAGGGAAGAAACTTAACTAATTCCATTCACAGAGCTCTTGATGAACACCCGTACCCATTTAGAGTAATGTAATTCCATTGATTTCTTTATCATGTTACGTGTTTCAAATATTACCACAATTTGCTTTTTGTCCGTCTACATTTACGCGAATACGTAGAACATAACAGTGCAAGTAATAGAATAGGCATTTTGTACCGAAGAGTCAAAGTCCGGTCTCAGCAAACGTGGCTATGAGACGCTTAGTAAATTACGCTTTATGGTCCGTGTCAACTCGAGTTCTTTGAAGATTTTCCATAATTGCCTCAGTGTGTTGCATACAATATCAGTTAATTAGCGCCGTGTTCCATTCGAAAGCTTTCGCGAACACACGTTTTAAGCGCCATTTGCGAATCGATATTCGCTGCAAGCCGGAGAAACGACCTCGCGCGGTGACCCCATTCTTTCCTCCTTACAAGTCATTGGAACCATTGCCGATGATTCCTTGCAAGGCTACCCGGTTTTTATCCATTTACCTCAATACAATATGCATGTCGGCGCCGCGTTGTAATCATTTTCGACCCCTGCCTAGCTCTCTTTTGACGGGCTCCAAAACGATTCTCGATTCGTCTGTTAACGTTTCTTTGGCTGCATGTTACACGATGCCGTTGCCGATTGTAAATATTTTTATTTCGTGTACCATTTTTTACGTTTGGTCCATTTAATTAAAAGAAAATAAATCCAATTTTTTTGTGTGGAAAACTGGTATATATAACACAAAAAAAAAAGCTAAAGCCATAAATTCCAGAGTATAGCTCGAAGCTCGTACGCTAATCTTGTTGGATTTGTTGCTCTCTGCCAATCGATTAGGTAAATCTTTGCCCTGTTGTATAGACTAACTAACAGACCAATCCTAAAACGGAACGAGATAGCGTATAACAAGCCGACTCTGACGCAACGTTCCTCTGAAACCGTTGACATTGAATCATAGTTATTTATGGCTACAACCGTTTTTGTTGTTGGGCCGTATATGGACTGGACCGTGCAAAGATTAGCAGTGAACGCATGCCTTAATATCATTACCGGGGCATTGATATCCGTAATATCATCCATCTTGACCTCTTTCAACATATGGTGGCTGTTAACATGAGAAATATTCTTTATTAAAGAACTAGCTTCTCTTCGCGGCTTGGTCTGTGTAAACTTCAGAGATAAACTAGAGGGAAACTATTAGAATAGAATAGAATAGAATAAATGTTTATTTGGCACATTACAAAATTTGCTTACAAACTATAACTATAACTAGACTAAACTATATGTAGCCAAATAGGCCTCCGCTCAGCTATTGTCGAGACACAGTGTGCCACGACGCTGGTTTTCTGCGGACACCTTTTCTGAAGATGGCGTCTGGTACATGGTTACAAATTTCTATTACTACTTAAAATGCTCTGAATCATACGGAGACTCAAAAAATAGAATAAAAGCGAATCTTTTCCATCCATATTAGTGCCAGCATTTCCTTCCTGTGATTCCGTTTGGACAATATAGTGTGATTGAGTAACAGAGCAAATATTTATAGAGCAAATTTCCCGTTTACAATAATACTAGGATAGTATTAAACTATAATCGGCTATTATCGCCCTAATACTTTATTTGTGACATTGTCGAATGTGACTGTTGATAAATTAGTATTAATTTCGTAACCGTTAGGCTTCACAGCTGAACTAACGAGATAGGTACATGTGATATCAGTTATAATTCACCCGACGACCTTCTGCATTAGTTTGATAGAAACATAATGAGTAACAATATTGATATGGCCGTTGTGTTTGCTAAACACTGCTGTAGTGTTGTAACTAATTAGTTTAAAGTGTATGTTTTAGAACGGGTACAGTTTGTTTTATGGTTTACTAGGTTTTTACCTGTGGTTCTGCCTGCACTTTGGTCCAATATATTTTAATCAATTCCGTGGGGGACCTAAAAGTAACTAAAACTTTTTCTGGAGACAAATGTATCTTATGTCCCTAAGGCCCTGCTGATGGTACCACATTTCATAGAAAAAAATACAAATTATTACATACCATACATATTATCACACTTGAAATCCCTAATGATTGAAAATTTATAATGAAATAATGTTAAATTAGGTGTTATTTCAGAAGGATAATGTTGTGATTATTTTTAGAAACTATTTCAACCGTCCTATTTTCTTATAACAGGTAATTCTGCCTTAATTTTAATAGTACAACAGTGACTGCCAGACAAATATTATAAAATTGTATAAATCGTTTTATAGATATTACTTACATAAAAATCATTAATACGTAATGGAACGAGAATTAACAACGCGATAAAGTTATGCGTAACGTATTTTGCATTGCTTAATTGAAATATTCAAATAAGGATAAATATAAATTACACTAGCTCTACGCTCTACTTAATTCAAGCCGTCATTTGCTTGTTGTCCCATGTTGATTAGTGACTCAAAAATAATATACCAACCGTATTCCTTAACTAGCATATCGTAGAAGGTGGATAAAAAAAAAATCCGACGAAATCACATACATTGATTTGACTCCGAGGTAAGTAGCTTAAGCACTTGTGTTACGGATATCAGAAACAACAGTGGTATTACAAATATATGCTTAAATATTGGATATTAACACCCAGACACAGAACAAACATAAGTATTCACACGGATGTTTTTCCTGGGTGGGGATCGAACCCACAACTCTTGGCACATGGGGCAGGGTCACTACCAAACGCGCCATCGAGCCAGTCAAAGTTATACGTGGATAATGGTGTATTGGGTTTGTAATCATGTAGGCGACGAGCTAGCCTCTATCTTTACACAATTCTCCATCTAACGCGAAGCGATGGAAATAGCAGGGGGTACCGTACTATTTCTGTAACTGGACTCTGCTGTACCTTTCGGGGCCTGCAAGCAAGATGGTATCTATACGGCCTAATATAATATTATTACCGTAGAGCTTGTACGAAAAGGATCATGAATGTTGAAGAGACAAGTGAGATGTGTAAGGATCATGCCATATGGCGTTCGGTTCTATCTGCCTACCCCGCTAGGGAAGTGGCGTGAAGTTTAGTTAGTTAGTTAGTTAGTTATAAAGCTGAAGAGTTTGCTTGTTTGTTTACTTGAACGCGCTATTTTCCGGAACTACTGGTCCGATTTGATAAAAATCTTTCAGCGTTATATAGGCTATTTATCATTAACCATAAACTATAAAACCGCGGGCACAGCTAGTGTACTTATAAATGAGTATCCTGTATCATTAGAAATGTCACTATCAGCTATACGCTCTACTTATCAAAAAGCGTTGTTCCTTGTATTTCCTGCAAGAAAAAATAATTAAGCCACATGTCCTAATATAACAATGCAACGGCAGGTGTGTTAAAGAATTCAAACAGGACATTGGTTACAAAATTCACTTCCTTTGTCTTCAAACACAAATTAGATAGCGTGTTGGAATGACAATGAACGGAACGGATGACCAGTCTTATATTCATATCGGCTTGACCATCTAGCTCAGCGGCTCTCAAAATGTAGTTGCGACCACCTGATGGGTAGAAATTTAGTATATTGTACGTATTTTTTACCGAGTAACGGGCCTAAATTGAAGTAAAATGTATTTCATAATTTCCGTTCCTAGGTTTTGTTCTTCTATACAAGTTATCATACGATATTTCATGCTCATGCTTGATTTGATGAACAGTAACGAGTAACATAATGATACGAAATTGAAATGTCCTGAATGTTTAAATGGCGATAACATACAGGTATGCAACATCTTAGAAACTAACTTACTAGTAAATTTGTTATATTTACTGATCTACTAGTAGGCAAAGAAGGGTTAGGGCCCTTTGTGGCCTTTTTGACTGAATATCATAATTTGTTTACGAAAGTAATGATGTGTGTTCACATTTGTTGTGGCATTTTACCTACATGTTTGGATATCAAAGTCAAGATTTGTCAGCACACCGGTTTAAGTAGGTATTCGCATTCTGGTTGCATGACAAATTGATGTCTTTGTTCTGATGTTTCATTCTTGAATAAAACACGATGACCAACTGACCTCATGACCTTGGGGTTAACTATTCTTTAATCTGTAATTGAGGGTCCAAAGTAGCAGCTTAGGTAAACCACAAATTATTACGTAAATATTGTGGGATTATAAAATCACGTTACAAAACAGGAATTTAATATTTGGTGAAGTGAAAACGATTTAAAAATATTACATGTTTTTTTTAATGATTTTTCATTCTGTCAATATCCACACAGTAACCTCGTAACTCATTTGTTTTTTCCCTTGAGTTCACTGTCCGCAGTCATTTATTAATAAGTTTGAAAAACTCTGACTTTTCCAAACAAGAATTCGTTGAACTATGGCTGTGTAGTTATTCTAAGTGTGTTTTTAATAGTTACGCATCCAATCCGACGGATTCAATCGCTGTTTTAATAGGAAAGCTTTTTTGTTGCAGTATAATTGACATTAACGGTATTTTTAATTGTTAACATATGACTGGATTGTTATTTTGTTTTAATAGCCACGACATCGCAACCGCAGCAATTACCAACGAGTTAAATAAGTATACTAGGTATTTTAATAAAACCAAGAAGAGAGATTAGTAGATATAAACCATTTCCAATTTTCGTAACGATTACTATATCATCAAAATACATACTTACATTTTATAAAAGCACTATATTAAAAAATCCAATATACATACAATCAGTCCAACATAAACGGTCTTATCGCTCACAGCCATATTTTGTATTGTACTTACCTATCGAGGTTTTTTTTCACAATATTATCTCCAAATTTCATTTCTCTACCTAATTAGCATGCTTTTTGTTAAAAAACCACTTGCTTAAAGGTATTTTCAGGTTTTGAACGTCAGACATAAATTGCGTCAGTGTAAGTGACACAAGTATTTAAATTAAAACAATGGTTTGAAACATTACCATTTTATTTTGCCCACACAAAAGTATCAATCTGACTTAAATGTTAGACTAAGCAAGATCGACTCAAAAATTCAGTTTAGTCCGTCAGTTAGATTAAAAAAAATTATTGAACACATATTTTTAAATTTATTTCTCAAACAAAGTGACGGAGATACATTGATATATAAAAAACCTTTTTTTATATCAATGCGGAGATACAATGCATTGCGCGTGCCGTCACACATTCGTACAATTTTTACTAAATAGTGACGTCGCAAGCCCCCACTCCAAAACTTTGATGTTATTTATCTTCAAGATTTTTTGCTAATTTAATAAAGCGAAAAAAAATTGTCTAGTATTTGTATAATCTAACTGACGGACTAAATAGGATTATAGTTTTTTAATGCAGTCATCATCCCTATCCATTATAATTTAATAGATAATACTCACAATTTAAAAAAAAAACACACTTCATAGTAATTTTATGAATTTCAGCTAAAGTAATATTTGCAGGTCATCCGAAAAAAAATTGCAGGTTTATGAATCGGGGATTAAAATAATGAATTCGAAGAACGGTCGTGTATTTCGCTTCATTTATTTTTTACTAAATCAATAACTAAGTTTCAAACTACAAACCACTGAATCACGAATGAGCGAATGTTCAAGAACAACATTTGATAATAATTTTTTTGCAGCTTACGTTCATCAGGCAATCTGAGTCATGCTGGCATCCTTAACGTGTTACGTCATACCTCTGCTTAGGTCAGCCTCAAGAGGAATTTATTCATGCCACTGTTTCTCACCAATTTCTAAGAGTCGATGATCCAAATAGTTAATGTATTAATCATTCTAAATCACTATAAATTGTCACGTCATAATATTCTATTTACATTCATCAGAAAATCCCTTTGACATAAATATCGAATGACGTGTTTCAATAAAGGCAATTTAATAATTGTAAACAGGTAAAGAGTAAATTTTTAAGTATAAGTAATATATTAATAATATAGTAAAATATTAATAAGTAAATGAGTGAGTTTATTTGAGTAAATACCGTATCTCAAACTTTATTATGTGTGTACATATGTGGAGCAATAATTATAATAGAGTATTCATTGGATGTATACATTTTTATTAAAGTAAAATAAATAGTCATATGATTGTGTAACTGAATATAAT
Organism: Glyphodes perspectalis; assembly: GCA_951394215.1. Taxonomy (NCBI): domain Eukaryota; kingdom Metazoa; phylum Arthropoda; class Insecta; order Lepidoptera; family Crambidae; genus Glyphodes; species Glyphodes perspectalis. Next base: position 5,515,289 of record OX596207.1, on the reverse strand, counting down.
AATTACATACAAATTACTAAAACCTATGGATAAAAAAATATAATTAAGTATTTTCCAACATCTCTTTATAATAACGAACAGTAAAAATGTTGTATCACATAGTTCACATAATTGAACTTTAATTAAATACATTTTTATTCAGCAAGCAAGGCGATACGTAAAACGGCTGGATTAAAAACCCTGGACTAAACAGAAACTCCACAACGCATAACTACAGTACGACCTAATTTTACCAAAGAAGAACTAGTTTATCCAGAAATCTGGTTTGGTGGGTAGCACACTGAATGAATAGCTGATGTATTTAATAATTTCAATGGCGTGTGTGACCATTTTCATAGCCTTTATAGTGGGGAAGTGACAATACAATGTCGTTTGTCGTCTACTTACCTACTTACCGGAGTCACCATAGAATATGCGTGACATACTATGATATGTGGGCTGCACTGATAATGAGTAGAACTAATGAGTTTTAAACATGAGAACATAAAGTGTTATGAGCGGTTAGAAATGTTGGAGTAGATACATTTTAAAAAATCATCACATACCTACAGCCACGAAACTGATAATTATAAGAACTCTTCGTTCGTTCATTATCAATTCTATAGGTACCTAGTAATGGCCGGAAAGTCATCGTAAAAAAATGCGTTTCGTATAACTTAGATTATTATTACAAATGTATAGCATACTTGAGGTAAATAAAATAACTAACTGAGGTAAATAACTAATAACAATAGAATTGGGATGATGCATTAAAAAACTATAAATTTAGTCCGTCCGTTAGGTTATACAAAAATACTACACATATTTTTCGCATCAAAGTTTTGGAGTGAGGGCTTGCGACGTCACCATTTAGTAAGAAAAATTACGAATGTGTGACGTCACCCGCAACTTGAATGCATTGTATCTTCGTCAATGTTTGTTGACAAAAAAATAAAAAAAGTTAGTAAAAATAAAGGAGTAAACAGACATTTTTAGAATTTTTCGGAAACATTTCTTAGCATTCGAATCTTGTTCTCTATCATAGGTACTCATTAATTGTTATATCTCTTAATTGACAACAATTTCATTTAGTAGAAATAGGTACCTTATACGCATATATGGTACCTATTGTTGTCGCAACAATACCTCATAAAATGTAAAGCTATCAAATGTAGGTTGTAAGATTGTTACCTTTTTGGCCATCTAATGAGTTCCGACCGACCACCACAAAGTTGCAAAACCATTTGAAGCTTTTGTCTACCTTATTGTTTCCGGCTGAGACCACAAAGTTGAAAAACTATTTGATGCCCTTTCACTTGTACTAAATGTACGTCTCGTCTTTTCCAGATCAACAGCAAATACAGCGAGGAGTTGGCGCAGGAGTGCCTGGAGTGGGTGCGCACGATCACCGGCGAGCCCGAGAATGTATCCGGAGATATGGACAACTTCTATGAGGTGCTCAAGGACGGCACTTTGCTCTGCAAGTGAGTATAACTATCCATCACCATCTTAAAAGCAGCCATGTTAACTCAACTAAAATCTCAGTAACACAAGTGCAGCTTCCTGCGCCGACATTAGTTAACTTAACATTGCGCCATGATACAGCAGAATAGAGCATCTCAAGAAAGTACATATGATAACTTAGCTAAAATCCTTGCGGTAACACAGTAACTTAGGCGCATCGCATTCCACTTCGCTGGCTTAAGTTAACTCAACGCCATGAAACCTCCAAGAGAGCGAAAGAGCCGTAGGGTAAACTGAAGCTTTCCATTCTGCTGCTAAACTTCCTTAAGGCTGTACGGAAAATGATGTAATGCTCCCAAAAGGAGATTCTATCAACTGCGGGTTAATGACATGTATAGAATATTGAGAGGGGTAGTACGCTGCTGCGTTCTATGCTAAACAAATTTAACGCCGCAATAAGTTTATAAGTACTCGGAAAAGGCGTGAACATCTTGATACACCATCTAGCTTACGGTAATTAATAACGACCTTGCTGTTAGCTGCAAGCTGGCAAATACAAGACCTTTCATGCCAAGTTTGTCAAAATGCTATCTATCTTTCCAGGCTGGTGAATAACATCCAGCCAGCAATGGTGAAGAAGATCAACGAGTCCAAGATGGCGTTCAAATGTATGGAGAACATCAACGCCTTCCTCGAAGCGGCGAAGAACCTTGGCGTGCCTGCGCAGGAGACGTTCCAGACTGTGGACCTGTGGGAGAGACAGAACCTGAACTCTGTTGTCATCTGTCTTCAGTCACTCGGCAGAAAGGTAACTTTCTTTTTCTTTATTGGCTAACGGCATCTACACAATAGATAAACTACCAGCTTGAATATATGTTCAAGACCTTCGCTATATTATATCTAACGAAGACGGAGGCTCTCTTCCCAAAACGTATGAAAAGAAATGTGTACCGATATCTAGTACATAGTCTTGTTAATTCCAAATCCTAGAATACGTTAATCAAAGTTCGTTCGTAGAGAATAGCATTTACTTACATATGACACCATCTAGTAAAGTGTCTGTCTAATTATTGGTTGGACTATTTATTTGTATAAAAAGGACTCTTATTAAAACATAATTCAATAAATAGATTGCCATAATAATGTAGTGTGCACAAGTTTCATAAAAAAATAACATAATCATGAAATAAACACGAAAGACTATAAATTATGAGTCATCGCATTGGAATTTTTAAATCTCAATTCATACACAACTAACTAACCTTTTTCATATAAAAGAAAATTTATAGACTGGAAACATTTCCAACCAATCACTTTACATTACTTTAGATCGAAACACGCTGTTGTGTGTGTATTTTTATTTTCTGTCTAAGCGAAATGAATGGTTCGTCTGTACTGTTGTAACTTGGACTAGTAAAAAAAGAAGGACTCCGCGCTGCCATGCTACAGCGTGAAGCCACGTTTATGCATATGTGTGAGTGAGATTCTTATGGATTCCGGATATCGAAATTCACTTTTGGTGCGGTTATGTCAATATGTGATGTATGTTGCGTGTTAAGTTGGAGCACCTGCGGAGTTTCAACGTCTAGTTAGTTGCTCGGAGTTCTGCTTCTTTTACGAGTCCGTGTGTTATACCTGTATTTAGATCCAAAAATGACAGATTTTTTTTCTTTACTCCAGGCTGGCAACTTTGGCAAGCCGACCATCGGACCGAAAGAGGCGGAGAAGAACGTCAGAAACTTCACCGAGGAGCAGCTTCGAGCTGGCCAGGGAGTCATCTCCCTCCAGTACGGCTCCAACAAAGGTGCCACCCAGAGTGGCATTAACTTTGGCAACACGCGGCACATGTAAATCTACTCACTGTACAACAATAGAAGTCATCAAAGATTGATTGTACGATAATCCGGTCATGCTGATGTTACAGCTCGGCAGTTAACCTTTCAGCTACTCAACAAAGCTAAACTGTATGTAAAATGACTAAACGTACTGTCAACATGACTGAAAAATCAGCATAATTACGTGGAACGACTTTTGTTGATGTACCTTAATGTTAAGAGATCACTTTAAACTGGTTGACATTAAAATACTGTTAATATTAGGTGCCATTCTAAGCAAAGTTATGAATTATGGAAACATGTTTGGCGTCAATCAGTAAGACGAAAGCGGTCATTCACCTCTCCGAGGCGAACTTATGGAATCTAATGAAAACAATTAAAAAACTAAACTTTGGCTTCAATTTAACAATTCTTAAAACTGACTGTGACTGAGTATGTGGACTGTGAGTCGATATCGCTCCCACCAAGGAATACATATATAATATATCGCTATCGTTAAGCAAGTACATACCATCAATGACCCTTTTTGTCGCGCTTTCGGACGCTAACAAATTAATTATTAGAATGATATTTAAATGCCAAGACTTTGACTTGTCGTAATTTTTCCGTTTGAGTAATTAATACTTACTTGAATTAATAAGAGGGTAGGTAAGTAGTTGATTTATTATTATTTTAAAAAAGCTTAGCTTTATATTCAGGTTAAAATTTTCGAATTTTTATTTAAATACTTAATTTATATATCTATTTACCTACCATTTATGTACTTGCCTATTCTTTCGATTTTAAATTCAAATCAAGTTGAACTTTTCCTCATATTTGCTTAGAATTGTACTATTACAAATAGATTTAATGATTGGATGTTAGAAACTTTAAAATATTCAGTAATATTTAAAATTATTCTCGTTGATCAATCATCTTCTTCACCACAGTTAATCTTCGATTATAGCCTTGACTCAAAACTTAGAAGACTTAGTTTAAAGGACCATTCTAATAAATAATACGGGATTCTAAGACTCGAATCTCTCATGTGTCAAAATTATTTTTTTAAAAGTATAGTCTCAGTCATTATGTATATCGTAATTACTTAGCGTTTAGTTTTGTATAAATTATAAACAATTCCGGAGTCATTCCATATTTTGGAATTTATTTTTTGTGCTGTTTTTAATGTTGATATGAGAGAAGTGGTTGGTTTTATTTATATTTTAAGTATAAGTCAGGTAGCGTTACTTATATTTCATGACTATTTTTGTATTCTTAAAAGTGAAATTATACAACTCATTTTTCATATTATGTGCCAATAAATTTTATTCGAGACAAAAAATTCGAGATAATTAACACTTTTTTTTGACTAAACTATGCAAAAAACAATTTAAATTATGAAATGAATTACGTATAAAAATATACAAATACCTCTAGAACTTTTATTATCTTAGTGTGAATTATTTACACTTAGTGTAAAAAACTATTATTATTGTGCCTTGAAGTTCCAAGGGAGCTTTGAAAATTAGAAATGGCTAACTTATTGAATTGGCTTACTTATTCCATTTTGTAACATTCGTATTATGACTAATCATTCCAGAATTTGTAGTATGTTAGTACACACTGTGATTAATAATTTTATAATATATGTATGTACATCTATAACTATATTTTCTTATTATGGTTATGTACTTGACGCGTAATATTAAGAATGTAAGTTTCATGAAGTAAGTACTTTTCACTTTATGGAAGTACGTAGAATAAATAAGTAATATAGAAATAAGAGTTTTTATTTACTACCATACTTACCTACCTATGTGTAATGTGTTTTAATACTGCACCATTATTTGATTTCAAAAGTAAAAATCAGTCAGGCTGGCAATCTAAATAAACTACTGTTTAGGTCATCATCTTCCTAGCGTTATGTCCAGTGCTTAGACAAGGTCCGCTTAGACCATGATCCAGGATTTAGCGAGTCTGGTATTTACATTGAAGCTACTGCCGATCTGACCTTCGTAACCCTAAGATAGGGGAACTAGACAATTTTTGGATCATGGTAACAAATCCAAAGTTGTTAGAATTTGCAGGTTTCATCACGATGTTTTACCTCATCGTCGAGCTAGTGGTATGAATACGTACTTACATAGATTTGAAAAATCCAGAGGTGCGTGCCCGGGTTTGAACCCGCACTCCTCGGTTAAGAGGCGCGTGTCCTTACCATTGAGCTAGGTACCACCGCTCTTAACTAAAATACTGTTTAGTTAAGTTGCTATTATTATTATGTTATATTATTGTTAGAAGACAAGAAGCCAACTTTCCTATCTTCGTCACAATGGCAGATCTAGGGGGAGGCGGGAGGTCATGACCTTTGGGCTTATTTTCGATCCTATTGATATTTTTTTCCTTTTAGTTATTTTATTTTTTGGTGCTAGTCCTAACAAACAGTGATAACATTCCATCGATTTAGCCAGACCGGAAAAGATATTTATTAACTAAAGGATTTTGAGCTCATAGTGGCTAGGAACTTTACTATATGACTCTTCTCCATAGAGAAATATGCTCTTCTCCCCCACTGACTAAAATGCTGGAACTTCTTTCTTAGGCCCCACATCAAATTATTATTGGTGGAAATTTTTGTCTTTAACGTCGTTCCAGGCAACTCTTGCAATTGCTTGCAAAATGAATAGGGTCCATAAAAAAGACACTTTCCCACTTGTTCCTTCTATTTCTGTTCGAATATTCCAAAATGTTTCTCAATAAAACAATTTTTCACTTTAATTAGGTATGTACCCGTTTGACATTAAATTCGATTATAAAACCATTATCTTTAATAAAAGACAAGTACTTATTTTCCAATTTAAGAATCTTGAAAGTACAGTCAAGTAAAAGAACGTCGGCAGATAACGACATCTCACGGTAAATATTAGATTTATTTTGTTGACTGAACAAGTGAACACCGTAAACGTCAAAAATCTTCAATATTTTAATTATAAGCTTCATCGCTAGAGGGCGCTAAGGAATGGCGCAATCGCAATTTTTATTTTGAATTTTGCTCCTAACTTAAATTTTAATAAACCTGATGATTTTTACCAAAAAATAAAATGTAGTTATGATTAAGCAATTTCTATAACTTTGTAACAAACAAGAGATAAGTAGACTAAAATCCTTTGCAGTTTTTTTTATTTGTTGTTGTTTTTGCTATATTTGTCTTATTACCTTGATGTTTTTTCAGTTTGATGATGATGAAGTTGTGGATCTTCATTTATCTTATAAATTAATAAGTAGGTAGGTACCTCATAATAAAACAAAGACAAGAAACAGAAGTGTGCGAGCTATCGATAAAAAGTATTAATTATTATTATTGTATTGTTGTCTAAGTTATCTTGTTCTTGTTCCTTCTAAAGTAATAAGTACGTAAAGTGTTCTTCATAGAGACAAGATAGCTGCGCAATTTAGACCCAAAGACGATAACCCTGGTCGTCACAGGACGGTCACGTGATCTGTGCACTTAGACACCCCCAGCAGGGTTCATATCACAGGCGGACAAAGATAACCCAATTGAGGCTGTGCTAATAGACTTAAAACTCGGACATAATGATTACATTTTTTTATTTATTTAGCTTGCCTATTTAACCCCTTATCAACAAAGATTACATGGAGTGATAATGATGAGGCGTCTGTCCGTCGCATTCAGTTTTCTTCTATCGTTCGTATGCCTAACCATTTTAAACATTCTGAAATATGTAGGTAATAATTGTTTCTTCTTCAATAGCCTTTAAGAAAAGTTGTACATTATTATTTTGATTATGCAGGGAAATTACTTGGTGGAAAATTATCCATTTTAACTCTTTCAAAAAAACTTTCGCCGAACGCATCTAAATGGAATGTCAACAAAAGTTTTGTTTTCATTGGCCAATCCTTATTTACCAAAAAAAACGGACTCTCGGATTGGAAAATTGAATTAATATGTAGTCCATTTATTGGCTAAAATACAAACTGAATCAGCTGACATTGAATTATGAAACTGAAAACTTGTCTTTCGCAAAATTCCATGTGTTTTGAAAACACGGTGATACTTGAACAATTGCTTATTTTTCAGATGTAATTCAGTACTTATTGCAATGTAACTGCGACAAAAAAGATTTAAAATATCGTTCAGGGTATGCATGATTCGTGTTGCATGTAGAGAATTTGTTTAAAATGAAGGAAGCGCGATCGCGTTTTCGCGAACCAAATTGGAGATTTTAGCAAATAACATTTAAGCAGCGCGTAATGTCGCAAGATGCTTATGCGAACGGTTGGGCGATCGACACCACCCCGCCTGCTGACCTCAAACAAGCTGATAACGGCGTAAGTGGCCCCCTGTGGAGTTGTTTGTCGTTGGTTATCAGTGTCCTCTGTTTTGACCCTAGAGTAAACTGACGTTTATTCCTGTCTTATCACGAGGCTCCTGTAACTCTTGAAGCAGTGTCGTCACTGTTGTTCACACTGGGAATATTCCTAGCAGCACTGGTAAGTAGGTATTCTGTTGCCTCATTCAGTAAGTGACTGTTTACCAGAGATTTTTTAACAATTAAGTAGGTATATTTACTTAAATGGAAGAATATATTCAGGTAGGTAGCAACAAAAATTATTAAAAAAATACATGTTTTTCTTGATGATGTGACTTTGATCTGATTGTTGTGTCATGGACTCATGATCATAACATTGTTTATTTTACCTAGAAGCAGACTTGCTTCTAGGTAAAATAAACAATGTTATATACCTACCTATTAAATTTAATAGGTAGGTAGGTATTAACTTTACATCTCTTTGAAGTAATGCATGAATGGTTTTGCCATCTAGCTTAGTGTAATTAACTGCTAAAGATAATTAGGTATTTGAAACATGATAATTAGAAATGAGCAGCATTAATTAGTTTACTTAACACCAGGAAATTATCTCCGTTATACATAAGCGACACAAGATCTCACAAACTTTCATGCTTATGTTTCTAGTAGAATTCTATAAAATAATGAATGAGAAGATGTTTATCATTAATACGATAATCAGTGTTCCAACATGTCCAAATAACATTTAGTTTTCCACTTCATGCTTATCTGATGACTATGTATTTAAGTATTAAAAAATTGTGATAAGGTGTATCACTAATTGTTTAGGTATTAAAAACAGCTATTCATTTAAATAATTTAATTTACCTTTGCAAAGACTTTAATAAGAAACAACACTAAAATAATTTTTGGTTCATGTTGATGAAAGTAACTATTCAAATTAATCGGGACATTGACCCATCGAGACACAGTTCTATATAAATTTAGGTCATTGTATATCATTTCAAACTCATTCAATCCGTGACAAGCGATGCGATGCAATTAATAGTTTGCGTAGTTTGATTACGTACATTATCATTATCTTAATGTATGTTTGTCATGTAATGTGCTTTAATAATATTTTCAATACTCGGAATAATATTATTTATTTTTAACAGATATTTCTAAATATAAGTATCATCCCACTTTGTGTATCTCAATTCTTTATCAGTAAAATGTATTAAAATTATTCTCACGCAGTTTTATTAAATAAATCTACTTAGGTCTTTTTAGCATCTAGTTTATCCACTGAATGTGATAAAACTTGACGTAAAAAATAAAACTTGAAATTAAGTAAATTAATAAGCTAAACCAAATATTTTCGTCCGCCGTCTTCAAGATACTTCCAAGTAATATTTATAGGCCTTATGCAATTATGTAATTATGCAGATACATTGTGTGTTTAAAAAAATATGTTGTAGTTACATTATCACTATTGTTTATTGTCATTTATACCTACTACTACATAGGTATGTTTCATCTTAAAATTTTCCAACCAACAGCATGACTCTTTGTTTAAAATGCATAAATGATAATAAATGTTTAATTATTTTTTTTAATAACCTGATACATTTGGGAGGCATAGGTCATCATGAAGGTTATAATTAAAACTTATTCTGTATTGTTATGCATTTATATGATGTAGTCATCCTAACTAGTATTACATAATGTGCATGCTACCTTTGTGAAGAGAAAATAAACTTTTATTTTATTTTATTATTTACTAGCTGTGCCAGCGGTGTCACCCGCGTTTATGGTTAATATTATATAGACTATTTCCGTCATACATGATTTCTATGTAACTTTAACCATTAAGGCTGCACACGCGACGGAAGCTTAAACAATGGAGTAACTTCTCCCGTTTTCCCAACATTTCCCTTCACCACTTTGCTCCTATTGATTGTAGCGTGATGAAAAGTATACTATAACCTGCCCAGGAGTATGAAGAATAATTGTACCAAGTTTCGTTAAAATCCATCAAGTAGTTTTTGTTTCTCTAAGGAACATACAGACAGATAGACAGACAAAATTTTTACTGATTGCACTTTTGGCATCAGTATCGATCACTTATCACCCCTTGATAGTTATTTTGAAAATATATATCATGTACAGAATTGACCTCTCTATAGATTTATTATAAGTGTAGATTAATGCTCAAGTGAGTTTGTTTATTTTCTTTTACTTTCATGTTTTAACTACTCAACCATCATACAATTTTCATCATTATTTTTGGAACATGTAAATGTTTATATAAGTACATGTTCTAAAATAGACCTTACATGGAAAAATTCATTTGCCACCCACGGACTAGTAAAAAAAGAAGGACTCCTCGCCACTAACTAGACATTGAAGCTCTTCAGGTGCTCCACCTTGACACGCAAATTACGTCACTCATTGACATAATAGGTGCTCCCATTGGCAGATATCCGATATCTGGTATCCATAAGTACCTATCTCACTCACACATGCATAAACGTGGCTTCACGCCATAGATTTAGGATGTACAAGATACACAAAGACGGCTCGGAGACATGACCAAAATAAATTTAAGCATGTGTTGGTTGACGTCTATGTGTGAGTTAAAAATAGTGTTGTCAAAGACGCACTTTTACATTATCGACTGATTCAGTTGTATACTAATAATATAGGTATTTAAAACGCTTTTTTATACTTTTGAATAATTATTTATGTCATTGACTGAAATCAGTAGTTGTATATATTAGGTAAATTGGAATTAGTCGGTAAGAAATCTCATTCTAAGCAGTTCTATAAACAATGAGATGGTAAAATTATTCGTATATTCAGCGTGTAAAAAATTAAAAAAATAGAAATATGTTCTATGATTTATACTAAGACAAAAAGATATGACTTTTGCTTTGACTCATGGAATGAAATGAAACAAATAATATATCAACAACTTTTAATTTGGTGTCATTCAGTTATTTAAAAATAATATGTAGTGCAACAAATTTTTTGCTACCGTCATTTGCCGTCAAAATGTTTGCTGCAGATAGTGGAGTTCTTACTGGGAGTCCAATCTGGTCTGTCTATAGTCCGTATCCATTTTTTATACAACGCTGGGTTGCTTGGAAACCTAGAAAAATTATCAATTACTTAACTAACAAATTTACGGAGATAATGAGTTCCCAATGTGAATATAATTATAATTCAACATAACTTGGCTAAATATCTTTGTATTCATGTCATGATGTCGCTAAAAGACGATTAAGTTTTTATCGATACTCGTGACGTCACCGCTTTGTCAAGCACTAGCGTAACCAAACTATTTACAATTTTACACAATATTTTCCTCAATTCTGATTATAATCACGATGTATACTTAAAAAGATCAATTATAATCAATATACTATTGTAAACATATTTTTCTAAACTGATTAATAGCAACAATTTGACAAAATATGGTTTGAAAAAATCTAATGATAAAATCGTATTTACCTGTTAAAAGTGTGTTTATTCGGATTATTCCGTCGTGTATCCTCACAATCACGTACAGAACAAGTCACCTCAATTGCACATTTAATATTCTCGATTTTAATCCAAGGTTTAATACATAAATGCACAAATTTCACTGCGACTTAGAATAGACCGGGACGCTATGGCCTCTTACTCGCAAAAACATTGACATATAGGTACTTCATTCGCTGTCTCTTTTTCTCTCGGGCGGTTTGTATTTCAGCAGGATTTCTCGCTCCCACGCTTGATGTATCTTTTGCGTAGTCAAAAAATTCTAAATCTATGCTTCACGCTATAGTATGACAGCGTGGAGTCCTCCTTTTTTACTAGTCCGTGTTGCCACCCTATGTATTGAAATAGTTCTATTAATCTGAAGTCATGTCATAAACATTACAATTACGATGTGGTAGCTTGTAAGATAAAAATTTTGAATGCCAAGCATCTCTGCATTCGTCTTGACTGAGATAGGTGACTTAACAATAAAATATGTTCTCCCCTACAGCCTACAAAATGAGCCATAGGTACTAAAACATCCTGATACTTGCCAAGGACCTGATTCATAAATCTCAACATAAAAAAAAAAAAAAAAAATACTCCTAAAAGCATCAAGACGCCTCGTCTCCGTTGTACCAGCTTATCATTTACTCATTACCCCCTAGTTAGTAGGCACGGATACGACGTTATCAGAGGTCGACAAGCGTGACCCTTTGCCGCTCATCACCCCCGCGGCAGCCGTCTGCAACAGATAGCAAAAGCCTATAAATTACCTACACTTATCAAGACGCACCATATTTCAAGTCAGTACGCCCCCAGGTCTCGGACTGTGCGCACGTAACAATATTCGCTCGCGTTAAACAAATTTTTTTCTTCGCTTTATTTTACCAAGTTTTCCTAATGGCTAAATTCGTCAACTACTTTGATTTCCTCTCTCCAAATTAATATTATTTGTGTGTTCGTCAAAAGTTTGTTGGACTGGTGCGAAACCGCGCGTGGAAACGCTTGTGAGCTATCTTCGCAGGCCAAGTACTTCGCTACGATTCGAGCTGGCAGTAGCATACATGTATTATCCATACGATCTGCTGCAAAAAATGACCATTTCCTTAATGTACCGCGTCAATCCTATATACTATTCAGACTATTCGGATACGATTTAGGCCTACTGTTGAAACTATTTCAACCGAAACACTCCTTCTGCCATTGGCTCTACAATTTCGAGTACTACAAGTTTGGAGTTTATTCAAAAGATATTACTTGACACCGAGATTTGGTTATTACTCAGATTGCTTGATTGATCTTGAGGAATTTTTATTTCATCATGGATATTGTGGCAAATGTAAGTAATACAATTGTGATAAATGGTTTTATCTGACGTCGAGATGGTTCAGAAGTCACAAGTGTATCAGCCGGCTCTCGGCTCACTTTTGTAATCTGTACGCGTGTGTGCAATGTCTGATAGCGTGTGTTTGTTGACAGTACCACCCGGTCTTCAAAGCTTTTTTGGCGGGATCATTCTCTGGCACGTTCAGCACAATACTGTTCCAGCCATTGGATTTAGTGAAGACGAGACTGCAGAATCCCAGCCAGAATGTTGTTGCGGCGGCTGTCAAGTGAGTTGATCTGAATTTTATTCTCCAATAGTTGTTGCCTGACTGCTTTCGCGTGGAATTTAAACATTATTTTTTTTCAAAAAGATGTAGGTACCTACCTGGTTGTAATTTAAATTGGTTGTACCAATCTACTTGGTCGAATTGGGATGATTCCCACTGAAAGTCTCGTCATAATCGGTTTAGCCGTTTTGGAAATTAGCAAACAGACAGACCGACAGACGAACAGGCAGACATTACTGTTTAGTCCGTCAGTTATATTATAAATAAATATTGAATACGTATTTTTTATTTATTTGTCAAACAAACTTTTACGAAGTTAAAGTGCATTCAAGTTGCGCGTGACGTCACACTTTCGTAGTTTTTTACAAAATAGTGACGTCGCAAGCCCCCACTCCAAAACTTTGATGCTCTTTATCTTTGTGATTTTTTGTTATTTGATAAAGCGAAAAATATATGTCTAGTATTTTTGTATAATCTAACTGACGGACTAAATCGAATTATAGTTTATTTATGCAGTCATCATCCCTATTGATTCACAACTAAGGTAACTCAAGAAAATGCTTTATTCTTCCTTATGTAATAGCGACATACTTCGGAAACAAAAGACGTTCTTCGATAAGAATCAATTCTCCTTATTATAAATGGTTCTTAGCATGTTGAACTTTAGGCTATCAGTTATATCTTGACTAAGCATATTGTTTACATAGTAACTACAAAGTATTAGAGGAATGTTCGCTATTCATATATTTATAAAACATTAACATGATACCTAGTAATTTTTTTCAAGAGACTTTATAGTAATCTACTCGATCTGTTTCTCGAACATTCGTTTTCAATATATTTATTGACGACGTCATTATTATACTTATGCATTTAAATACCTACGTTATACTATCTACATAATGCTTACACATTGCCCAACATGCCATTTTATTTCACACCCATTTTCCAAGTTGAAGGCTGAGATAACAATAATTGTTATTTGTTTTAATAGTAAATAATACCAGGTTTTCTAGATAACACATTAATGTAGGTAAAAACTTGTAGAAAACAAAAACGTTACTAAGCAGACATCAAAGATAACGTACATATGTGTTACTATGGAGTAATAATAGGTTTATTCGTATTATCATTGGCTTATTATATAATTATTTTTAGCAAATATTGAACATTGACTTTGGCCGAGTTCAATGTCTCCTCGACGATAGACGTTAATAATTAATATAATTAATTATATTAAGTATAATGATTGTATTAAGTTATCAAAACAATAATATTTGAGTGAAGGAAGTTATTTAGTAAATTATAAAAACATCGTAAGGGGCTAAGGGCATATATGTTCATATTATTATTATTTTTTTTGGTACGTTTCAATATCCTTATAATATATAAATATATAATTAAGGTTATACTTAAAGTGAATTAGAGATGATTTGATATTCATTTGTTTAAACCGTTCGATATGTATTGCCATTTGAGTCAAATGACATAATTATATTCCTTTAACTTTATTGTAATGTTGTTACTACCGATGATGATCTGGTCACCATTGATAAGGACTTAAAAAAACTGTAGATAGTTGTGTTTTGATATGTGCAAAGACGTAATATACGGATAATCCTTGAAAGGTATTCGCTAACTTTCACCTTTGTCCCACAGCAGCCGAATCCAACCCGGCATGATAACGATATTCACCAACATAATTCGGCAAGACCAAATAGTTGGTTTATGGCGGGGCATGGTCCCGTCCATCGCTCGGTGCGTGCCCGGCGTGGGGCTGTACTTCTCATCGCTGCATTGGCTGAAGGCGAAGATTGGGAAGTCCAGAGGTGACCTGGGACCTATGGAGGCGGTCGCCTTAGGCGTCATCGCGAGGACAATGAGCGGCGTCGCCCTGATACCGATGACTGTTATTAAGACTAGGTAAGTGGTGCTTCTTGGATTAGCTTGGCTTTTGACCGAATTTTAACAGATCTGTCTATTTAATTATCAATTTTTTTAAGATAAAATGTAGTAGCTCATGTCCTTTCTTCAGCTGAAAATGGAAACCTTACACCCGGTTTTGCATTGTCTAAAAAAGGTACTTAGATACAGTTGAATAGCATTCAGCAAGATTTCAAATTCAATGCAAAATGGTACATTATTGTTACTTAAATATACACATTATTGATAAAAAATAGGCTGTTCATCATAACGTCATGATACATAAAAGGTAATTTCACTATAAATTGACCAAGACGCATTAACCTTTGTATACGTCATTATTTAACATCAATCTGCATACAATGTGAACTGCGTCTTTAGAATTGCAATGATACCTACTTTCAAACGTCGTCAAATATGCAAGTTAATGTTAATTGTTTCCCTGCATTTGAATAGAGGTGTTGACTGGAAAGTTAATTGAGATACTTTATGAAAGATGTCAAAATGCAATTACTTCATAGATGTTGTATAGGCTTTTCGGTATATGACCTTACGAGTATAGTCAACTGACTGAATTTTAAGCAGTTTTTGTAAAATTTTCAATCGTAGACTCAAAATAATTCAAAATCAATAAATTTAAATGGGGTTGCCATATGGCACGATCCTTACACACCTCACTTGCTTCTACAACATTCATGATCCTTTTCATGCAACCTCTACAATTTTTATGACTCCTAACATCACCTTCTGTTAACACACGACCAATCTGGTCGTGGTACATCTACCACCAGGCTCACCGAGCCTGGGCCTTACGCGGCTCCTACATCTTTCCACTTTTGCATTGTATATCTGTTTAGTCAATCTTTCGTCATCCATTCTTTTTGTCAAAAACAAATTTGTTTTATTGTAAAATAGAACCTTTTTGTTGAATTATTTTGTTAATTTTTAGTTTTCTTTTACAGATACGAATCTGGCGTGTACAAATACAACAGCCTCGGTGGTGCGCTAAGGGCCATTTATAAGGCTGAGGGTCTTCGTGGATTGTCCTGTGGCTTAGGTCCAACCCTGGCCAGGGATGCACCATTCTCGGGCCTATATTTGTTGTTCTACACCCAGACTAAGCAAGCCGTACCAAAAGGTAAGATTTCATCTTACAAAGTCTTTGTACCTACCTATAATTTTAAAAAGAAAGTGTTTTAACCGACTTCAAAAAAAGGAGGATGGTCTCAATTCGACTGATTTTTTTTTTGAGGTACAGAATTACGTATTTTGTTAGAATGACGTACTTTGAATGAAACTAGTACGAGTTACTTAACGGAAATTTTCATCATTCACAATCATACAAAGTGACTAGTACATATGTAAATATTTATGAATAAGTATTGTCTCTTCCGGTATTAGTATTTATCTAGGTAAAGATAAATAGGTACTAAACTACCTTTCCGTGTCTTTTGCACTTGAATAAATAATATTAGAGATTTGACTATGGATTGGCTTTCCTAATAACGTAGGTACTTTTTGTATATCTACTGTCGACAATACTTCCATAGATTTCGTATATCTTTAACACCTTGTGACGTCACGGCGTGCCACACCCTAGCGACTTGTGCAGTTAGTTAATCACCTGATTTTGCTGATAAATTGAAAACGATTAATGAACGACCGTCTTAAATGTAAAATAATAAGTCTGAACTATCTTCACGATAATTCCCTAGTTTAAGTCATAAATAAACAAATATGTGTCTTTGAATCGTTTAGATATGACTTAAAGTCTTAATGAATGATTCTAATGAGAATCGTTCCAACAGTTATGTATCTATATGAGTTCAAATTTTAATCAGTAGTTACTAAGGTTGTTATTAAGGACGCTATGTAAAGTTATTACGTATTACACACAATTTTGTGTTACAGTATTATCGTAAATTACATTTTAGTTTATCAGTTAGGTATAAATGAAACTCACCTCCGATTAATCCACACGTGTAGGGGATCAGACTAGGATGTTATGGAAACAATGTAGGCAGTTTAACTATCGGTCCTTCGCGATATATAGTTTAATGACCGTGATTGTGTTACGTTATCCGCTTATTAACGTCAGCTGATTAGCTGTGGTGCAAAGTTGGCGACAATTTAGTGCGGGTGATGTGAACAGTGTGGTTTAGACATTGCCCGCACTTGGAATGTCGCAAATTGTATCGGGCGATACGTTCTGATAGTCACAAAGATATTTTGTGAAAGTTATCGGTAGTCGACCCTATACACCTCTTTAGGTATAAGATAGGTGATGTTTATTTTACGAAAAACAAATACATAGCGACAACATAAAATACCAATTTTATGGTCATATTCTTTTCTAGACTAACTTGAGGTAGAGGAAAGTCCCACTGGATAGGAAGGCGTAGGGAGAAATTTATATTATGAACAATGAAACCATTGTGTAAGAAAAACAAAATACCCATAGATGCAATATGTAAAGAATACAAAATCCATTGTATAACATGATCTATCTAAAATTGGTTTAGGATCATAACTAATTTGTCTCATATTGGTCTGGGACTTCAAAAGAATGTGCCAACTGTGTTCCTTGCCCATCATGTTATAAATGGTGACTAATGGTATTATCGGGTTGTGGGTCTGTGATTGTGTAGGCGACAAGCTACTTGCTTGTCTACGTTTTCACAATTTTTCATCTAACCCAATTTTATTTCTAGCTGAATATGGTTTAAGAGACCTGCTGTTCGTTTGACTCTGCCTACCCATTCGGGTATTATGGGCGTAAAGGTCAAAATTGAATGTTTCTGTAGATTTTGTATGGAATACGCGAACGGCGGCATCATGGTTTACCATACTTTAACAGACTTTTAATTCTGTCGGTTTCTTAATCCATCTCTATACTAAGTACATCAAAGCGAACACTCGGTGTAGTTTAGGTGCAATAAGTACATCACCACGCCTCCAGCATGATTGAACATATCTTCTTCTTTTCTGACGTCAGTCACATATCACAAGACACACATTGAAAATCTTCTTACATGGTCTTACATAACTACTGAGTAATTCGAAAGGATCTCGGAATGTATGTAGAATGTTTATGTTGCAGCGCCTTTAAAATAATAAATAAATAATAAATAATAATAAATAAATATCCGACTACATCACATACATTGATCTGACTCCGAGGTAAGTAGCTTAAGCACTTGTGTTACGGATATCAGAATCAACAGTGGTATTACAAATATATACTTAAATATTGGATATTAACACCCAGACACAGAACAAACACAAGTATTCATCATACGAATGTTTGTCCTAGGTGGGAATCGAACCCACAACTCTTGGCGCATGGGGCAGGGCCACTACCGAATGCGCCATCGAGCCAGTCAAAGTAAAATACCTACTTAGTATGCGACACGCAATGTATGTTCATAATTGTCCATGAAATACGTACTTAATATTTAAATGTATTAGACTTTAACTAGGGAAGTGGCGTGAAGTTTAGTTAGTTAGTTAGTGTAGTGTGGATGAATGGTATTTATTAATATTGCGTGTTCATTATTTTTCTTAGAATTTCCTCCAATCTAAATTGTTACTTCTGGTAAATAAAGGAAGATATTTCTAGTTACAACAACAGGTAATGTTATTCAAGGCCGTATTTAAAACTTGTTTTGATTTTATGACATATTCTTCTACGCAGGAATAAATGTTTCAAGGATTTCCGCGTATATTACTGAAAACATATTGTTTTGCGTCTCTGAAATTATACAAAACAACTTAAGTTCGCACCCCATTTTTGCGTCATATTATCTAGATTGATTAGGGGATTAAACTCGTGCGTCAGAGAAATTTCTTGATAAATGTTATCAGACAAGAAAGGTATTATACATGTTTGCACTGCTTATCAGCTCTTCTTATCGAAAACAAGCCTGTTTTTTAATGAGTTAGGTCATGTTATCAAGCAGGCTGTTTTTCTAAAGTGTCCTTACATCAAATTGATAAAGGAATGGTCTGATTTGAGGTGTGTCGGAGTAAACAACCTAAAGTCATCGTAGCAAGTGTTTTGATGCAGCTGTTATCCACAATACACAAATATTTTTTTAAGTAATCAACCATTTTCACATTGACTTGTTTGTTTAATGTAATTATTGGGTGGATATTACTGACGTCTTATTTAAAACATTTATTTATAATTTGAAAACTAAGCGATAAAAGTAATAAATATTAATAATAATACCCTTACACAAATTTTTAACAATTTTAAATCTACTTAACCGAACCCAGTTTTTAAAGTGGTTAAAGGGCTTGTTGCCTCTGACTACTTTGGATTGTCAGCAGAGGCATAGGACTGCCTACCACTTCGGCGAATTCGGGTGATACACATTTATGATTTATGTAACACAGATACATAAATTCTGCAAAGTTGAGGAGTATTAATACATAATAATATTACATATGACACAAATCACGAAATCTATGGAAGTATTGACTTTTCTGCAACTTGTAGAACCAGAACCAGATCTTCGGATGTCTTAACTTTTCAAGTAATCGTCATAAAGTTCCGTACCTACAAATTGCAAGCGATCATGACACTGTCGTATCATAACTATTAGAACGGGATATGATATTTTTCATTTTGAAAAACCTACTGATATGTATATATTAGTAGGTTTAACGAACGGTACGAAAAACCTATATATCAGCTTGACATGTATCATGATATGTATTAGGTTTTTAGTGTATACTAGAGATAGCAAAAAATACATCAATGCGATGTTTTGTACAAAAGCAAGTTGCTTACAATAGTATCTCTTTTCCTCAGAATGGCTTCAGTCGCCAGGCGCGGCCAGCCTCATCCACTTCAGTTGCGGCGTAGTGGCCGGTATAGCGGCCTCGCTCGCCACCAATCCGGCTGACGTGCTGAAGACGAAGATGCAGTTGTACCCGGACAAGTTCCCGAATGCGTTCAGCGCAGCTCTGTATGTTCACCAGGTGAGTGTCAGGCTTGTTTGATATTCTGAATCGAGTAGGTATTAACTACTAGTTCTATAGCAGCTATAAGTTGTTAGAATCGGATTTTTCTACTGAATTTACGTATAAAATACTTGACTGTATCGAAGTTCGGGTGTCTAAAATTTGAATTATACGAGTAGACTTAGTTAGGCTTATTCATACCGGAAAATTAATAAATCTCACTGGATACACGATATACTATGTAACAGACTGAATTCCACCCCGGCGGGGCCTCGGTCAGAAGTTAGCTTAGATTACGAAACAAAAATGCAAATTGCGTAAAGCAATAGTAAAAATCTGCGCAATTAACTTTATCAGGTCATAAATACTGTTCATGACTCCCCTAGGGGTCATTGCTGGGGACAAAATTGTATAAAGACTTCCAATTAATTTCCGTTGTAACTATCACAAATTCTAACAATGTAATTATTGAGTAATTTAGTGGTATAATTTTATAAAAATATGCAATTAGATTTTTTTTTCATATTTTTTCGTTCTAATTAGTTTTGTTGTGGAATTTTGTTTGGGTTAATAAGTTCATTGTTAATTAACCCTTTAAATTTTCTGCGCAATCAATTTTATCGGACCACTAATACAACTCGTGGCACCCCCAGGGGTCAGCGTTAGGTACAACGTAATAATAATTATGCCAATTAAATTTCGCAGATAATTCAAGTGTTAATTAAGTCTTCCTTGACATTTAGTGACCTAACGCGTGCGGAAAGTAAAACGACCATTTATCAGACCCCATATTATTTGTATTTCGATTTCGTTGACTCATTTATTATTACCAATAGACTATTTTATTATCTGTACTTACATTAAATTTCAAAGTAGTAATTTACAATGTCAGCTGATAATAATTTTCATGCATCCTTATATCAGACCAACTGTTTACCATCGTAATCGCAATGAGTAAACGATGTTTTATTTATTATTTATTATTATGTATACTCCAAAAATGTGCTAATTTATATTGCATAAAAAAGTTCTCACCTTTCGAAATTTTTGTACAATGTAACTAAATAGAATATCAATTGTTTCAGACTTACGGTGTGAAGGGCTACTTCAAGGGAGCTGTGCCAAGAATGCTGCGAAGAACTCTAATGGCTGCGATGGCGTGGACGGTGTTTGAAGAGATAACTCGAACTATAGGCTTGAAATGACGATCGAGCTGGAGAATTGATGCCGAGTCACTTAGTTTAGTTCTGCCCTAGTTCAAATTGAGTTACCTGTTGAGATTCCTACAATAACTTTATGGTTTAATATTATGGTCCATGTTAAATTTATTAGGTGCCTTGTGGTGCAAGGCGATTTCAATAAAATAATGAGTTGTAGAAAGAGCTCCCTTCTGAAGTTTCCCTAGAGACTACAGAAAGGTTCTTCAAAAGTTTATGACGGCACATGCAAGACCGGAAACGCTCTTAATGACGCTTCTAGTGTAGCGAATGTCCATAGGCAACTACCTGACACCAGGCAGGCTGTATGCTAATCATTTGGTAGTCTAAAAAATATGATAAGAACTCGCATATGTCGTATAACATTATTGTACGTAAGTACAGTGTTGCAGTAAGAAGGGGCATTTTTATATTGATAAAATGTATTAAGATTCTAAATAATGCCATAATTAGGTTTTCGTTACATACGTTAATAATACCTACGAATATGTTCCAATGTTTTCATTCTTGATTTAAATGTTTGTAATTTTGTGTGCGTCGATATTTTGTGCCAAATTCAAATTATAATGAGTTTTTGACGTCACCGCTCTGTATATGCAAATGGCTTTATTACGATAAAATTTAGAAAATATTAGTTATTTTGTTACCTATACAGATAATGGGATCAACAGATTACTGTGTACCTATATATTTTCATAGAATGTATATTTTGGGGCAGTCTAGATAATCTGGCTTCATGGGTGCTATGTTCCTAACGTTTAAAATTCGAATAATAGTCGCTTTAATTTCTAGCTTATAAGTGTCTTGTTAATCACAATTATCTTGCTCATAGCATGATTTATATTTCTCTTGTATAATAATCATATGTTATACGTCGTCGTTACTAGATGTAGTTAATTCCACTGGACTCAAAACTTGTTTAGTTTTAGAGATTGATATTCAGTTAGAGGGATATAATATCGCAGATATTAAACACATATTGTGCTATTTTGTTATCCTTAGGTTGTATTTTAGTAGATTTAATAATGTGATATTTTGTTGAATGAATAAATATTGTTTGAAGCACAAATTTTGCTTGGATATTGTTTCTTGTATTTGTGATTTCTTACCCAATGTTCATATACCTACCATACCTTTTTTTTTTTTTTTTTTTTTTACGTGAGGAATGCATTTACGCACCGTCCAAGTAAACCTAGGTTCGGCCTACGAGGGATGTGTCGGGCTCAGATGGGGGGAAAGCACTCTACTACCGACTAAACCTCACGGTGGTCATTCTTCGGGCGTTGGCGCAGATTCCGGGCTCCCCACTCGGGACTCTACGCGAAATCTACGTCTACGCCGCTGCCGATCCATGCGGCCCATCTCGAGGGAGAGGCAACCTCGCCCCCAGAACACCTCGCGGTGCTTATGACGGCACAGACCACAGTGTCACCCCATCCTATTTAACGGACGAGGATCCACGTGTCGTCATCTTCTCTGGGGCTGCTTAACGAAGTGAATGCAGGCCCCCCCGGAAACACTCCACAGCCCCAAAGGCCCTTTTAGTCGCCTCCTACGACAGGCAGGAATACCACAGGAGTATTCGGAGCCCCCCCTGTAGGGCGCCGCCGGGCTAGACACCATCGCCACGGCGGCCTCGCCTTCTGCGTCGGGCGGGATTGTCGAGCTCGCGCTGACGTTCGGCGCTCTCCTTCTGTGACATGACGATGCCGCAGAAGGAGAGCACCGCCTCCCAGGAATAAGTATACCTACCATACCTATGGTAAGGGGGAAAATAATTGTATTACCACATTTTTTTATAAATTAGGGGGGCGGTGGTAACTTAATGGTAAGGACACGCGCTAAATAACCGAGGGGCGCGGGTTCAAACCCAAGCACGTACCTGTAGATATTTAAATTCTATGTACGTATTTATACCACTAGCTCGACGGTGAGGGAAAACATCGTGATGAAACCTGCAAATTCAAACAACTTTGGATTTATAACCATAATCCAAAAATTGTCTGGTTCCCCTATCTTTACAAGTACTGGGTTACGAAGGTCAGACCGGCAGTCGCTTCAATGTAATTACTAGATTCGCTAAATCCTGGATCATGGTCTAAGCGGACCCCGTCTAAGGACAGGACAACGAGGAAGATGATATTTTTTATACAAACAAACAAACATAACATCACGCCCAAAATTTGACTGGCCCGATGGTCGAGTGGTCAGAGACCCTGGCCACGAAATCGAGGGTGGCGGGTTCGAATCCCGCTAGGGGCAAATGTTTCGTGTGATGAACATGGGCATTTGTACTCGATTCATGGATGTTTATAAACGTATTTAAGTATGTCTATCCGTTCACCTAGTATCCATAGCACAATCATAAGCTTAGTTTGGGACTAGGGAATTGGTGTGTCAGTCTTGAGAATTTATTTATAATCCCCCAAGGGGTAGGCAGAGTCAAAGGGGCAGCAGGCCTCTTTAACCACGTTCAGCCAAAAACAAAATTGGGCTGGGTTACATGGAACATTGTGAAAAAGTAGTGACAAGTGGCTAGCTCGTCGCCTACGCAATCACATACCCAAAACCCCATATACCATTAGTCGCCCTTTACAACATGCTAGGCAAGACAGATGGCACATTCTAAGTCCCAGACCAACATAGGATAATGGGTTGGGTTAGATGGATATTTTTGATAAATTAAGAGTAAACGTCACAAACAATAAAATGAATACAAGTCCATCGTCCATCTTTTCACTTCTTAAGACTGAAATAGACCTTGGAGCTTGGGTTGAAATGGTATGGTTACGGAAAAATAAGACACTGGGCCACATTTCTGGAGTAAAAAAAACAAGTTGTAACAAAACTATTAAATCATATATTTTACATATTTACACAACTGATCAATGGGTAATTTTTTTTTAAATTTACATCACTTAGAATGCGAGACCAGAATTCGTTAAATCATAACCTAGTCATTCTGATGAAAATTAAATGCTTTATTTGTCAGACATTGACCTTATTTGTAAATAATATGCCAAAAGTATATGAAAACAAATTGCCTAAAAATCAGGTATTTTATAGACAACTAAATACACATTTTATACACTTTAGATTTCCTGCATACAATTATAGTTATTTTTTCTATAGTCGGATATTCTAATTTTAATATGAATCAAAAATATTGTATCACTGGTAAACAACTAAACCTAGTAATTGATCTGATGTTTGGTATTTATTTATTTCCAAATACCTATGCTCAAAACATTATTAAAAATTTGCGTTTCTTGTGATCATGTGTAGGTATATTGAGCACTCACATTAATGACATTGCAGCTAATTAAAATTAAATGCTCCCAACTCAGTGGTCCATGATCACTTTACTATTATAATTATGGAGATGTTCCAACGAATTACGCCATAATGCTGTTAAACAAAAGTTAAGATTTCCAATCGGTTCTTGGCGATGCAAAGATTATAACTAGCGCCTCAAGTGTTAAATTGTAAAGCTGTCTAAGAACGCACTTTAACAGTTTTCGATACAATTTACGTCACGGAAATGTTTATTTATTAAATATAAATCAGATTTATGTGGTTTCTTGCTGAACGAGACAATAATTATTTTGTCAATGTAATCGTGATCCATCTGATTATGTCTAAACTTATTAACCTCAACTTTAATAGCAAATGTCGTTCTTAGACAACTTCTACATTTCCCCGCTAGAGGCGCGCAGATAATCTTTGCATCGCCAATAGACGGATCATATTGAGTACTGAGTGGTGGTCAGACATTTAGTGAGAGTAGCAATTTGCGATATTTTACGACAAAACACAGTTTTATACATGAGAGTACTGTTTATTCTATGATAAAGATACTATTCACGTGGTATCTAGGTCACTTTTAAGCCTCTATAAAATTCATCAATGATATGAAGTATCAACAACGTAAAAATAAAGTGCTTGATTTTTAATAACTTAAAACTTTATCCATTTCTTCTGATGTATAAATGTATGAAAACACTCATATACTTTGTATTTTTACTTTATTTATTTCGTATTCGCATGTATTTTTGGTACCAAATAAATATTTTTTCTTTCTTTCTTTCTTTCTTTCTTTCTTTATACTTATTAAACTATGGCATTATCTTCAAACACTGGACACTGTTTAAAAATTGCGTTAGAGCGGCATTTACCTACTCGTTTGATGATCTTATTAGTGACCTATTTTATCATTGCGTTGTATCGACATTACTGTGACCTCATCTTACGATAGGTCTCTCTGAATTACATATTAGATACCAATTTATACCCTGTCTCGACAACATAAAACTCAAATTAGCTTGCAGTTAAACTAGTACTCACTAAAACTTAATTTATGCTTGAGCTTCATTTCATAATACGGCACTGGCATCGATTTTGCTTATTCAAGCTAAGAACGTATTTAAGACTTCAATTCTACTATGACAATTAGGTCACAACAGTCTATTAGTTGTTTTTTAATTGCAAATGTTGACAGTTCCCGAATACTAAAACTGTCAAAGTTTTTTACTAAGGTATCACTGATAGACAAACAGGAGTCAACGACATAACCTATAGATCTATAAAATGTTAAAAACACATCTATGATTTTTTACTGACGAAATCTGAGCTAATTTCCAACCGGATCCAAACTCAACAATCTTCAACCAATCAGTGTCTTGCTATTAACGTCAATCTAGTAAGCCAATCACAGCGCAACGAGACTTATGTAAATTACTTAAGCCAAATTATTCTCAAACAAAATTGAATCATATTACCACTATTGGTTATATGGTCGATGCAAGCAGGTAGCCCTTGCTGATCTATGCGTAGTCATAGACACCGATCTATGTAAACACGAGTAAGAAAGTTACCAACTCTTTATAATTTGAGCCGAACCAGCGGAAAAGACATTATATTCGTTCTTATTACGATGGAACAAGGTTTATTATTAGTTTATTATTTAATGGTGAACAATGAGGGTTTCCAAAAAACAAAAATCACCAGATGGCGCGAGGGAGTCTCGTGGTCTTATCACTGTCACTATTGGCTCTTTGTTGACAGCACCCCGCATAACGTAAGACGTATGTCAGTTTGTTCCTCTGAGTACTGAAACTAATGGAGATGACTTAACTACGAAACAGTGAAGCCCAATTTTAAGTGAGAAACAAATATGGCGCCTATGTGTAGTGTCATTCCACTTTACTTATTTACATACTAAAAGTCTCTTAACAATTTATTTATGACGATGTTTTTAAATGTTACAAGTTAGATTATGTTATAATCACAAATTTTATCAATATTGGCACAATACACCACAAATTCCACTGCCATTGACAACTTAAAGTGAGAAACCAAAATGGTAAGCCGGCTTCACTTAGGTATTTCTATGACGTCACTTGATGATGTTACCGAAAATAGTTAAATCAAATATGTTCTTGTCTCTTTTTACGTGCAGTATTGTAGACTTGTTAAAAAGAGATAGATAGAGGTTTATGAATACAATATCGATATTAATCATATTTGTATAGCAGATTGTTCGTATAGAACATTAGGTCGTCTCCATATGTTTCAGTACTCAGAGGTTTTTTCTGACAACTAACCAATGAGGAGGGTGACAAGACCGCACGTCACAGTTACGCCACCTTCTGGGTGTTTTAATTTTAAAACCCTCATTGAAACATTATAAGAATTGAACCTTAGACCGATTTTTGCCGGTGACACAAAGTTCAGTAGCAGGGTACAAATAGCCTATATTATCTATCAGTATATCTGCACTGATAATTTCCCTAAAAAACAGCAAAAACTTTCTTGCTTAAATTCAATCTATTGCATGTGGCCTGCTTTAATATTTGACTAACAATTAATTAACTCTCATATAAACTCAATACCCTCATACTTGAGGTTTTCTACTAACGTGTCATGCAATAGGACTGAACCGTCAGTTTTAAATGCACAAATGTATGTGGCAGTTTTGCCCTCAAACTCAGTAGTCTTCAAAGCAACGATGGCTTCGTCATTCGATCCGGGAATAAACTTGAACGAAGAGAAACCATACTTCGGCTGATGCTTTGTGATCTGGAAAAAATTAGAAAGTCTAGTAAATAAATGCATGTATAAATAACAATAAATATTTAATTGCGAAAGTAACAAATATTAATAATAACAATAGAATTGTGCCTCTAATTTTGTTCTAGATCTTAGAATAATATAGTCAGTCTGTTTTTTTTTAAGTTAATATGATTTTACTAAACCTAAGTTATTTAATGAGATTAAAAAATCCTTTATTAAATCAAATTTAATTTACATATTGGATCAACTGACAAGTAAAATTAGTGATTCATATGTAACTAAAATCAAATTACATAAAGCTTTTTCTTGTTTGATAAATTAGTAAGCAGATGACAGTTGAATGTATTATTATAATATATTAATTGATGTAAGTGCATGCTCTGCTCACCTCAATTGCATGAACATTTTTAAAGCTATTGTCCGCAGTTATTAAATAGTTACAACCCATCACTTCATCCCTTGTTTCATTGTACGACTCGTGGCTACATCTCCTGGGAAGGAAATGCCACATCTGCTTGACCGGTGACCACACGCCGGACTCATGGATCATATACCCAGGCCAGTGGATGCCTATTGAGCTCCGAATAGCCTTGTACTGATTTATCCAGCTTTGGTGGTGCACCTGTGAATAATTTATTTGTTATTGGCTAAATTATATTCTATAGCTCCTCGCTTTGATTATCAGAAACTCAATACTTTATTAGTTGTCTTTGACAACATGCTAGCGAAGGAACACGGTTGGCACATTATTTTTGACTCCAGACCAACATGGGACCTTATGGTTACATGTCAATTATTTTAATGTGTTTAATAATAATCATGATTTAAAAATATGCTTATTTTTGAGCAAACACTCCATGCATTTGATTATTCCTTGCACTACCTTTTGAGCAACCGGTGCTTTTGATATCATATCAAGATAAAGATGTAATAATAATGAATTTATCCAGTTTTTAATTTATATAGTTTTATTTTTGGCTGAGTGTGTGGTATTTGTAAAGGGGCTTGCTGCCCCTTTAACTCTGCCTACCCCTTCAGGGATTATGGGTGTGATGTTTTGTTATGTTATTAATTTATATTAATATGTACAGTACGATAGATACTTACCTCCCCATTCATATTAACAGCTTTAACCCACATGGGATCGTAACTGGAAAACTCTCCACTAGCAGTGGTCCACTCTTTGCCCATTGAACCAACATAGAGGATTTCATCCTTCACTGTTGCCCATTCGGACTTAAGTCCTTTCTCAGCCAATCCATTCCCATCGGTAAGCACAATCCATGGCACTACCTTGTTGGTATTGGTTAATTCAAAAACCTGGAAAACATATAATTAACTATATTAATATTGTTATTAAATATTTCATCCTTAAATTTATAATAAAATAGTTCAGTCGTAATACTTCCTTGGTATTATTGAAAACATATAAACAACATGGTATTAGTAAAAAAAAATGGAAAATTTTTAAAGTTAATTGGTAGTTTAGTGCATTTTTCAAGTCCTTTTGCAGGAAAAGCTTATAGCAGTATTTTCTGTACTTCTGTTTCTATGACACTCAAGTTGTCTTTTCTATGCTTGAGCATCTTCTCATTCTGGTTCTTTTATGAACGGCATCTTGTTTGGTTTTAAAAATCATCTTTTTAACAACACACACATAAAATAACATTACACTTATAATCCCCGAAGGGGCAGGCAGAGTCAAAGGGACAGCAGGCCCCTTTATCCACATTTAGCCAAAAATAAAACTGGGCTGGGTTAGATGGAACTTGTGAAAAGTGACTAGTGGCTGGCTTGTCGCCTACACAATCACATACCCAAAACCCGATATACCATTAGTCGCCTTTTACAACATGCTAGGCAAAAAAACACAGTTTGCACATTATTTTTAAGTCCCAGACCAACACGGAACAATATGATTCAATATTGATCTAACTATTAAATTCAAATTTTATCAATTTGGTTAAATAAAGATAAAATATGTTAATGAAACTACTTCAAGGTTATTAAATTCTGATAACTGGTTACTTAAATAAAATATAGCTTCCAAAATTAATTACTCTGATAATATAATTTTTCTGCAACTGTGTGGTTTATAAGCCTAAAAATGATAAAATGAAATGCCTTAAAACATAATTGAAGCAATAACTTTTACAAAGTCTGTTTCCACATATTATAAAATGGAGTATTTTAAACTATGTAGTAAAATACATTTTAATCATAAAACAGCCATAATATTTTGTTACAATACTTGTGCGCAAGTAATAGTTGGCATGGCAATACCTATCTAATATAATACTAGCATAATATCTATCTACAACTACAATACTACTGTACCCAATGGATTTAACTATATATTTTTTTGAGATAAAAGAAGCTAAGGTTCAAACTTTTAACATATAAAAATTTATTAGAATAAGTAGGGGCGTGAAGTTTAGTTAGTTAAGTAGTTTAGCAAAAAATATATCAAAGATACAGACAGAGATGTTCACATTCATAAAATTATAGCCCATGTATCTATGTACTGGAAGTATATACCTATTTATCTACTGGAAGTAAACTTCAAAGGATGATTATACTTATTGTTTCTAAATATAATATAAGCATACTCACAATACCAGACCTATCGTCAAACGACAGCAACCTCCCGTCATATACTATCAACTCTGACAACTCCATGCCCCTCCCTTTATGTGAGTAAGTTGACGTCAGCTGCAGCGCCGGCGTAAGGTCCCAAGACACCTCCACATAGTTCCTTGATTTGTGATAACTTAAGAACCCTTTTTTTAAGTAGCTATTGTATGTGTGAGGCTTCGTAGGGCTCTTTGAATTGGTGTCTAAATCGGCAACTATACCTATTCTGAACGCTATAAGATCGCCTGAAATCGTAGGCGGTGTGAGCGGGTACGTTGCGTTGTATGGTCTTGCCGTGTTAGCCCATTTCTGTAATGGAGGGAGTTGGCTTGTCCACCAGTTGTAGTAGAAAAGTATAAGTACAAAAATACCAAAAACTATTATTAGGAGAACGAACTGCGGTTGTATCCTGACTGCGTTCCCCACTCTGTATGTAGCTGGAGTTCTCAACGCTTTGCGCCAGTCCCTCAGTGTTCCTCTCATGTTTCTATCTTCTAATTCGTAAAGGTCGTACATAATAACGAGTTAATTCATTATTACTTTTAATCACAAGCACGTCATTATCTATAACGACTGACTAGACTTATCATTCAAATGGTAAACGTGTAGTTTTCTCGGATTTTTAAATTACACTTCTGAGAGCTGTGGTAATTACACTAATATTCTATTGGAATGCACTTTATTTCACGGTTTTGAAGCACCTTATGTTGACTGAAATGATTTTATAATAACAATTAAAGCTCATTTTGTATTATGGCGATTTGATTCAGTGATTAATTCACTAATTTCTAACTTCTATATCTTTTCATGATCACTTTTTGAGACACGATACGAATGAATGACGTCAAATTGACAGCTGGCAGGATGGACACGATGACATTGACGTAAGTACATTTAGGTCTCGTTCCGACTAAACAATTTTTTTGAGCATAACTAATACATATAAACTTAATATTATTTTACAATATTATTAAGTTACAACAAGGCTTATGTATATAATTTGTTTATGCCTACTTTAGGGTTTTTACAAAATTCTAAGTTAAATAACTATTCTGTTTTCAACCAATGGCGTTTTCTCTATTTTTTTCCTTCAGGTACTTATTTAAAGTATCTAGTTTTAACCGTAGAATAATTATGAATGTACAGTTTAACATTTCATACTTTCTACTATTTAACTTGTAAATGTGTATACCTATTACTATGTTTCTAAGATATTATTTTAAAACAATATGTAGTAAATGTCCAAAACAAAAAAAAAAAAAAAATTATTTCGTTAATTTAATGGAAAAAAAATACAATGTCTGTAATTTATCATCAACTTTCGTTAGGTACCTATAAATAGAAATGAAAATAATAAGATTTTATATTTGAATAACCGAATCCATTGTGTAGATTGGGTAGTAGTTGTCTCTATTAAGCGCGGGTCTTCATAGTAATAATTACCTACTATTAACCAACTGATCATCTTTCATGATCATGTTTTGAAAGTTTTAGTGCTTGTTAAGAATTAACTGTTTAGTAGGTAGGGTGAACGTACCAGTCCCAAACCAGTTAAGAGGAAAAAAATACTTAAAATTACTGTGAAAAATAGTACATTTAGATTGAGGAGGCAATTTATTTCTTTCTTTGTTCATAATATATTGCCGAATATGTAGTTAAAACTAGATTACTCATAGACAGATCACTTTAAAAATAAAAAAAATATGAGCGTCAAAAAGTGGAATGTGCCTAAGTTTAACCAGTGGAGGCTAATGATTGACTAATTTGGTTCCAGTAATTGACCAACATTTTAAAATATATGAAAAAGCATTAATTTAGGTATTATTTAAAATAAAAGATAAAATTTAAATCAATTAGGCATTTATTGATAATAAATACTCTTAATGAGATCTATAGGTATTTATTTTAATCACAGATAATGATATTTTGATTAGGTATATAAAACTACCTACTATAACTTTTTAACGTATTTTGAGATCTTCTCATATTCTTACTACAACTATCAATGCCAGGCATCAATACCATTTTAAATCTAAGTAACAAAATTATAAATTCTTATAAAATCTACTATGTAGAGCCATCAAAATATCAGTTTTCTTATATTAATCAGTCTGATGATTACAGTAAAGTTAAAAAAATTACAGTCTTAAATTAAAAAAAAAAATCCGCCTCTATCTATTCAATCCACTGTAGATATTTTGCCATCTCTTCAACTCTAAATGAGCCTCTGGCATTTGTAGGTACAGGCGGTTTTATGACTTCTACAATATCCATCTCATCATACCATAAACGATCTTCTTTCTCCGGCCATTTAAAGGTATTTGGAGATGAAAGTAGTTTTCGGGCAGTTTCGCGTATTTTGCCACCTGCATGAATTTCTTCAAGTGCCTTGTATACATCGTCTTGACTATATTTAAAGAAAATTTTCTTTGGCGGCATTTTGAATCTGAAAAGACGATAATATTACATGCTAACATATTTTTTATTTAACTGGTCAACTTTAAGAACTCTATTGTAATCCAATGTCAAACCACCCTGGTCAACTATCAGAACATCTTAATGTACCAGTAACAAACCACTGGTCAACTAATGGATGTTTAAATAAAACTGATCATTATCTATGAATATTAGCGGGTTTGTGAAAATATTGCATAAAATGTAATTTTATACATAGTTATTTGAATTTCAATAATAGTCCAATAGTTGACCGACCGGTCAACGTTTGGTACTCCATACTGCAGATGTTCCAGTAGTTAACCATTTCAAATATAACATTATGCAAACGCATTTTACATGAAATAAGTGCACAATTGCATAATAGGCTAATTAATCTAATAAAAAAACATAAAATATTCACTTCAAATGTACTTAAATCAATGATAATTATGGATTTAAACTTACCTCTCATCACGCACTCCTTGCTGCAATGGCGGCCAGACGGCAAATGAACGAGACACATGTTTTTGAAATAAATATCACAGACAGTGTTGCCAACCCCAAAAAATTTAAAAACAGCAGCTCACCAGTAAAAAAACAGGAGAAAACAGTAGGTAAAGTGAAAAAAGCTTTTCCTTTTTCACAGCTTTTCATCCAACCCAGACCACAGTCCCATGTTGGTATGGAACTTAAAAAGAATATGCCAACTGTGGTTCTTGCCTAGCATGTCGTAAAAGGCGACTAATAGTATATCGGGTTTTGGTTGTGTGATTGTGTAGGCGACAAGTTAGCCGCTTGTCACTACTATTGCACAATTTTCCTTCTAACCCAGCCCGGCTTTATTTTTGGCTGAATGTGGTTGTAGGGGCATGCTGCCTCTTTGGCTCTGCTTACCCCTTCAGGGATTATAGGCGTAAAGTTATGTATGTATCATACTTTCCTTATATAATTAAAACAATTACCTACTTTTACTAGTTACCAGGACTAACATACATCGTTATATCATAATATTGATCACAAAACAACATAACAAAAACAAAAATCAAAGTAAAATTATTCTCCACTTTCATTCTCAATTGCCTCATCTTTAATATTTTCAGACTCATTTTCCTTTTGGTTGGGAAACTCCCTCGAATTCCGACAAGAGCAGATAATTTAGTTTCATTGTGGTATATTTTATAACTATACATTTAGGTTGTTATCCAAAAATATTCGCATAGTGTAATAGGTGGCGCAGGACGCTAATAGGAAAACAGTAAAAATTAGGAATGAAACAGAAAACAGGGGCGTTAATGTGAAAACAGCAAATCTACTGTTAAAACAGTAGGGTTGGTAACACTGGTCACAGAGCTATATGTCTGTCTCTTTTCATAGAGGGTGTTCCATTGGACTCGTAAAACCGGTCTATACCAAATTCATGCGCAAAACGGAACGAGATTTGGCGGCAATTCTTAAAATTTTGGTTTTTCTACAAAACTGGTCAACTACTGGTGACTGGTTTGGGACTGGTACATCCACCCTAGGTAAATATACAGATTTAGGCTTGAGATATAAGATTTTAATCCACTTTTTGTACCTGTAGGATAATGATCCTCGATTTTTATTTTTTGCTTAGGTAGATAATCTGTCATTACAAGCCTACGTTCATCCACTACTGGAGATAGGCGATTCATTAGGAGAGCCTAATGAACGTCACTTCTGGGCAGTGGCAGATTTACAGTCCTGGCCACCCTAGGCCCCAGGCCATAATTCTCAGTACCTACTAAAGCGTCATCACTTAATTTTTATCACGATTGGCCGCCTCTAATATCTGGCCGCCCTAGGCCCGGGCCTACTGGGCCTTAGGGTAAACCTGCCTCTGCTTCTGGGTTAACCATTGTATAAGTATCTAATTATTTTAACAAAAACTATGCTGATCCTGTCATGGCACTATGTCCTCAACTAAGCTTTATAGATTACATAAATCCATTGATGCCTTGATCATTTGGCTAAACCATGGCGAATAATATCAACTCATAATAAAAAATTTATGCATAAATAATAGATAATAATTATACTAATACATAATAACGCTAGTACCTATGTATGAATTGAGAACACGCCTATTACCTACTTCTTCTCACTATCTAACAGTAAAATAAAAAAATAATATTTCAATACAAATAATACCTACCCACGAACGATTTTAAAATATTAAGTATTACGTCTTTTGTTATTGAAAATCTATCTACCTAGTTAGGTAGTTAACTTAGTACTTACCTTTCCTAAATCAATGTCTTTTTCTATAACGTTTTGTTTATTTTTAATTGCCAATTAACACTAGCCATTGCTTTTACACAGTGGCATTGCGTGGGTTCCTGTCGCCCGGAGCAGGTTTCAATTTTCTCAATAAATTTTCGGGGGGTTTCTTACTCGGTTTTCCTCCCAGACATTGTAACCCAGGACCGATTAAATAAATCTTTCAAAGTTGAAAGTTTTTGACAAGCTCGATGGCGCATGCGATAGTGACCCTGCCCCATGCGCCAAGAGTTGTGGGTTCGGTCCCCACCCAGGACAAACATTCGTGTGATGAATACTTGTGTTTGTTCTGTGTCTGGGTGTTAATATCCAATATATAAGTATATATTTGTAATACCACTGTTGATTCTGATATCCGTAACACAAGTGCTCAAGCGACTTACCTCGGAGTCAGATCAATGTATGTGATGTAGTCGGATATTTTTTTTTATTTATTTGCCGCCCCCAACAAGTGCCGCCCGGGGCGGGCCGCCCCCTTTTCCCCCACCACGCTACGCCACTGCTTCTACATGATCTTTAAACTCGCACTACACGCTACACGCGCCATTGTATGTGCATTTAGAACTCGAATATCTATGACTCAGCCCAAAAAGAAGCCAAAAGCATAAATTGGCAGACCAAATAGGTAGTTTAGTTTAATTCTATTTCAATTACATTTTTTGCACAGGATGTCCGGCATGATGAGAGTAATCAGTTTTGAATTTCTTCATACAGTGAAAGCAGGCGTTTTTTTAGTTCTCGCGTATCTTTATATGTGGAAGCGATCGTTTGCGAACGTAGAAGCAGTGGTTAGGAAAGTTAATAAAAATCGGCCAAGTGCGTGGCGGGCTAGAGCACGCAGAGTTCCGTATCCCCGAAATAGTTAACTTTCTTCTTCTTCTTCTTCAGTTTCTTTATAATTAATATTAAGGCTCAAAAATCATTTTTGATTCTTGATCTATAACTCTCATTTGTTTAGATAGCAGTACCTAAGTAGGTATAGGTATAGTATAGGTACGTTATCACGGATGGATTACATAAGAATATGTATAATGCAAAAGCTAAAACTTAATATTGTATTAGATCTCCCTTTTTTTTCATTAATTTTTATGGCAATAGAGATACCAACACATTGTTAGAAATAAAACAATTGTCTGCCTATTACCGATTAGGAGAAACAACCCACTGAAAGATAAACATGCGGTCGGATCAACAGCTTATGCTTAGTAATAGGATCCCGTTGGTATCCCTAGAATAAAGATAAGGAACTCCAAATATTACGAGGAAGTGAAGTATTCTTCACAAGGTAAAGGTTAAATTATGGCAGCGAAGACTGTGCAAAGACCAGGCGATGAGAAGTACCGTGAAGCTTTAGTGGGTATATTCCGGCCCCTACCATCTTGGTCAGAGCAGGGACCTCCTACTTAGTGGTCCCGGGAGTCCCACATATATACGAAAATATTACGCACTACCCACTCCACCCTGTCCTTCAGTGACAGTGCGAAACGCATTTCTTCACTTTAAAAGCAAAAGGTAAAGGTTAAGTTTATTTTGAGGAGATCATTGATGATGCATTGATTTAGGCGCTTCACACAGCTGTTTATTTAAATATCATTTATTTTTATACATAGATAAATAAAAAAGAGTGAATAAATATAGGCAGAAAAATACCTACATATCTAAAAAAAATAATACACTTATCGTACAAGTAGATACACAACCTATTAAATATCACAGATAGTTATATCTATTAACAGCAAAATTTCAATTTTAAAACCGCAGGTTGCGCGCGCGCACTTCGACGCGCACTCGCGTCCTGTTGCTTTAGGGGACGAACATGCTGAACTTGAGCTTGGTGTCGGAGATGAGCGAGTAGGCACGGTAGTAGCAGACGGCGATGGTGGTGATGGCGCCGATGAGGCGGCAGAACCACACGCAGCCGAGGTCGCAGCACACCGGCCGCTGGTTGCGCGCGCGCACTACGACGCGCACTCGCGCCCTGTTGCTTTAGGGGACGAACATGCCGAACTTGAGCTTGGTGTCGGAGATGAGCGAGTAGGCGCAGTAGTAGCAGACGGCGATGGTGGTGATGGCGCCGATGAGGCGGCAGAACCACACGCAACCGAGGTCGCAGCA
Organism: Glyphodes perspectalis; assembly: GCA_951394215.1. Lineage (NCBI taxonomy): Eukaryota > Metazoa > Arthropoda > Insecta > Lepidoptera > Crambidae > Glyphodes > Glyphodes perspectalis. Next base: position 5,478,918 of record OX596207.1, on the reverse strand, counting down.
CACCGGCCGCTGGTTGCGCGCGCGCACTGTGACGCGCACTTGCGCCCTGTTGCTTTAGGGGACGAACATGCCGAACTTGAGCTTGGTGTCGGAGATGAGCGAGTAGGCGCAGTAGTAGCAGACGGCGATGGTGGTGATGGCGCCGATGAGGCGGCAGAACCACACGCAACCGAGGTCGCAGCACACCGGCCGCTAGTTGCGCGCGCGCACTGTGACGCGCACTTGCGCCCTGTTGCTTTAGGGGACGAACATGCCGAACTTGAGCTTGGTGTCGGAGATGAGCGAGTAGGCGCAGTAGTAGCAGACGGCGATGGTGGTGATGGCGCCGATGAGGCGGCAGAACCACACGCAGCCGAGGTCGCAGCACACCGGCCGCTGGTTGCGCGCGCGCACTGTGACGCGCACTTGCGCCCTGTTGCTTTAGGGGACGAACATGCCGAACTTGAGCTTGGTGTCGGAGATGAGCGAGTAGGCGCAGTAGTAGCAGACGGCGATGGTGGTGATGGCGCCGATGAGGCGGCAGAACCACACGCAGCCGAGGTCGCAGCACACCGGCCGCTGGTTGGGTGTGCGAACAATGATGCGGACTTGCGGCCTCTCTGCTAGACTGGATAGAATCAGAAGTATAATAAAGGCTATTGATGTCACTATAAAGATTGGTAGTAGCGCAATGATGGGATTGGCGAATTTGGGAATGGCGCCTCAAGTGCAAGAGGTACCTACTTGATCATACCCGAGCACGTTATCTGGGATTTTTAAATCTAAAGTTTCGCTAAAACCGCTTGGTCAAGGAACGATAAGTTCCTTAGATCACCAATAGGGATGGCAGACATGATTTATAGTATACATAGGTACTTATAATGTTAGGTAATTCATAAGTAGAGTTATGGATATGGCACTCCTTAAAAACTTACGTTACTTTCTTTGGTGGCATTTATATTTATTGCATACTCCAAGTTCCGTCTGCTAGGTATCTAAAATTACCAAAGGAAAATGTAGCTTAATTTTACTTAAGTACTTATAACCATGTTTACGTTTTAAAAATATTTTGTTTAAATTTTTCAATATTGAACTACACAAAAAAGGAATATTCCTAGCTTGATTTTTATAAATATTTTCCTTTTTTGTCATTAGTTATAAAACTAAGCGTCATGGGGTCAAGTGGCGTAGAATCCTGCTACCCTAATTTCGTTCTGAAAATCAGAATCGTTGAATTGAATACACAGCGGAATCCCCATTGACGAATGCATTGGATCTGTAGCTACCTGAATGAATTCAAATTAAAATTTTCAAAATTAAATGATGGTGTCGATATGGTTTGTTGTGATGGCGTTTTAAGGGTAGGTAGTGTAGGTACAGTGAGTTAAAATTTAGGAAAACGACTAAGTATAATGTTTCAAATAACCCTTTAACACCCAATTATTTGTATAAATAGAACAAATCATACTTAAATTAGGTACCAATTCAACTTTTTAGTGGTATAAATAAACATGACTTCGCCGCTGGTCAAATTATACCAGAAATGATGACGCCAGACCGCAACTAATCGCAAGCTTGTCCCATCTCGTACTAAGTAATGCGAATTATTGGGAAGGCCTTGACGAAACAAAACTGCCTCGAAATGAGGAGGTACTCGTCTAAATTAAACTTGTTTTTAAATCATTTCATAGAAATTTTAATTACATATGAGGATACTTCTTCATTACAGGTTTTTTAAGAACGGGTGAGTCGTCAGTCATTTAGACTTATGGCGGTCTAAATATATCAACAATAAACCTAACATGGCACAATGTTACTTGGAAGCAACAAATTAAGGACTGACATAAATATTCAAAGATTAATAAGGAATGAGATTGTGGATCTACATATAGGATGAAGTAAAGACAATTACTTAAATAAAATAAATAAATAAATTCTCTAGACTGACACACCAATTCTCTAGTACTAAACTAAGCTTATGCTTGTGCTATGGATACTAGGTGAACGGATAGACATACTTAAATGCGTTTATAAACATCCTTGACTCGAGTACAAATGCCCATGTTCATCACACGAAACATTTGCCCCTAGCGGGATTCGAACCCGCGACCCTCGGTTTCGTGGCCAGGGTCTCTGACCACTCGACCATCGGGCCAGTCACTTATCCCTAAAAACCAATTTAACCACCTTTCTAGTTTTTAAGTGATATATCTAGTTACTTGAAAGATGGGTAAATCAATGGATCATATTATTATAATTCGGTTGTAACTCAAAAAAGCTTTCGACCCCGGGATTAAGAGCTTTTGGAATAAGTTCATTACTTTTTATTCTAGTAAAATAGTTTTACTGTGTCAGTGCAATTTTATGTTGGGAATCAGAATGTATGATATTCTATTAAAATCGTAAAGCAAGGCACAAGACTTTTCCGCGTACAGGCTACTAGATCAACGAAACTTACTTTCTTCTCATATCGTATCGGGGACCATAACTTACATAATTTATTTTAGCTAAATAAAGAATGAAAAGGAAAAATAGAATCAGTACTACAGCAAAAGCCAAAAATTCCAAATACCAAAGTACATTGGTGAATATACCGTGCATTGTTAGAAATCTGCAAATTTGTCATCTGTCTGTCTCTTTGAGATACATGCCATGCAAGTATCGCGTCTGTCTATGATTTTATTGTCGTTGTAAGTAGTAATAAAAACTTTTTGGACTTAAAGCTGATCCTTTGTTGCATATTGAGCATATTTTTTAATTCGATCGCTTAAAATGGCTTATATTTATTGATCAATGTAGCTCAGATAATTGTGGGGAAAACGTTTTTAAGGCACCAGTTTTGTAAATTAGGTTGGTAGATAGGCTTTCAACATTCAGGTAGAAATCCATTAGAGATAAACTAATTAAGTCACCTATGTCGTTATTAGACCTATTACAAAATAACTATCTGATTTAACTTTTATTCTCATTTTATCTGTCCGCTAATTTTGTCTGACAGTTGCGAAATCCGAGACAAGTTAAAAATAAATAAAATCATCAACCCAAATCATTGAGTGTCGGATTAGAATCTTCAATAGAGTTTAATCATATTTAGTCTACAATCTGGCTCGAAATCGCAGCATCTGTTCCAAATAAAATCATCAATTCGAACAATCGATTGGCAAGTCACGACAAAATTGTGCAGCAAAAAACGCCATTATCAGATCATAATCTTTGTTAACTGCTCATCGAGTCGACTTCACTTTCGTCTCAATTAGTTTCAATTACAATAATATTAGCGATATTTTTTTGTTCACAACCTGTCTACGGAGGTGAAAAATAATAATTTGCTCTGTAATTGAAAAAAAGTGGTGTTCTAATTCTGAATGCGTGGCAAAAAAAAGGGACAAGTGGGAGCTGTACTCGCTTGACGATGGTTCTGAACGTATGTGTAAATTGTGAATTCTTAGCTGTTAGGTACGTTATTTTTGAGTAAGTTAAAATCAGCTTTTTATGTAACTACGAATTTGTAGTTTTGGATTTTAATCTTCTAACCATCAATATTCCATGATTCCAGGGCAACAGGATATTACTACCATTGAGAGTGTTTGTCTCTCTCGATTTACGGTATTAGCAGCCATATATTTTGATCGCATTGACGCAGGCCTAGGAAAGTATAAATTTTTGGCCGGAGTGGTTGGTCCCCTATTCATCAGAGGGCTATGAGAGTCCCACACACCATGTCGTTCCTTCGGGTGGCGTAAAGGTGTATAAGGCATACCCCTCGTTAAAAAAAGGCATCAGCTTTATATACTTATTACATAATTGATATCTAAGATGTGATAGCTACTTCAAGTCAATTTGATATCTACTTCCACAAGTTACTGTAAAAGGGTTTTGATAGATGTGCTGACGTGGTAATCCTAGGTTCCCTTTTTCGTTCGTTTTGAATAACCAAATTGGTATGGGATTTAAAACGAATGTGCCAACTGTGTTTCTTGCCTAGCATGTCGTAAAAGGCGACTAATTGTATATGGGGTTTTGGGTATGTGATTGTGTAGGCGACGAGATAGTCACTTATCACTACTTTTTCACAGTTTCCCATCTAACCCAGCCCAGTTTTATTTTTGGCCGAACGTGGTTAAAGGGGCCTACTGCCCCTTTGATTGTGCCTACCCCTTCGGGAATTATGTGCGTGATGTGATGTTATGTTTGAATAACGGAACCCGAAAGTCGGCGTTATTTAATTATTTGATGGCTTAGGTCTGGCAGATGGACTGCCTTCATTAACATTAAGAGACTACTGCTGAATAAAAGCTCCGCCATTGTATTCCATATTAGGTAAACGTATACAATTCCTAGCTCACATTAATAAAAGTGTTTATAAAAGAAAGGTTAATGAGGAAGTTGACATCTAAATAATTCAGACTATAAGAAATAATTCGAAGAGGGTCAACTGACATATTTGAGTATGGGAGACAGTGAAGTCATAGTATAAATAAATAAATAAATATCCAAAGACATCACATACATTGATCTTACTCCGAGGTTAGTAGCTTAAGCACTTGTGTTACGGATATCAGAATCAATAGTGGTATAACAAATATATACTTAAATATTGGATATTAATACCCAGACATAGAACAAACACAAGTATTCATTATACGAATATTTGTCCTGGGTGGGGATCGAACCCACAACTCTTGGCGCATAGGGCAGGGTCACTATCGAATGCGCCATCAAGCTTGTCATAAGTATATTATTGATAAATAAATTCTCTAGACTGACACACCAATTCCCTAGTTCCAAACTAAGCTCATGCTTGTAGGTACTATGAATACTAGGCGAACGAATAGATATACTTAAATTCGTTTATTAACATCCATGACACGAGTACAAATATCCATGTTCATCACACGAAACATTTGCCCCCAGTGGGATTCAAACCCGCGACCCTTGGTTTCGTGGCCAGGGCCAACCAATGGTCACATGTACAAATATATCAAAAACATGTCAATAGGGATGTTGACTGGCAAGTCAATTGAGATACTTTTTAAGAGCTGTCAAAACGCAATCACTTCATAGGTTTTGTATGGGCTTGTGAACATGTGACGTCACTAGTTCGTATAGTCAATTGACTTAATATTAGGCAGTTTTTGTAAAATTAAAAATCTTAGACTCAATATAATTCAAAATCAATAAGGCTTAACAACATACTACGATACTTTCTTTTTCAGAATTGATATTTCAAAATTAAATATAAATGGTGTCAACATCCCAATTAAGTGCTGGCAGACCCCACTTTCCCAATGGGCACTATGGGCACATGCCCAGTGCCTCGCAATCGAGAGGACCCCGGTAGTCTAAGGTCTCCTATAGGTCATTATCATTTCTTACCGAAAAACCTATTACTTTCCTAATGTGCCCACGGCGTCCAATAGGTTAAAGACAGCCCTGCTGGCGTTTTTTTTATTCAACCAGTGCGTAGTGCGTAATTTCATTCGTCCAAACGTATTTCTTAATGCGATTTAAACTACTAACTTTTACTCACACGTAAAACTAATGAACCATTTATTTATACATAATACTTAATACCCACTTATTATGTTATTTAGTAGACTACTCGAAGCACGTTCGCACTGAAATGAACTTTTTTTCATTGGTCAAATATTCGTACTAAATCGTAATAATTTAATTCATTATTAATGATTTAAATTATAACGATTTAGTACGAATATTTAGATGAATCATTTATGTTATAATAATATAATTACAGACAGCTTTAACTAAAAGTTAGTTAAGGAACGCGGTACCTACTAACCGCGTTCCTTAACTAACTTTAGATTTGAGGTACCTACTAACCTCAAATCTTTAAAACTAACATGGGACAAAGCTGCTTTGTAATGATGTGTTTAAAATAATAACTGATTTATCATCTATTTCATTCTCTTTCTCCTTCAGGGTTTAATAAATTGTATCTTATTTCATGTATTGTAGAAAGTAATCAATTTACAGATAACTGTTTAACATGTTTTAACGGTCCGTGGTGAAAATTAATAATTAGTGAAATTAATTAAGGAACATAACTTGTGGAGACTTCATAAACCTATTTATTAATATTTATCTTTATGGGTATTTGTTATTAACATTAATTTTACTGTTACTGTACTTATCTAATTAAGTTAAAAAAAAAATAAAAGGCCGTCATACCTACCTAAAACCACAAACTAAAAACTTCCAGAAAGGATGTATGTTTGTAACTATCACGTAAAAACCTATAAAGGGATCAAATGAAATGTATATGAATCGTTTGTTCACTTAGCTAAAAACTGTGATAACAAGTTAATATGTGCTAAGGTTTTTTAAAGCGAAACCAAAGACACGAGGACGCTAATTCCCTAGTCAAAAGAGAGGCTGAGGCATGTTGATGAATTCCAAAGTGAGCTTACACCGTCAGCCAAAAGCAAGATTAGCGGAGTAGACCTGGATTAACATGAAACCCAGTTTTTATCCTGAAATGATAACAATCTTCAAAGGTTTTCTAGGATAAATTCAACAGGAGTGAAGCCGCCGACACAAGTTAGCAAGAAATCTGATTTGATCAATATGCATTAATGCATGTACATACTAGCTCATAAAATCTTTCGGAATTTCGACCTTCAACATAACCATCGCCTTGAAAGGGGAAGCCTCTTATCGAAATCCAGCTAGACCTTAATCTAAGTATGGTCAAGTCTACTAGTTGGTCTATAAAAATAGCTGAGGTACCCCTATTGTGTAATAGGCAAGATGTGATGGTATGCCACCTCATTAGTTTTGCCAAGTTAGTTGTTGCATAATGGATATATTTAGTTATCAAGTGTTGAACAATTAGAATTTACTTAGAGACTACAAGGCAGGGAAATCACTTACGATAGTGTGCTATTGAAATCGATTTTATGTCCGTGTCGTGGTTGTATTGTGCCTACAGACTAAACATTCTCAATAAGTTTATTTTTACTAAATAATGGTTACAAATTCATACTTATTTTAATGTGCCATTCATCGATGTTTTTCTTCACCGCCGAACAGTTGTGGTATATCATATATATAGGGATTTATAAATCCATACACTTATAAATTCCCATATGGATCTCGACATACAAAGAGTTGAAACATTCAAAGGAACCGGCCCAGGGTTGAACTAGCGTTCCTCGCATGACAGGCGCTTGGCCATTCAGCTACCACCGTTCCTCTGTTTTCAGATCGTATGCCCAAACGCCATTAGTAAATTCAATAACTCGCGTAAGTTCTAAGAAAAAGTACATACACGCTCCAGTTCTCACCTTTCTATTTAAGTATGATGAATTCGTTTTTTGCCCGACAGCTACAACACTCCACTATCGTAGATTAGCGCAAACAATTGAATTAACAGTTCATGTTCATTTAAAATATATATACTTACGCACTATCTGATAGACTCGGACAGTCTGACTACAAAGAAGTTACCACTCGATTTGAATTTTATTTAAAGAATTGTCGGACAATATGCTGCAGGTATCATAATTAGAATAACGTAGAATAAATTTGGACATTGTCGGTTAATAATGAACTTGGGATTAAAACTATATCTACTTTTTTAATTTGAATAATCTTGATTCAATCTTAAATGAATTCGTTTTATGACTTTATTAATAGATGGCGCTGCCAGTATTCTATATCGATGTTTATAGAATCGTATTGATATTACAGTTAAATCATTAATAAAATTAAACATAATATGTTTGTCATTACCTACTTCTTTAAGCACTGGAATTAAGTAACTACGGTACCTAATTGTAACTAAAAAGACGTAGATGGAAAGATTAGCTTCTGATAGGTAAATAAACAAAAAAAAAATAGGATAAAGAAAAATAAATACGAGAAATATATTTTCGTTATTCAGCAATATCCTATCTAGAAGTAAATGCAGAAAGTTAATTATTCTGAATGTAATGTAATAGAAAATACAGTTATGTATAACTACTTAGAATAGATTACTAGCTGAATACCTCAATAGCGTTTGTCCAAACATGCAAATATGAAAACGCCCAGCAAAGAACTTCACTAAGCTTAGAGAGGTAATTATGTAGAATTAACTACAATTTAAACAGCTTTCTTCAATATAATGTGCAGTAACAATTAGAATTTTAATTTTAATTGAAACTAATTAATGTATAATCGGTTGGACCAATTAATACGGAAAAACGGACACCCTTTCCAGATATACTAGCACAGAAAGTTTTAATTACAAAGTTATTAAAACAACGCTTTTCTTTGTGCCTGTTAAGGCAAGGAACAATTTTCTGTAAAATTAATTGGATTCGCTATTTTTGCTGTTTAGTTCTAAACAATGAAATTATCAGCGAAAATATCTTAGTATCTTAGCCAGACGGTCAGACACAGTCTAGTTCCCATCAGGAGATCGATCTCTATGGCTTTGATAGGCTTAATTATCTCTTTTATTACCTCATTATCTGAGTTATCTGATTCCTTACATCACGCGAAAGAGCGCTATTTTATAACAATTCTCTTGGTAGAATTGATGGGGTGTTTACTTTGTATTTTTAATTAAAAAGAGATGGTTTCGGGGTAAGGGAAGCAGTCATGACTATTTTAGCGTTCCGCAAGATTCTGAAATTGTATTTTAACGTTGCTGTACCGAAAAAAAAAATAACTTAAACCTTTATCTGAACACATATCAATGATTAGAAAGACCAAAATACGAGCATGACCCTGGAAGATTGACAAGTGGTACTAATAGAGAGATTTAGTGGGGAAGACCTTTGCTCGGCACTAGGATGAAGAAAGCTGGTTTTTGATGTGAAAGTAATGCAGATCATTTTGATTAACCTGAAATGGGAACTAATGCAATAGCAATGATAAACATTACAAATTTTTTTTTTCTTATATTTTTGGTATTTCAAACCCGGTAATTTTAACTTTAATTTTTATATAGCTTAACTTTCTTTAATATATTTTTATATTGTTAACTTCAATTGTGCTTAATGAACTCACAACGACTACTTTATTATTTAATTTGTGGTGTTGCTGATAAATTTATTTGTACCTGTTTACAATAACCAAATTGTAGTTTATCGCCGTTTGTTTATCCAAATAAAAAAAATAAAAACTCATAAAATGTTATTTTAAAAGTATATCACATATTTATACAAATAAAGCAAATTTTATTTATTCAACGTTTTTAAATATTTTTTTGCAATAGATTTGAAAGTCTGGTTATTACATTGAAGCTACCTTAAGCATGATATCTGACCTTCGCAACTCTTAAGTAGGGGAATCAGCTAAAATGGATCCTTGAACGGGTAGGTTTCGATAATGTTGTATTCCGTCATCACCAAACTAGTGGTATAAATACGTACATTGTTCAAAAAATCCGGACGTACATGCGTGGGTTCGAACCTGCTGCCTTTGGATGTGAGGTGCCTATCCTTACCATTGCGCTACCACCGATCTAAATTTACGTATGCAGCAAATATGTTGAAATTCCATACGGTGCTCACGCTCAGCTGCGAAGTATACCTCCAAAGCAAATCATCAAACGTTCATTGATCATTACCGTTCCGCGCATGCGCGTTCCAGTTCTTAGTATAAGTGCGTTTCGTTAATAATAGTCGTAAAGCTCACACGTTTATAACGCAGTGTTTCACATGACGTTGAACACGTTAGACACTTTAGAACGAGGAAATGGACGTAGGATTGTGCGTATTCGATTGCAGTCTTTTTATTGCGATCAAACGCGTAACTGGATACTGAACAGTCGTTGGAGATGTCGTGAGCGCTTTGCAATGATGTTTATAAACAGAAAACAAACTTTGTCCATTTACGCTTCAATGGATGAAACTAAAGGAATAAATAAATTTACAAGACTAGAGCGCCAATTCTCTAATTACAAATTAAAAAATATGTTTGTACTTAAGATAAAAAAGGTTTATTAACAACTTTAATAATAAATAAATAAATTCTCCAGACTGACACTCTAATTCCCTAATTCCAAACTAAACTTATAAGCTTGTGCTATGGATTCTAGGTGAAGGTGACTCCAGTAAAATTATATTATCCGTTCACGAAACATTTGCCCCTAGCAGGATTCGATAGGACGTGTTAAAATAGATCGTTCGAATGTTCGTTCCGGTAAACTACTCTCAACCGAAACCCACCGCACTTAAGTAACAAAAAGCTGGCCAAATTAAAAAAAAAATCAGTCTATTTGAGAACCTCCTTCTTTTTTTTGAAGTCGATTAAAAATGGACATTCACATTACACCACACACATTTTTGCGACACTTTCGTAGCCCGCATCACGCGTGGATATTGGAAAGTAATACACGCAAATTTTGCTTTTCCTTTCCATAATTTTACTTAAGTAGGAACACGCGAAATGCCGTGGCCACTATTTGATAGACAGGCTTATAATAGTGGCCATGATCTATGTAATAACTAGTTTTGGCTGCGATTTCTTTTATACAAATAATGTCTCACTTAGTTCAGTTTGTACTTAATTATTAGGTGGGTCTGCTTCGTTGGTCTAGTGGTAGCATGCGCCGCCTAAGGACCAAGAGGTACAAATCCCGGATCAGGCCAAAATTTATAGCTGGGTATTTCAATATTGAAATTACTCTGTAACAGCCTGGATTTAGGAAGTTGTTGGTTTAATCACCCCCGTGCCTCGAAAAGCACGTTAAGCCGTTGGTCCTGCGCCTGACATCTCCGGTCATATCAAATTGCCGTTTCATCGGACTATGAAAGTAAAGGAATAAAGAGTGTACTTGTGTTTGCGCAGAAACTTGTGCACTATAATATCTCCTGCGCAGATGGCTAATCCTCGTTGAGATTGGCCGCCGTGACCGATATCGGTTAGGAGGACATTATTAATTGTTAGGATGGTAATAATATGTTTTACGAAAAATAAGCTATATGTACATACATAATCAGTGGCGGATTTACAGTCTTGGCCACCCTAGGCCCCAGGCCATAATTCTCAGTCCTAAGCGTCAGCACTTAATTTTTGTCACAATTGGCCGCCTTTAATATCTGGCCGCCCTAGGCCTAGGCCTACTGGGCCTTAGGGTAAATCCGTCACTGTACATAATATTGCATCACCCCCGCAATCCCTGAAGAGGTAAACAGAGTCTAAGGATAAATAAGCTCTCTAAACCACATATAGCCAAAATAAAATGAGATTTGATGGAAAATTTGATAAAAAGAAGTTTTAGTTTAATTTCAACAAAAAGTATCTTCTTTTATTTTATTAAACAAACACCTCTTACATATATTAGTAAGAAGTAATGTATTCAAACGGTGTCAACCTATTCATAGATTCAAAAAGTAGAAATGCGATTGGCTTTGCACCAATCCACACGCATTTAAGGGCCCTAAACCACCACCTAATAGCCATAGAGTAACCAAGGCTTCCAAATTGATTCCTTTAAATTATTCTTTAACAAACGCTCATAACACACCTTTACGGTCTCTTGTAAACTACCTTACCCGCCTTAAAATATGGCGGTCATAAATTATTTATTTATAAACTTCAGGTTTCAATTAATTTACTATGTGCGTAACTCACTACTGGGCGCTAAAGCACTGGTGCTAAATTCACCATGCTACAAGTATTTAAGGTGCATCCCATTTCTCTGTTATCCCATTTGCACAAGTAGCGGTTATGAATGGGTTTGAATGTGTCCCCTTAAGCACACGAAGGTAATAAGTTAAATAAGTAAAGAGTGTCATGCTATCTTTAATCTTAAAGCTCTCAACTAGTTTTGGAATGGGCGTCGCGATTTTAGTGTCGATAGAGATTCTTAAGAGAGTTGTAGACAAACGAATCAAATTTCTGGTGAATATTATTATGTTTTACAAGTTTTATCCTGTCGGGTTATATTGTTCTATTCTAATAATGACATCAACTAACGTTCTAACAATCAGTCATTAAGTATCGATCGAAACGATGACTAAATAATGTGCTTGTCGCGCTCTGGTAACCTATGACGTCCGTGCGGTTAATTCTAAATAAAATCTTTAATGATGACTTAAAATAACGACAATTAGTACAAGTATCAGTGAAGGTACTTGTAATGAAACTGAAGACACATTGTGCACCAAGTGCCTGTTAAGAAAAATGCTACGCTGTTTTAAATTGTATATGTACGAACCGCATTTCTTTGACATGCATGTCTGGTCACTATTTTGACTACATTGATTTTTTTCATATCTAACCATAACATTCTTCGATTATATTAAACTACCGAATATAAAATCTTTTCTATTATAACGGGTCTTAACAGGTTCTGATTCTGTTTAGATAAACATTTCCAAGTTGTGGCAACCTCTACAATAAATTATCTAATGTAAAGACGTTTAAAATGGATGGAGAGGAAGAGGAAGGCCAAATAAGAGATGGATGGATTGTGTGAAAGATGATTTAAGTGAAGTAAGAGTGGATAGCTTAATGACGGCTGACTGGGACGTATGGAAGAGGAAGACATGCTACGCTGACCTCAGATGACCTGGGAGAAGGGCAAGAGGATGATGATGATCAAAGACTTTAAAAAAAAATGTATCAAAAGAAGGAAGGAAGGTGGCGTGCGACATACATAGTTCGAGCGATTAAATAATTGCATTCGTTCTTCAATCATATCGTCGTAGTCATCCGCCGTGTCGTCTCTGTCTCCAATAATTACGCATAAGTAATAACGTGGTTCACGACTTTTCATACGCAAGTTTCTAGGAGCAATACAGGTTTTTGGGACCAACAGTGATTTAATGTAAATACAACTTTACAAATAGAAGTGGGGGTAGCTATGTAAGGTGAGATAAACTTAAAGATGCGGGGCCGAGTCATTGGTGACGAATGTTGCCGATCGATGCCGACAGTCGATTTACTCAACACGATATTAGACAGTCGGAGACTATCGCAACTATTTGCGATTGCCGGCAACTGTCGGCGATTATTTCGACTATCGGCGACTATAACTATTGATTAAACTGTTACTGTAAGTATGTTTTTTGATACTTTTTATAACCTATCATTGACTTATTGAGAGACCCTAGCCACGAAACCGATCCCGCTAGGGGCAAATGTTTCGTGTGATGAACATGGACATGTGTACTCGAGTCATGGATGTTTATAAAAGCATTTAAGTATGTCTATCTGTTCGCCTAGTATCCATAGCACAAACTTATAACCTTAGTTTGAAACTAAGGAATGGAAAATTTATTTATTTATTTATTCATAACTATAATGTGACATATTATACCATATTAAACTGACTAACAAAAAAATATTTTACAAAGCAAAAAAAAAACCTCATTTTAATTTATGAATGAGTTATACTTTAATAGAGTGTAAGAAAATAAAAATTGTTAATAACTAGCTGTGCCAGCGGTGTCACCCGCGTTTATGGTTAATATTATAAAGACTATTTCCATCATACATGATTTCTATGTAACTTTTTAACCATTAGGCTGCACACGCGACGGAAGCTTAAAAAATGGAGTAACTTCTCCCGTTTTCCCAACATTTCCCTTCACTACTCTGCTCCTATTGATTGTAGCGTGATGAAAAGTATACTATAACCTGCCCAGGAGTATGAAGAATAATTGTACCAAGTTTCGTTAAAATCCGTCGAGTAGTTTTTGTTTCTATAAGGAACATACAGACAGACAGACAGACAGACAGACAGACAGACAGACAAAAATTTTACTGATTGCATTTTTGGCATCAGTATCGATCACTAATCACCCCCTGATAGTTATTTTGAAAATATATTTCATGTACAGAATTGACCTCTACAGATTTATTATAAGTATAGATAATGAATAATTTTTGGGTATTATTGTTCAGTGATTAAATTTTTACATTCCTATTGTCAAAATTATGCAAGTATGTAGTACGATGACCATGTAATAGCACGTAGGACTATATTGAGTAAGATTCTTGAGTAGATATTACTAATTACGCAAAATATTTACATTGACAATTAAGATGGTTTTATCGTTAAATGACTAGTAGTGATATTGTAAAGGACATATTCGTTTTGGTACGTCATTGTGCTTACGAGGTATAAATGAGTGAGCCGTGAAGCGAGTAAAGAATGAGTGTGCTAATTACGTCACTTTTAGGATTAAGCCAGACAAGCGCAGTATACCACACAACTGAGTTGAAATCAATGTTTCAATTTAGAAATAATACTACCGGGAATAAAAGGGCATTATGTGGTACGTAAGTACCTACTTAGGTTAGGGATTGCAATTCTGTGTCGTTTTCAATCCAACCGGATCCAGTTGGATTCCCATCGATACGGCCGGTAGGACTGAAAATGATGCCAGTTCCAGTTTTTCAGATTGCAATTAGGGATGGCAATTGTAACAACAGTGCTGTTATTTTTGCCAAAAATTACCGAATCCGGTTTTCCGGATTGCAACCCCTAACTTAGGTACAGCTTAAAGTTTCGGTTACTTTACGACGACCTTGGTCACAAGAAGACTTGTGGTGCGCGTCGTCGATTGTTTGAACTACGTTAAGAATCTCATGCCATAGAAGACATTAGTTTATCATCATCTTCCTAGCGTTATGTCCCGTGCATAGACGGGGTCCGCTTAGACCATGATCCAGGATTTAGCGAGTCTGGTAATTACATTGAAGTAACCCTAAGATAGGGGAACCAGACAATTTTTGGATCATGGTTACAAATCCAAAGTTGTTTGAATTTGCAGGTTTCATCACGATGTTTTGCCTCACCGTCGAGCTACTGGTATAAATAAGTACATAGACTTAAAAAATCCAGAGGTACGTGCCCGGGTTTGAACCCGCACTCCTCGGTTAAGAGGCGCGTGTCCTAACCATTGAGCTACCACAGCTCCTTGCCATAGAAGACATTAGTTACTTATAATGAAATGCATACATACATACATACATAACATCACGCCCATAATCCCCGAAGGGGTAGGCAGAATCAAAAGTATAATGAAATGCGAATGTTTGAAATACCATTTGAAAGCAGCACCAACACCAGGGACCTAATGTTTTGTCGCGCTCTGGTCTCCTATGCAATCGGTGTAGTGAATCCTAAACAAATCCTCCAAGGGACAACTTACAACTTGCTGAATACAACTAAAAAAGACTGATGGTGACCTAAATCAACGACATTCAGTACAAGAATCTCTATACTTCGTTAGGAACTTAAAGAATTTAATTCTAACCGACGTCCGTTCAAGACAAGCCTAGACAAATGCCTTGTTAAAATGAATTAAACGTCTATTATATATTTAGTGAGTCTGGTAATTACATTGAAGCAACTGCCGATCTGACCTTCGTAACTCTAAGATAGTGGAACCAGACAATTTTTGGATCTTGGTTACAAATCCATAGTTTTTGAATTTGCAGGTTTCATCACGATCTTTTCCTTCACCGTCGAGCTAGTGGTATAAATACGTACATAGATTTGAAAAATCCAGAGGTACGTGCCCGGGTTTGAACCCGCACTCCTCGGTTAAGAGGCGCGTGTCCTTACTATTGAGCTACTACCGCTCACCATTAATTAAACGTCTAGTACAGTCAGCAATAAAGTAGTTGAACACATTAAACTTTTCTATGAACATTCGCACACTAATATTATAAATACGGTAGCCCATTTTCATCTAAACCAGCCCAGTTTTATTTTTTAGCTAAATGTGGTTAAGGAGGCTAGCTGCCCCTTTGACTCTGCCTACCCCTTCGGGGATTACGGGCGTGATGTTATGTTTGTACGAAAGCAAGTCTGTTCGTCGTTTGTAATCCTCACGCCCAAATGACAAAACAGATTGCGATAAACTTATCTCATTATAGCACGTTAGTCCCATGTTGGTCTGGGACGTGGCCCATGTTGATCTGGGACAAAAAAAAAGAATGTGCCAACTGTGGTTCTTGCCTAGCATGTCGTAAAAGGCGACTAATGGTTTACGGGCTTTCGGGTGTGGATGTGACTGAGAGGCGATGAGCTAGCCACTTGTCACTCCTTTTTCACAGCTTTCCATCCAACCCAGCCCGCTATCCCATGTTGGTCTGGGACTTAAAAAGAATATGCCAACTGTGGTTCTTGCCTAGTATGTTGTAAAGGCGACTGTTGGTGTATCGGGTTTTGGGTGTGTGATTGTGTGACGTAAGACACAGCACATAGATTATGAATATCACAGGCTATATAGCAGTTTCGTGACTGATCTTACAGTTACAGGCAAACACATCATGCATTAAGAAAAAAAATAAAGAAAAATACATAGTCAGGTATTTTAGCAAAATATAATCGGCTACTTCTATTGCTGACTTTGCCACCAGTTATTTGCAAATGGCAATAAAAACTACAGGTCTCCAGCGCCACACACAAGTGAAATTTGCATTTTTTGTAATGTATGTGCAATGCTTTAAAGTTAACTTTTTTCAGGCAAATGTTGTGTAGTTAATTAAACGAGATGAGTGAATTATAAATACGACACCAAACTATCAATTGAAGTTTCATTAAAAAGTTTGTAGGTTAAGATGAATGTAGATCAACCAGCTAGTCTACAAAGTTCTTTTACCTTGTTAATTATAAATAAACAATAATAAATTCTCCAGACAGACACACTAAACGTCAGTTACCCTAAATTACTTTTAAAAACGATGACGAACGGAGAAAACTGAGTGTTTGTCGTCGTAGTAGATAGGTATCTCTTATCCACATAAACTTAATTACCATATAAGCTGTTTCTTAATTGGGATCGTATTTGCATTTCCCAAATACGGACGCAGACAACATCATCACACGTGCAATATTCCTAAAAGTAGACGAAGCGTGTTCTTAAACACTCGACTTGCATTCAAAACATATTCCTAGCATTGTCTCATTCTTAGTCGGGGCCTGCTTGACCACGGTCCTAGATTTAGAGTTAATTGTAGACTGTAATTTGTAGTATAGAATTTCCAAAATTATACCAATTAAGGTAATATCCAATTATCGCAGTTCTACAACTTAAAGTAGGTACAGCCCCTTATCAAAACCATACAATACAGCGCAGCCAAGAATGAAAATTAAGACAAGTAACTACCGACGAGCTAGTTAGTTGTCTTATTTTTTATTTTTGGGTACACTAGGTTGAAAGAGCTTACTACTTACTTAGACACTGCCTGGCGTATTGATATGCATTTATATTTAGAAAGTCTTAAGTAATGAGCTGAAAATACAGGAATTTTCAGTTAGGGAACTTTTGAAAAGGTGATGATGAATATGTATCTAGAACATCTTGATTTAAGTTATAGCACTTCTATACGTAAGCGACTGTTTGATCCAGTGAGGAAACATTACTCCTTTGTATACGAAGCTTAAAAATAATTAAGGCACTCTCAAGGGGGTCAATACGTAAGCAACTGCCTTATCCACCGAGGTGCCATTGCTCTTTTGCATACGAAGCTCAAACCTTTTCCCTTCAACCCTCCTGCAGCGAAAGTGCACGCACCCTGCGCGGGCGCCGTATAAGCGTGCGCGTGCGTTGCCGCGCGTCATTCGCGTCTCGGCCGTCACCGGGTGGTCGCGTCCGCGCGTGCGTGAAGGTGCCTAGTGTTGGACCCAGTGTGAACGTTGGTGTTGAGACACTGTGATACTGAATCTGATTTGAACGTGGTAAGTTAAAAAAAATTTTTTTTTTTAATTTTTGTGTGGTGAATTTTTTCGGTTTTTGAAAATCCGTGTGGGAAATTCTTTTTAAATAGGATTCAAAATCTGGATACAAATATGAAACGTGTTTTCAATGAATAAAATTGCGGCACCCGAGAAAACTTTTTTTGCAGTACTATAAATGCATGCGAGAAATTCTTTGAATTGGTCCTTCTAATTGAAGTCGGTTAAATATAATTCGAATACAGAAGAAAAAGGTGCGAGTTGGTTTAGAAAAAAGTCTATGTCTGCGGATATGATAAGAAAATTTTTCAAATAATCTCGAAATTAATACGACCTAAATATAATATTGAATAGAAACATTTTAAGTATTATTGAACTAAAGAGGAGTGTCATAAAATACCTAACTTTTAAATAATGTATTTTACAATATCAATACATAGCATGCCAATTCAGAAATTATAATTAAAATTCACCAAAAACTACAATATCTGCTGATATAATTATGTATATTCATGCATTCATAACTCAACGCATGCCAATGCTAAACACTATTTGAATAAATTATAATAGATATTTGAACTCCGCAAATTCTCGTATACTGACTCAGAAAGCCATTCAATGAAAAAAAGACATATAAAGAGTACTAAATCAACATTAAGTATCATTGGACATTATGATCAATTTACAATTACTTTTATTAAATATCCAACACATCAACATTAATAAATCATATTAAAAACACCTCTCCACGACAGACATATCCGAACAGCCGAATCAACTTAATTAACTGATAAGTCAATAATTCACCGATCAAACGAATTAAAATCAAAATTTCCCGTTCATAAAGTGACTTAATTGTCATACAATTACTTTAATAACCGATAGTCTTCATCGTGCACACGCTAAAATATCAATCAAAAATAATTGCTAACCTGAGCCCTCTCCTTAGAGAGAATTGCATAACTTTTACTACCGGATAGTAATACCGCGAACTACAATTAAAGTTTTTTATGACAACGCACTAAAATGGGAAATCGTTGCACAGAAATGCAGCCTCATCACAGTTCTAATCACTTGGTCTTACTCCTATTATCGTAATAACATACAATCGATTAAATCCGCCGGGAATATGATTTCAAATCAATTATTCTACATTCGAGTACGTTACCGTTTTGGCGGTAATTGATTAAACGAATCGTTTTACGCACGTCTTCGTGAAAGTGCGGATTGGGTGCAGTGAGCATAGAAAGTGAACTAGGGTGCTATATTGTATCAGATTAGGAATTTGTGTCTCTGAGAGCATTACGGTAATGTCTGTTTCTTGCGGTGCGACGATTTAGAAGGAAAGTTTGAAACAGTATGTAGGCAACCTGTTCAGAATATCAGCGTTGGAAAATTACTCGCTCTGTATGTGTTTGTAAAAATAACTAACTGCATTTCCTTGATAAGACAGATGATGTTGGTTTTCAAATAATACCTACTTTAGACTAAATAACTATTTATAGTAGATACTGAAGTAATCGACAGTTTTTTTTTGTCTTTGAAATGTGAAACAGGCGATGACAGTTGAACAGGAAAAAATAACCAAAATACACGTTAGCATAATTATGCTTCATTCGGTACATATTAACCACCATATTAACATATTAACATATCCATCTATTTATTTAAGAAATTATTTTGTCTTATCTCGAAAAATTATATGTAACTTATAATATTTTAGGTCCAACATAGATGAACTCAGAATTTTTTGAATGAGTAGATATATAAAAAATGTGAATAAGTTAAAGCATTGCATGTATCGATAACTAAGCGCCCTTGTCGCTTCACAAGTTGATTGAACGTTCTTGATCTTGACTTACATAACCTTAAATGAATGGCGTTCCAAGACAGACTGACGCGAGTCCGCAGCATTTTATTTTCACTTACACAACCGGTAATTTTTTCACCAACCAATTTTCTCTTTCAAAACTGTAATGATATCTAGCCTAAATAAAACGGTGCTATTGTAATTTAAAAGAAGTTTTCACATAAATAAAAGCCACTTAATTGCCTAAAATGGCCCAGATTCGGATAGACGACCTAAGTGTGGCTATTGTTACATTCTTGTATTAATTTTTTCAAAAAGAAAATGTACATGGTGCATTAACTTCGACTTAATCATATGGATGCGGTACGTGTATAGATTTGATGGTTTTATTGTATGCATGAATTGCTGATACTATTTTACTGTATATACGAAAGTATGTAAGTAGTTTGTTTAACGGACTAAAAAGTTTTTTAAACGTAATTTCGAAATCGGTAGCGTATATGTTTACACACATCCATCCAAAAAATATTGCCTTAATTTCCGTAAACGGCCGAAGATTCTGTAGCCTATGTGAATGTGTATAACAAGAATCAGTGAATAATTATTATAATCACCGGTGAAATTCAATAAAAATTCTATCGACTTGAGTGACATTCCATAGGTAAGTCCTGAAATTTCTCGCTAAGTACGTATCTGCTTACAGTAAATTAAGTGCATTATCTATGTCGGTATTTAACGCTAAAGTAATAAAAAACACGCAATGTCTTTGAGCACGTATCGTCAGTATCTTCGTGTACTGCTTCTGTCTTTATTCTAATGACAATGCGAGTCTATCGTATAATGTGACTGGCCCGTTGGTCGAGTGGTCAGACACCCTGGCCACGAAACTAAGGGTCGCAGGTTCGAATCCCGCTAGGGGCAAATGTTTCGTGTGATGAACATGGACATTTGTACTCGAGTCATGGATGTTTATAAACGTACTTAAGTATGTCTATCCGTTCGCCTAGTATTCGTAGCACAAGCTTAGTTTGGAACTAGGGAATTGGTGTGTCGGTCTGGAGAATATATTTATTTTATTATTTGTGTAGGAAGTCACCTGAATCCGTTCGCTGCTCATTTATTATCATCATCGTCTTCCTAGAGTAATATTCCTCTTACTCGGGACCCGCTTATGTCATGATCTTAGATTTAGCGAGTCTGGACATTAAAGCGACTGCCGATCTCACCTTCGAAATCTTTAGATAGGCGACCAGACAATTCCAATGATTACACATATGCATAGTTTATTTAAATGAGTAGGTTTTATTACGATGTTTCCTTTATCGCCGGTCTAGTGGTATAAATACTTACATACATTTGAAAAATCCAGAGGTGCGGCCCCGTGTTTCTGTTCTTACCATTGAGCTACCACCGTTCAATTGCTTCTTATTTTATCAGTTAGTATGTATATAAATAATAAATCGTACTTATATGATTCATTATGATATATGATATATTATGGAGCAGTGGTAGCTCAATGGTAAGGACACGCGCCTCTTAACCGAGGAGTGCGGGTTCAAACCCGGGCACGTACCTCTGGATTTTTCAAATCTATGTACGTATTTATACCACTAGCTCGACGGTTAGGCAAAACATCGTGATGAAACCTGCAAATTCAAACAATTTTGGATTTGTAACCATGATCCAAAAATTGTCTGGTTCCCCTATCTTAGGGTTACGAAGGTCAGATCGGCAGTCGCTTCAATGTAATTACCAGACTCGCTACACCCTGGATCATGGTCTAAGCGGACCCCGTCTAAGCACGGGACATAACGCTAGGAAGATGACTTATATGATTCATTATCATGAGACAAACTTGCTAAATTCAGAAGTATGGTTCGAGCGAATCCCAATGGACAACGGGAAATAACTCTAGAAAGATGATTTGTAATTAATGTGTCACCTGAATTGTTTTTATCTATTCTTAGATCCAGTGAGCGGCACCCATGGTATTCAGGAACTCAATATTTTTATTCAACTTTCCGGCTGTTTTTATATATTTTTTGAGAACATTCAGCAAATTATAAAATTGAGTCGGGTTAGATGGAAAACTATCAAAAAGCAGTGACAAGCGGCTAGCTCGTTGCTGCGCTCTTTGCAACAAGCGAAGATATTTGTGACTACTCACTAGTGTTGCCGCTCAATAGGCCAATATCGATTGTGTATCGATAGCCTATCGATAGCTGAAGAAAATTGATAGTATCGATAGTTTCGATAGCTGCTAACTAATGTACAATCGATACTATCGATATTCTTTAGGATATTGAAGAGCAATAGTATCGATAGTTCATTGATTGGCAGCGGTCGAAACTATCGACACTATCGATAGTATTGCTGTTTACCAATAGTATTGCACTAAAAGAGACATCGACGCTATCGATACTATCGATTGTCCTATCGATCGTATAAATGATTTGGCCGTTAAACTATCGATTGCTAAACTATCGATTTTTTGGCAACACTACTATTCATAAACCAACTTGCTAGGCTAGGAACACATCTGATATAATACTTGTAGTATAAAACAAATTCGCCGCTTCTGTTTGTTCGCTTAGATCTTTTAAACTACGCAAGGGATGTTGATGCGGTCTTTACAAATAGATAACTTGATTCAAGAGGAAGGTTTATATGTATAATTTTATATTCTTTGCACCGTGTGAAGCCGGGGCGGGTCGCTAGTATTTTATAAAAAAGCTTACCAAAGAAATATTAGTAAAAGTATCAATCCTGGTCTAATTTCTCGTGACAGTAGTCTGTTTATAATTTAAGGAGGACCAACAGTCAGCAAAAAACATTTTGAATTATCCGGTGATTAACTATTTATAGCGGAAGTATGTAGGGTAGGTACTCTCTTATTTAAAATAAGTTAACTCTCTAATAACAACTCGCGAACATGTTAATAACTGTGATAGTTGTGTTTGAATAAAATGTGATTGGTATTTAGTACCCAGTGTTTATCATAGATTTGCTCGGTAAAGCGGTTATAATGAGAGTGTTTTTTTTTCAAAATAGAAAGTGTTTATATGAGTCCCAAGCGAGTGAGTATACATTATAGTATGTATCGTATATATGTTATGAACAAAGTGATTAATAAGGGGATTATACATAATGCCCAGGCATTTTGAATAATGGCTACTCTACTCGATAGGTGATGGACATTATGTACAATTCCCGGACAATGTGGTTATTTGAATAGTTATTATCAAATTGTTGTCTCCTATTGGTTATTTTTCATAATGCACGGGAATTATGTATAATGACTAATTTATCACTTGTTCCATAACATAACATATATACAAATATGTAGGTTATATGCATACATTTGCGGCACAGATTTATAAGTAAATGAACCAAATGGTGCATTTTAATTGTGGTATGTTTGATAGCGGTCGGGCTGTATCGTGAATACTAATCGACGACTACTAAGTTCGTCTCCGAAGAAAAGACACAAACGACTTTTTTATATCGGTCAGTAGGTAACTGCTCTGTTAAATAACAACATACGATTACCGACTATTAAAAGACGAGATTTCCAAACTGAGTTTACTTGTACCTACAGTCCTGGCAATTTCTAACAGTTTGAATCTATGCTGAGACTCTGAAATTCATAAGTTAAATTCTACATACATACGTAACATCACGCCCATAATCCGGGGTGGGAAGAGTCAAAGGGGTAGCCCCTTCAACCACATTCAGCCAAAAATAAAACTGGGCTGGGCTAGATGGAAAATTGTGAAAAAGTAGTAACAAGTGGCTATCTTGTCGCCTATACAATCACATACCCAAAACCCGATATAACATTAGTCGCCTTTTATGACATGCTAGACAAGAAACACAGTTAGCACATTTTATTTTTAAGTCCCAGACCAACATGGAACAAATAAAAAAATATATATATTATACATTTGGTAATTGGTATATATAGAATATATAATTGCTATTTATATATCATCCGTAAACAGTCCACACGCTAAGATCGGGTTAGAAACAGCGTATTGTCAAAACGTCCAACTGCTTGTGAATTCAGTCCATAGTCTTGCGAGATCGCATGCAAATTATTCAAATTGGACAACGCCGGCAAATGGTCTCCGTCGGAGATACGCGCTCGAGACATTCGCTCCAATTTTAATTAACTAAAAGCCGGCGGATTTAATTCTCTTCTGTCGGTGCAACGGTACTCTATCGGCGGTACAAATAAGGCAAGCTTGCATAGTAAGCTATAGTTTGACAAGACTTGCGAAATCCAGGATTATGATGAAGTCCCTATGAATACCAGGAATCAAATCTGGGAAGAAGATATTTCTACTTAATTTATTAACTGGGTGTTTTTTATCTAAACTCGGATCCTGTATTTAGAATTTAGTTGCAATAGTTTTTTTTTATGTTATATATTTTTTTGGACTTTATAAATATAGATTCATTTATCAAAGCAATATAATTAGAAACATCATTCCGATCCGAATCTTTGCTAATTGTGCTTGCAAAGTTATGGGTAATGACCATCGGAATCTTTATGATACGTGTCGTACTAGGTTTTGTCTGCTGCTTATCCCGGCTGGATTTCAATCGGTTTAGTGGTTTAGGCGTGATAAAATTATAAATAGTCAGATAGAAAGAGTTTTTTTTTTAATGTATATATTAGTAAGGATCTGATTAGGATTCTATTATTATAGTATATTTAAATAAATAATAATAAATACTCCAGACACACCAAGTCCCAAACTAAGCTTGTGCTTGTGCTGTGGATACTAGGTGAACGGAAAGACATACCTACTTAAATACGTTTGTAAATATCCATGACTTGAGTACAAATGTCCATGTTCATCATACGAAACATTTGCCCCTAGCGGGATTCGAACCCACGATCCTCGGTTTCGTGGCCAGGGTCTCTGACCACTCAACCAACGGGCCAGTCCAATAGTAGTAAGCCTTAAGACTGATAAATCGATAGTATTTACAAAGAAGAAGTTTTATCAAATTTGGTATCTGTAGGTAACACCGCGTGCGGGAGCCTGTCTAAATAAGGGTTGGAACTCATGGGGGCATTAACTCGAGTGCTCACTTTTTACCATGGCACTCCATTTTTATGAAGCCAAGCATAATATCACTTTTCTTCAGATCATAACACTTCCATTATTCATTGCTATATGTGTTTTTGCTGAAGGATTTCCTCTTTAGGAAGGTGGACAAGGTGTCAAGAAAACCTGTACTCCATCCATCGTAATTTTCTATAAGTATATGTTCAAAAAGTCGTGATGGTAATAACATAGTCGCATTATTGATATTTTATTTCAGAAAAAACGTTCAATTAAATAAGTGTTATCTATCTATGTGTCTCATGTTGGTCTGGGCCTTAAAAATAATGCTCCTGTAATCCCCGAAAATAACGTAACATCACGCACATAATCCCCGAAGGGGTTGGCAGAGGCAAAGGGGCAGTAGGCCCCTTTAACCACATTCAGCCAAAATAAAACTATGCTGGCTAAATAGTGACAAGTGGCTAGCTCGTCGCATTCACTATCACATACCCAAAACCCGACCATTAGTCGCGTTTTACGAGATGTTAGGCAAGGAACACAGTTGGCGCATTCTTTTCAAGTCCAAGACCAACATGGGATTAAGACGTTGAATAATAGATAAGAGTTCTATGAATTAAGTTGATGATGATGACGCATAATTGATGCGTCTTCCTCCTCCCATTGTGATTTGATACCTTAGTGGTCTCTTCTTTTTCCCTTAACTTGTGACGTTATTATATATAATATCCAAATACGAAACTGAAATCTAGCCAAGTATGAGTTGTACTCGTCAACACTCTCACACTGCTAACTTGTATGTAAATAGTTTGAGCGCAGTCGAGTCTCATAGTTTTTCTCGAATACATTTGAAGCTTCCTGGAGTGATTTAATATTTTATAACAATTCTGTCCTATTTTTTTAAGTATAGCTTTATTATATTCTAATTATTCTAAAACTGTGTAATTATAAGTAGGTGTATTTGAAAAGTGTTGTTAATTTATTCATAAAAAAATTGGTAAGTCAGTAAAGAAGTCCAAAAAAGCAAATAATATAAATTCTTGCAACTCATCGACTATCCTACCTTGAATATTTTTGACCAAATATAATAACGAAAATCTTTGCCTCAAACTAAAAAAAAAATATACCGTTATTCGGAATTAAATATCAACCATTGTCAACCTAGTATTTTATGTGAACCATATTAGAACCATACTGTGATAGCGCATATTACTCCAAGAAAATAGGCATTTAAATACAAATTTTTAGGTAAATACTTGGAATGTAATTTATACACGCCAATTTGTACAGCCAGAGAAACATCTCCTAATTTTATTTAGCTCGTTATGTGTCCATCAAATCCTTTATTTCTGATTGCAGCGATGTTCATTTGGTGTTAAAGTTGGAAAATCACAGTATTTATGCGTCCGTATAACACAGAAAGTGTGTATTTGTACTAGTTACGGTATGATACTTTCTATCCGTTAACATAGGATTAGATAGAATTATGGCTTCCTATGTAAAAACTTAGAACAAACTTCAGATACTTACCTACTTTATCCATAAAATTCTGCATATAAATTCAGTACGGCCTGAAGTGAATACAGATATATCCGATCAAAATCCGTTGAAATGTTTCCACGTGATTGAAAACTCAAAGTCAAATCAACCAATTTCCACCTTTATGTTATTAGTAGGACTGATTGAATTCTAATGGCACTAAACCTTAGTTAACAAGCCAGTCATACAGACACTCCTACGTTGGCCGTATCGATGTTCACTAGGGTACTGGAATCACGAGCGAGCCTAATGGCCCAACTTCGAGGCTATTACTAGGAATGCCGTGGAATTCAAACGTGCAAATTATTCCGAACACTAGTTTGCGCTTGAAATAATACAGCATCAGATTTAGGTACGCTGCGCTCTAGGGAATCTAGTGAATACAAAGTTAGATTTACTTGGTTAGGCAAATGGGGTGCTCGAATAAACTGCATTGTGCTAGGGACACACTAGGTACTAGACTGTCGGAGAGCACTAGGACTATTGCCCATCAGAGAGTAGCTATCTAGCTTTAAATAGTCATAACAGGATTACTTTAAAGGTTCAGTATTATGACCTAGCAATCTGTGAACTTGTCTATTTTATGAACGTGACCAGGTTCCAGTTAATGAATTTGAGAATAAATAATGTGACCGAGCTGTTTGCGGTTAATTATGTGCCAATAAATATGTTTCAATATATTATACATGACATCTTTGAGTTAATTATCAATAGTGCTAAACAAATAAAATTTAAATTGGCATTGGATAAGAATGAGGTTACGTTTGTCAATTTAATTATCATATCTGTCAATATAGCCAATAGACTATTTTACAATTTTTTTTATAGTCCATTATTGAGATTACAAAATAATATTGCTAACGTATTTTTTCATTTGTTTAGCAAACCAAAAATTATTAAGATACAGCGCATTAAAGTACCGCATTATATCACTAGCCCTGCAAAATTTTACCGTCCAAGTGACGTAACGCAGCCAAATTTATATCTTTGAAACCCTGTATCTCTGTAATTTTTCTAATATTAGATAAAGCAAATTGACGAATTGAATTAATAAATTGTTCTAAAAATACTGATAAGACTACAAGTTTAAATAAACTTAGAAAAAATGCCAGGTAACTGTTCTCATTACTTTGCTCACCGATTTAAAATGTTGCCGTAAAATACATAATCAAAAGCCGTGTCGGTCAACGTCCACAACTCCTTTGTTTACAAATTAATTTTAAAAAGTCTGCCGAATTGTGTTTAGGTGCCAATTTTCGCACACCTCCAACGAAAGCAAATCTATTCGATAGGTTCACGGATGAATAGCCGATAAGTTAAGAGCGTTGACTGACCAGGTCGGCTGTGTACTGTTAAGTCTTTTAAATTATTTAATTATTGTCGCTTCAAACTCGTGTTGAAGACGGATAAATTTGATTGTTTTTTAAACTCTATGGTTATATTATGTATTTGTATTAACTTTATTAGATTTTTTATGTTGGCACTTATCGGAATAGCCTGACTATAAGAATATTTGGATAGTCAAAGCAAATTAATAGCATATGAATAAAAGTATAACTAGATATGTAAGTAAGGGTTTCTGATTCTATTAAGTTTTTTTATATTTATCCTTTATATAAATGATATTTTTGAGATCAGCTTCATATAGCATTATTTCTTTGTAATCGTAAATGTATGTTTACAAAATTAGGTTATCGTATAAATATTTTTATATACGCAATATGTTTTTAAACTTATGCTATATTTTCTCTTTATGTAGGTACTATTAATTTTTAATTAAACCATTTAGTTCTTAAATCTTTAAAAATGGCGTTTTGTTTTTCAATCCCAAAATAATTATAAAACGCTAATGATGTTGACAATCGATTAAACTGTTACAGTTTTTAAGCAGATATCGATTAATTCATTACCTAAATCTTATTAGATTTGAAATTGGTCTAAATTACGTTTTTAGATGAGGAGAACTAGGTGCTTATAAAACCGTAATATTAAATGAATATCTATTTTAAATATATTTGATTAATGAACTGATAAATAAGAAACCAATATCTTTCATTTATTAAAATTATAATCTAAGCAATCCTTTAGATAGATCTAAATATTATAACACACAACATAACATAATATTACGCCCATAATCCCCGGAGGGGTAGGCAGAGTCAAAGAGGCAGCAGGCCCCTTTAACCACATTATGCCAAAAATAAAACAGGGCTGGGTTAGCTAAATAACATAGGTTAGAGATTATTTCTTAAAAACTAAGAAGTCTTAAGGAATATATTCAATCTATGTTCGTACATAAGTATTTAGGGACCATTTATGAAAAAACATACAATTTATTTTATAAATTGGCAGGAGTTTAAGATTTTATATCTGTTTTAATTCTGTTCTGCGTCAGCAATTTGGTCTCCTCTTTTTATCCAGCTCAGAGCCAGTGCAGAATTACTGCATGCATGCATACCTACAGTAAAAGCTAAAAATATTTTTTGTTGTATACTCAGCCTTACTCGAGCATCGGTTTAGCTCAAATCCGTGGATCGAATCATTCTAATTACGCGCAGGTTCCGCCACAAGTTCTGCGTTGATAGGTATGTAGGGCGGAACGTTTGTCTAGACACCTACCAGCCGAAGGTTCAATCGGTTAACCACGGAAACTGCCACTAAATTACAGACCTTATCACAATGGATTTAGGTGCACAAGTTTTGGCGAGAGTTTCGAACGGACGTGACGGTGAGGTTGTTTCTTTGGATCGGCGAATTAGTGATTCAACTCGTTACCGTGGCTATGGACGATGACAATTGTAATGGCACGTACGGAACACCAGTTAGGCAGGACGCTCTGGAGAGTAACGCGTAATTATGTGTCATTAAAATTTTTCGCCTCCGAATTTGGAAAATGTTATACTGGGTCAAAGACTGGGAAATTATGTGTCTGTCTAGAACCAAGATTGTTAAACGAGTGTAGTAGTAGTTACAGATAGAAGATTCAAAAACATATTAAAAGAAATGTATTGAGCGACGATACCTTTAATTTATGAAACAAACTTTTTCTTACTTGACTCGACAATTTTCTTTCGCTAAACAGACAATAATAGACTTTGACTCTTTGTTTCCAAGATTTGCATTCGATGGCACTGGTATTTGGTCAGAAAATCACTATAATATTTCGGAATATGACACATTCCGGAGAAAAAGAAGATGGAACGGACGCTCAAGTCGCTTAAGTCTCCACATAATACAGATAGTCTGAAAACGTATTGATAATGGTAACTGTTTTCTAAAACAAATATCTGTCCGTTTCATAGTCTAAAAAAATTTTAACTCTATATTCTTATAATTTTATATATAACGCCGTTTGCTAAAAATCATCGGATCCTAAAAATATTTTGCTTACCATACATACATACATACATAACATCACGCCCATAATCCCCGAAGGGGTAGGCAGAGTCGAAGGTGCAGCAAGCCCCTTCAACCACAATCAGCCAAAAATAAAGCCGGGCTGGGTTAGATGGAAAATTGTGAAAAAGTAGTGACAAGCGGCTAACCTGTCGCCTACACAATCACACACCCAAAATCCGATACCCGATCTTGCTAACCAGCGGAATATAAACATAATATTTCTAAAAAAAATTGCAGATTCTAAAAATCTGCTACAGCAAGATGTTTATAAGCGGAACTTGTCGTGTGAGAGCATGTCATGTCGCTATCGTCCGATGTTGCATGTTTCGTACTTAAGCATGAACAATGTCTGCATGCTTAACTTCACCGCAAAAAGTGGGGGAATCTTACAATAAAAACAATTAGCGGTAACTAAGATATCTTCGCGAATACATTCCCGATTTTATAGGCTGATCGAAGACGTGGCTTTAATTAGTGGCTTTGAACGCAACATTGGAACTGGCCGTAAAAGAGTTCACCAGATTGTATTTTTGTGATTTCATAATTCGGATTAGGAGTACCTAATCCGAATGACAAAGTGATCAATCCGAAAGTGTTAGTAAACACTTTCAATAAGGCGGTAGTATTTTTTAAGAATAAAATTGTATTGAATTGCCTTTTTATATCACCTTTCATCACAATGTTTAGAAATCTTCTTTTTAACTTATAGTAAACAAAGCAAATATACCTACTAAGTCTTTCAATTTTCTGTTTACCAGATGTACTTCCAACTTCATATGAACATTCATAGTTTATTATTTCTTTTTTCTCTTTTTTATGGATGACTAGAATTAGGATTTTGAAATAATCGCACTAACCAAGTGTAGTGCGAATATACATATTTACTGTATTCTGCGGAAAATCATATTTTGATTTACTATCATTGGATCGTGGTTTTCATTACGTATCCTGTTATGTCTTAAAGTTATATAGTATCGTGTTATCTTTTGATTTGTCATATCAACCTCTTGGCATGTACCGTTTATCGTGATATTGGTCGTAAAACAGACATCGAAAACTCGTAAATGTCAACTTGCTTTTAAAACACACCTGTGGTAACATGAAAAGCGTACTTGGAACGTTTTATTTAGGTCGTTAGATGAATAGGTCAAGCAGATCACTTCTGGATTAATATTCAAATGCATCAATCCTGTGGCTTGCTCTCACTTGAGTACTAGGGTTGAGTTTAACAATAAATACGCTACCAATGTACTCATTACTTACAGCTGAAGTTCAATTCAACATTAAATAGATTTAACTTTTTAAAAAAACACCTACAATATTTGAGCATTTTATAGTGAAACTAATATTTTTTTTTCTCTATCCTTAGTGTAAAATCCATCCCTAATTCTGGGATCATGGTCCACAAGAATCTGACCACAAATGACATATACAGACGAGAAGACGAAGCATTTGAAGTAAAAAAAGAAACACATTAAACATATGAAAGTTCAAACGCAGAATTCGCAAGCGGCGAGGTCGTAGCGTCACGTGAATTCCTGCCAAACATTTACTGATTTTTTTGCCCAATAGAAATCGTACACATTCTATGTTGTCACCGCGTTACAACCACACAATGGCACCTCAAATATAATTCACACGACTAATTGAATGAAAGCTGGCGAGTAATTGACGAAAAGCGTCTGTCTGCTCTCAGTCTGCGATTCTTTAATGCAATAATAGCTGCCAAATTGGTTTTCCAGTTCATCTGATCACGCAAACGTTAACGTGCCCAATTTGTGATTTACACGCGTGTTAATTTACACTCGTATTCCAACGCGATAAGGTGCACTGTCGCTTTCAATTCGATGGGTTACCCCAAGGTACGGTTTTGGTGCCGGTTCAAACACTTTCGCTAGGTAAATTATGGTTTTATAATGATCGACAACTGATGTTTTAGTTACGACATTTGACCGGTGACTCTTGAACTGCGGCAATTTACATGTAATTGAGTGGAGTAGAACTGCGACTTAATGTACCGGTAACCCCTTTAATATGCACTTTACACACGATTTGATGTCATTATTTGTGGTCGTTGTCAAATTGGTAATAGGGAAGTTTTCTCTATTTTATTGTGTCTAAATATGTGATAATGGGCACTTACTGATACTTTATAAAGAACCTAATGGTAAAAGCCTATAATGGAGAAGAAATTAAGTAAAATTTTTCGATGAACATAATAGATGTGTAAGTTTTACTTTTGGTTGAATGTGGTTAAAGATCCATTCTGTCCCTTTCACTCTGTCTACCCCTTCAGGGATTACGGTGTGATGTTAACTATAGATTGAAGTTACTGCTTACCTCCATTCAGACCGTACGCTAATTTTCTATTTGTGTTATGTACAACGAAGTTAATTGGTAATTTTTTTTCATATAAAAAAAAAAGTTACTGTGTTAAAAACTAAACTACACTTTTTAATTTGTATTTCGGTTTTGATATAATATGATAATGATAAAGTGTGTAGATGATCAACAAAAATGCATGTGTTGAACTACGTTTATGAAGGTTCCGTTTTCAGAAATATACGATCAGTTTAGAAACTCAGTCAATTAAGAATATGGTCATATAATATAACAACCTTTCTGGTCTAGTCAGGATTCTTATCTTATCTAGGTGCCAGTGCTTCTTTCAAAGCAAATCAGATATCACATAGCCTTAATTTAAAACCTGCATAAAATCGGATCTCCTGGTTCTTAGTTACCAAGTAATTAAATAAATGCATAATATAAAACCGCGTCCACAAGTGATACAGTTATTAATTAACAGACATAGTGAATGAGTAGACTATAGTAGAGTTTGATTGATTTCAGTTTTTCTATATGCACATATGTTAGTTAGGGTATGTTTACTCAATAGCGAATGGGTATGGTTTATAAAATTATATCACTTTAAACTACTTGACTGGCTCGATAGCGCATTCGGTAGTGACCCTGCCTCATGCGCCAAGAGTTGTGGGTTCGATCCCCATCCAGGATAAATATTCGTGTGATGAATACTTGTGTTTGTTCTGTGCCTGGTTATTAATGAATATTTAAGTATATATTTGTAATACCACTGTTGAATCTAATATCCGTAACACAAGTGCTTAAGCTACTCACCTCGAAGTCAGATCATTGTATGTGATGTAGTCGGATATTTTTATGTTTATATTAGTTTCAACTAATTTAAATCTAAACGAAATGACATAAGATATCAAGAATTGAATGAGAGTATAAAAATATATACACATTTTGATTCCTACTTATTGTATTAGATGAATTTAGATGATAATTGCAATTCTCTTCACATTAGTCATATTAGATTTTCGGAGCAGCAAAACAATTTTACAGGCATGTGTCGATACACTTTACAGTGCAGATATTACAGAAAACACAAACTGGTAATTAAAAATTCGCCAATTATTCGAACCCAAACGAATACACACTTCATTACATCAGCTCCAAAAATCAGGTTCCACAAAGAATATTAAGGACATTTATCAATTACAACGGCGGAATATCACGTCGGCGTCTTCTCAGAGCCGTTGTCATAATCTTAAATTCTCCGCGACACATTCATGAACGATCAAGGTAGCCATCTTGTTCCGAGCGAGCACTTAATCCAGTGGCGACGGAGACAGTTAAGTCCAGGAACAACCGTTACAACATATACATTATGCAGGGGCTTTATTTCCCGAGTGGCTCCACTTCGGCGTAAACAAAAATATGGGAGAGACTCGGTAACCGCTCTTTGTACTACAATCGTCAGTAAGTTTAACATATGTTGATCTGGCTTACCCAAATAGATTGGCTTGTGGTTTCTACACACTATCTATTTCAGGATCACCATTACATTTACCTCGAATGATTATGATACAAATCGTTGCCGATTGTTGGTTTACGAATTCATTATTAAATTTGTCATTTTCACATTTTTATTACATCCCAATTTTGTTCTTGATTAAAAGTGGTTAAAGTAACCACTTTTAATCAAGAAATTCTGACCCTTTAGATAATTCTGAGAGTCATGATATGTATGTACGAATTTAGCAAAAGACTAGAGCAATCAAGAAATATCTATGTGTTTATATTGACCTTAATTTTTATATTGTTAATTTATGTTCAATTGTTTTTTTCATTTCATTATTTTTTTTCTTCTATATGACTACTTTTTTTTTAACATTTGATCGTGTCAAAATCTTAGCGTTCGCTTCTTGTTTGCTTACAAATGTCATTCTCATATTCTTCAACTTAGTTAAAGAATTTTAACTTGCTTATATTTATTTTAATCACGCGACTACTTGCATGCGTTACTAGTAATCTTAGTCGTAAGAATTTGTACCTATTGTACGCAATTACTTTTGATGTCTTACATTATTTTTGTAATTAAATAGTGTTCATTACATTAGCATTGATACACAATCGCAATAACTTTCTCAGGTATCAAGACAATTGAACTGAATGAGTCGATATTGTTAAGATAAGATCGATCCATCGGGATGTCATACATCAACTATAGTCGGATAAAACGAAGACGAGGTCAATTACAACAGAAAGCAATTTACACATTATTAGCTTCAGTCTCGTGCGGCTCATTTGTAGATTTCCACACAAAAGGACCGGTGAAAGGGGATTCAGCGTCCGTATTGCGAATTAGAACTATGTTTAATTACCTTATTACATTCGCGAAAACACCTTTTGATGTTAGCTCTCACCGTCTTTTGTGTATTTTAGTCATTATACATTTGCGGTTGGAATGAAATAAATTGGGCTACCATTCTTTCACGTCGATCCGAATTAGAATAGAGAGCGCCACAATTATTACTTGGTACGTAAAGTCTTGTTTTCAAATTGGTTTGTGTCTTTTTTCGTTTAGAAATCGTTGTGTGTTTGTAATTTGGGATTAAAAAAGTGATTAATGGATTAATATGAGATATGAATGCGACTGGCGTTTTGTATCCGTCACAGTTTGTGGGTTTTGTGTAATTTGTTTGTTCTAGTGAGATCGTTTTCATTTTATTACGTGGTCAGCTGATTCGGATTAGAGTGATCATTATTCTCGCTTTTAAATTCGTAGTGAATGTTTATTTGTTAATGACGTTTTGAATTTAATTGTTGGTTTGTTAAACACGAATGTATCTTTTAAATATTTTTAGTTAGGTATTATAATATCTACCTATATAACATCTTTTAATATGAATAATATTGTTTTCAATAAATATACTTTTTTTACGATTTCTGTTTGCAAGATAATTAATAACCTAAATAAAAAAAGTATTTTAATAAAATTATTGCAATTTCACCAACAGTCGAAAAGTGGAAAAGTATTCACTTCCCACTAATATCAATTTATTAGACACAATAAAGAATTAAATTTTTCATTATTATGCTTTATAACTGACAGTTTGCATTTGTTTGCCAATACTCTGATGAAAGTAATATATTAGCACTTAACATTCATTCACCAGTTTTCCATTCACGATCAAAATTACTTTATCATTCCGGAAATATTCGAAAGCATACTGCCTACGTTGCTTTTGCCAGTAAGTCCGTGTTGCGTGTAAAAACTATTATTTTCATATTTCTTTAGTGACTAGCGCCATTATTTACCTTATTTTAACTTGTTCATTTATATGTATGTCGGGATCGCTAATGTATCCTAAGCGCAGTGGCGGATTTACCCTAAGGCCCAGTAGGCCCGGGCCTAGGGCGGCCAGATGTTAGAGGCGGCCAATCGTGATAAAAATTAAGTGATGACTCTTTATTACGGAGAATTATGGCCTGGGGCCTAGGGCGGCCAAGACTGTAAATCCGCCACTGCCTAAGCGGAAATCAAACGCGTTAGATACACAACGGTTTCAACGGTTTTGTTAACTCTCTCCAACAGACTGAATTTCTTACGGCGCCAAGGGTTAAACGGTAACTTAACATATTAGCGGTACGCATTCAGCGTAGGTACACAATTACGCTTGGTTACGCAAACATGGTACGCAATAACGTTGGCGTTAGCGTTTTAGTGGTGTTAAATTAGTCGTTGATTCTGCTAAGCGGCCAGCGGAGCGAAATGGAGCCGGCGCAGTGCTTATTAAAGTGTTTACCTTGTTCACACCGCTGACGCTGATACGAACTGACAACTTGTAGAAATACTTTGTTCGTCCGTCTTGGTCAATACCACGGACTAGTAAAAAAAGTAGGACTCCACGCTATCATACTATAGCGTGAAGCCACGTTTATGCATGTGTGAGATACTTAAGGATGCCAGCTAACGGATATCTGTCATTTGGAGCACTTATTATATCAATGTGTGACGTAAGTTGCGTGTCAAGGTAGGGCACCTGAGGAGCTTCAATGTCTGGTTAATGGCGCGGAGTCCTTCTTTTTTTACTAGTCCGTGATCAATACGCGTACTTTTGACGTCATGTCTTTTTAGGTGCGTATAGCGTCTTCTCATCGTAGATCCTTAAAATTAAAGCATAAGTTAAATAAAAGCATATTAAAATTACAACATATTAAAACTGCTGCCTTGTGGTGATATGTGTAATTTTAATTAAAAAAAAACTTTGCTTTTTCGATTACTTGATGGAATTCGCAACTGATACAGATTATTTTAAATGTTCTAGTTTCGTTGAATCAGATGGGCTAGTATTTCTTCTTTATTTTGCATGAAACTAACGTAGGTAATATATGTAGATAGGTCTCGTTAAGTATGCTAAACTCAAGTCAATATAGTAACTAACTAACTAAATTTCACGCCACTTCCCTTGCGGAGTAGGCATAGAGAACCGAACGCCATATGGCACGATCCTTACACACCTCACTCGCCTCTTCAACATTCATAATCCTTTTCATAAAAGCTCTACGGTTTTTATGACTCCTAACATCACCTTCTATTAATACACGACCAATCTGGTCGTGGTAGGTGAGCCTGGGCCTTCCGCCGCTCCTACATCCTTCCACTTTCGCATTGTATATCTGTTTAGTCAATCCTTCGTCATGGTAATATTAAATTTAAAAATCCAAGTTCAGTATATAAATAAATTGTATTGATAAATTATTGTGAACACTTTATAGAACGGCCGTATAGCGTTTTACAATAAAAATGTAGGTAATCTTTTAACAACTTAAAATATTTATGTGATGATAGTTTTTTTTCATGTTTTAAGGGTTAATTTAGAGCATGATACTTTGTTGAAGAATAAATCCTCTACAAAGTATCATTTTGATCACGAAGCGTTACAAATAAAACAACGTTGAACAAACACAGTTACCAACAATTAAACAGCAGTTATTCTTTAACAAAGTAATTTACCATAACTGTGATGTTAATGATTTGGCAAATTCGCCGGTAGCGTTATGATTCCGCCAAATTGTTTGACGTACATACACCTCGGATAGGTATTTTGGAACAAGAAATAATTGACCGTACTTACCTAGCTGGATTTTTTCCTAACTAAGAGAAAGACTAAGGTAACTGATTTTTGCAGTCTGTAGACACATAATTATGTTTTACTATATCAATGAATGTGGTATCTATTAATAACGAATTGTGTTATTATGGTATGGGTAACATAGAGTAGGTAACATTGCAATATAGCGTAACTAACTTGATCATAAGGCTTAACTTTAACATAAATAACATTTATAATTAGGCCATATGATCAACTGTTAGATAAGCGGCATTGCACTATAACCGTCGATAGGTTACATTAACGGCTTGAAAAGGAGTTATCTCAGTCCAGCGTGATTTTTCTGGGATGAAAAGTGGTCTAAGAACATAATAGATTACATGGTAAAGGTTCAGGTTCAGACTTTTGGCATACCAAATATCACAGAAAATAAAAAGTTTTAGTTTAAAAAAAAGCAAACAGTTTTACTTTTCCATTAATAATACCTATTGATAATGATAAAGATAAAAATGTAATAATCAAAATGTTCTCAAAAATCTAGTAATCTCAATTTCGTGTACTTTCGTTGTACGGTCGGCAACAAAAATGAGCTAAACCCATGACCTTTATTCCTAAGGCCATAAGAATAAAATATGATGAACTTCTGCCAGTGTACATACTAGCTACAATCCACTCGCTATCAGATACCAATGGCTGATCATAACGATGGAATGGCTGATGCAGACTCGTTATCTCGTTTTGCTCGCGTGCCTCGGCTTGAGGGGCAACGGCCTTCGGAAAATCTCATATGAGCTTTTAATGATATATCTAGCGTTTTCTTTGTCGCAATGAAATTTCACGCGAAGGTTTGCTCAATCAAATATACGCGAGCCGTCGATTTTCATTTCTCGATACAAAACTCGATCCTAGGTTGTTGTTTCGAGAAACGTTTGAGGAAGTGATTTTAACTGGCCTTTTATATAATTACTGTATGTTTAACGGGGAATATTTGTATTGAAAGTTACTATTGTTGAAGTTTTACTACTGTTCCGTGGACATAAGTTGTTGCTAAACTAAAATAATTGATCAAACATTAACAGAACGATGCGAAGATGAACGTTTCGAACGCAAAAAAGACGAATGATTTTACCGGTATTAATACTCAGTCGTAGGAATAAACTATTGAGAGAAAGAGTCGCCATGGATCTTAAAATTATTATTTATTTATTTATTGGGATGTTGCTACATTTCCTGTCTTTCTCTTATCACTGATGCTCTGGTCTGGTCAAGTTTTTGGTTGTAATTTATATTTTTTTATTTTGATACTCTACAACAGGCCCACACAAAAACGTGGTTCAAAGTTAATTATGATTCATACACCTTGTATAAATTGTATTGAAAAGAGTAACTACCGAGTTTCTTGCCGGATTCTTCTCGGTAGATACAACATTCCGAACCGGTGGTAGAATCATATAGCTGTGACTTTACCTGTGTTTGACGATTTATAAGTGTTTCCTTGAAACCTATATAAATAAAGAATATTTTGACTTTGACTTTGACTTTGATGGTTCCATTGACGTCTTGTATTTGTCTTAGTATTTTTACCATTAGGAACGTTTACATGAAACGTATAACATCGGCGCAACATAGAAAATGCGCTTTGCTTTGTGTAGACACAATAATGTTCAGATTTACAAGGCAGCTTCTGTCGGAATTGGTTAGTTTGGTATTACTTTTTATTTGCAGTACCGTACGTTAATTAGTTTTAATCATATCAAATCAACGCAAAATAGCAAAATTTACTAACGGACAACGGATCCATTATACTCTTTATCTCATATCTACAGGGTGACTTAGAAATAGGTGTCATTGTTTTAAGGGAGTGAAAATATGGCCCATTTTATGGATAATTTATCCAGTAAACAGAAAAAAAATCAAAAAATGTGCATGCAAAAAGTATTTTAAATTTAGGTAATTTTCGGTAAGTAAACTTAAACTGTCAATTATTTAACGAAACTAGTGAATTTCGACTAGGTTTTACGTACATATTTTTACGTCAAATGGGCTATACTTTCATTCCCTTAAAACATTGAAACCTATTCCAAATCGCCCTGTATATACACAAGCCTTCCGTTGAAGCTCAAGGAATGTTATGCCATCTCTATTTCTGAAGTGCCTCATTGTGATTAGTCTTGGGAAGTATTCGAGACTTTTCAGTAACTTTCAATATGACTATAAGTCGTAGGTATTACAAATTTGCGTACTATAATTCAAGCAGACTTTTAACAGAAATATGTGGAAGTGTAGGCTAATTATTCGTATTTTATTTATTTCACAAACAGACTGCCATTGGTGTGGCAGTTGATAAGTATAAGTTCAATATTTTTTATGAATAACTTATTTGTCTTGATAAACTTGTACATGCATAGCATGACGTATAATGCGACTAATAGTATATTGGGTTTTAGGTATATAAATATGTAGGCGACGAGTTACCCTCTTCTCACTACTTTTTCACAATTTTCCATCTAACCCAGTAAAGTTTTATTTTTGGCGGAATGTGGTTTAATAGATTGCCCTTTTGACTCTGTCTACCCCTTCGGGGATTACGAGGGTAATGTAATGAACTGGTACAAAGTGTACTGTAATTTTAATAACATTCCAATATATTATATAATTGGAGTTTTCTGAATCAAGATATATATTTATTGAATCTGTTCTTTTACTTACCATGTACATTACATACATACTTATATACATAACATCACGCTCATAATCGCCGAAAAGTCAAAGGGGTAGCAGGCTACTTTAACTACATTACATGTCCTGTAAAAATAACAGTCCTTATGACTAGGATAAGGATTCGAGTTCTCCACAACACTAATCGCTGCATCAGTTCACATGTCCCCACGGAATGGCGGGCAAACTGCGAAGAATGTTGACGGTCTCGACTCTCGACACAGTTGAAATGCCTTTGCGTGTGGCACTACCCACTTTTAACACCACTCGGCGAATGTAAAGATCAATAAATCAGATCAGTGGAGCAATTCGCACATTTGAGAAATAAATTACGCAGCGGTGATAAGTTGGATTCTGCGAGTGTTTCTTTCGCATTTTTAGAGGAACTGATGCGACTTTTCTAAGAAATTTCAATTTTATTTTTTTTATTTCACGTATATTCAATGAATTAGTAATCTATACTTATAATAAATCTGTAGAGAGGTCAATTCTGTACATGAAATATATTTTCAAAATAACTATCAGGGGGTGATTAGTGATCGATACTGATGCCAAAAATGCAATCAGTAAAATTTTTGTCTGTCTGTCTGTCTGTCTGTCTGTATGTTCCTTATAGAAACAAAAACTACTAGACGGATTTTAACGAAACTTGGTACAATTATTCTTCATACTCCTGGGCAGGTTATAGTATACTTTTCATCACGCTACAATCAATAGGAGCAGAGTAGTGAAGGGAAATGTTGGGATAACGGGAAATTTCCGTCGCGTGTGCAGCCTTAATGGTTAAAGTTACATAGAAATCATGTATGACGGAAATAGTCTTTATAATATTAACCATAAACGTGGGTGACACCGCTGGCACAGCTAGTAATATAATATTATTAGATACACACATATCATGACGCCCATAAACCCCGGAGGGATAGGCAGAGTCAAAGGAACAGCTAGCCTTCTTAACCACATTGAGCCAAACATTTAAATGGGCAGGGTTAAATGGAAAGCTGTGAAAAAGCAGTGACAAGTGGCTAGCCCGTCGTCTACACAATCACACACTCAAAAATCCGATATACCATTAGTCACTTTTTTACGATATGCTAGGCAAAGAACAGTTGGCTCATTATTTTTAAGTCCCAGATTAACATGGGTAATATTTAATTCATAAAATTATATTTTCGTAGCGTAGGACGCCCGCGTGATCTCTGCCTACCCCCATGGGAAAAGGCGTGACATTATGTATGTATGTAGGATGCCCGATGGCTAGTAGCTGAAATGAAAACTTTGTGGATGAACAAAGCCAAAGGAGCTTGTAAGTACAACGCCGACTATCTTCAAGCTGACTTAGCAACAAACCCAAAGGCTCTCCTAATACAATAACCGTCTAAACTGCATAATAAGTGCATAAACCTGGATGACGTTACTTACAAGCGCTGTTCTGATACTGTTACGATTCCGGTAATACATAGAGCGCGCTATTAATATTAATGTGGCGTCTGAAAGGGGCGCGCGTGTGAACTGAAAATTTAAATATGCGTAACGCCAGCACGTGAGGTGCTTGCCAAGAGGTAACTGTTCGGAGCAAGATCAGAGCTAGCGATGCCACGATTCGAGAGTTTGGGAGGATATGTTTAATAAGTAATAGGCATACAGTTTAACCAAATGAGGAACGAAGAAGGGGAAGAAAATGGAATTTTGACACAGAGAAAAAGATTAGACTTGGTGATGATGGTACGGTTTGGAAATTAGTTATAGTATAGTAACATTCTATGTTAGATATATGTAGTTTGATCTAAACGAATATATCGCATGCTTGTTTATTGATCATGCTTTTTTACTGTGGGTCAGTGTCAGGTCAGTGACAACGATGTGAAAACATTTGCACTGGTCAAATAAATTGTGCATTCAGTATCGGAAATAGTTCCAGAAAAGCAAATGGTACTTAAGTATATTAAAATGAAACGATTGTGATTTATATGTAATTAATTTTGTCAACGTTTCTTAATTAAGTGTCAATGACCCAATTCTTGTATATGGAAATGTTTGTCCTTGAATTTCGGTCTTCGATTTTGTCTACTCTTTCGAATGGACAATAAGCTGATCAACACGGGAAATAGATACGTGTCTGGATTGACTTACTAACGCGAGATCTGTCGAATTCCACGAACGAAACTAGAATAATAAGTGTGTTTGTTTTTAACGTTGCCGATAAATAGAACGTGTTTTGTTTTTTTTTTATACCTAAATGGCAACGGAATTCCTCCTTACATTAATTTTTTCGTTGTCAAATGCGTAGTTCACCGGAACGTATAGTCGGTTTATTTGAATCGTCATAAATAAAACATATTTAGTCTATTAAAATAGATGTGTTATTTTTTTTTTTATGTATTTCGTATAATAATGAATAATAAATAAATATAATAAATATCCAACTACATCACATACATTGATCTGACTCCGTGGTAAGTAGCTTAAGCACTTGTGTTACGGATATCAGAAACAACAGTGGTAATACTTAAATATTAACACCCAGACACAGAACAAACACAAGTATCCATCACACGAATGTTTGTCTTGGGTGGGAATCAAACCCAC
Organism: Glyphodes perspectalis; assembly: GCA_951394215.1. Taxonomy (NCBI): domain Eukaryota; kingdom Metazoa; phylum Arthropoda; class Insecta; order Lepidoptera; family Crambidae; genus Glyphodes; species Glyphodes perspectalis. The sequence goes on along the minus strand of OX596207.1, from coordinate 5,436,735 downwards.
AACTCTTGGCGCATGGGGCGGGGTCACTACCGAATGTGCCATCGAGCTAGTCAAAATTTGTTTGAAAAAAAAAAGTTTTGTTTAATGCCTGAGAGGTGGAACAATTACACATTAAAACATCGTGTTGTTATCATCTCAGTTACGTCTTTTACAAACATACATACCTCGGTCGGAATCCCCGAATTAACTCTCCATAAACCAAATGTAACCAAATTTACTCGTTTTAAGTTTATTTTCATGAAAATCATTCAAAACAGCGTCCTGTTCATTTGATACCTAAGTATTTCAATACAAAACCTAGATGCAGCGTTCAAATTAAGTTAGCATTATGCAATTATCACGTTGAGGATCCATAATCTTTTCTAAGTCGCATTTATAACGATGCCGCACGACACACTATTAATTTTAGCCACACTAAACGTCAGTTTGTGTTACTGAAAATGTATAATCAAGGAGGAAATATTTAAGCTATTTTGAATCTTATCTCATCGTTATAAGGGTTTAAATAGTAGTATTTATAACCACGGGAAGAGTCTTAAATAGGATTACTGTCCCGGGTGATGATGCGGTGAAAATTGCAAGTGATATCCGTGGGATTAAATCGAGCGCCCGTCTTCAGGTTAAAAGTACATTCTATATGCTAAGTTAACTACTATTGGTTATGCATGAGTTCATGGTGTAGGTTTATTTAAAGATCAAAAGGGTTCTTACTACTTATTATCTGCAGCGAAAAATACACTCTTAATAATAGATAGCTGTGCCAGCGGTGTCACCCGCGTTTGTGGTTAATATTATAAAGACTATTTCCGTCATACTTGATTTCTATGTAACTTTAACCATAAAGGCTGCACACGCGACGGAAGCTTAAAAAATGCAGTAACTTCTCCCGTTTTCCCAACATTTCCCTTCACTACTCTGCTCCTATTGATTGTAGCGTGATGAAAAGTATACTATAACCTGCCCAGGAGTATGAAGAATAATTGTACCAAGTTTCGTTAAAATCCGTGGAGTAGTTTTTGTTTCTATAAGGAACATACAGACAGACAGACAAAAATTTTACTGATTGCATTTTTGGCATCAGTATCGATCACTAATCACCCCCTGATAGTTATTTTGAAAATATATTTCATGTACAGAATTGACCTCTCTACAGATTTATTATACACCGATTTCCTATTTCCACTCTTAACATTTTAAGTTTTTGTTTAAACAAAATAGAAGATCAGCTAACAGAAGTCAATTTGCGGACTTTTACTTTACGTCATAATGACTTTTCTAGTTAGTATGAAAATACCTACCTCTGATGTGCACCTATTTCTAATGTCAATTGTTTAATATTGAATTTAAAGCAATTTAAAAACACTGGCTCGTTGGTTGAGTGGTCAGAGACCTGGCCACGAAACCAAGGGTCGCAGGTTCGAATCCCGCTAGGGGCAAATGTTTCGTGTGATAAACATGGACATTTGTACTCGAGTCATGGATGTTTATAAACGTATTACAGTTTGTTTATCCGTTTGCCTAATATTCATAGTACAAGCATAAGCTTAGTTTGGAACTAGGGAATTGGAGTGTCAGTCTAGAGAATTTCTTAAAAAAAAAAAAATTCATTCAAATTTTACATGTGCGAGGAAGTCGAGAAACTTTTAAGACATTAATTAATGCCCTCTATTGTATGAGTAACCGTTTGTCATCTTCTATTACAGATAAGTGACCGTTTCCTATTGAAGTTTTTATCTTTTAAAATATATTTCAAAATTTTCGATTTGAATCAGGTGTATCTGTCAGTTTTTTAAATAAGAAAGAACATATCTTTGTTTAGGTTTATTAATTCATTGTATGTTGCTATGGACAATGTATAACGGGACAGTTGGACGCGTATAAAAACAGTTTCTAGTAAAACTCTGTATTTATTTATATTCCAGTTTAGATTGTATCACCCTTGTCATTGATAATATCGCTTTTATTTATAATTGATTACAAAATATCTGACTATTATTTATTCGCGAGTTTATCGTTGTCGTCTGTTTGTAACGAAGTATAAATTTGATCTTAACCATGAAATATAATTGACGCTCTGTTAAAATGTTAACTAAACTTACTTTTCTCAATAAAACGTATAGTAACTAGTGCTTTATTAGAAAATACTGCGACAGCTATGTGCGAAAGTGTCGCAAATTGTCGACCAGACTAGGGCCGACACTGTCCGTATTCGAATATTTTGTGTAGATATAATGTTGCAGTTTGATTGTTGCGAAATGTAATATGTGTCGTTGATAAAAACATTAAGTCGAATTGAGAACCTCCGTTTTTCAAGTCGGTCAAAAAGGAATTTTCTTCGTATTGTCTATGACATTTTCTTTTTAACATTTTGTCGAATTTTTATGTATATCCACATTTTTGTCGTAAAGTTTATAAGTGATTATTCCAATTTTTTTTTGTAAAGCCTTTATACACATACATTTATATTGAAAATTGGCTAAATTGGTCGACTAAATTGGTCTAACTAAATTGGTCGAACTAAATTGGTCGTAAAAATAAATTTAATAAAACTAATTAGTACTTAAATACATATCATTATCCATTGTTCGAAGACCAATAATAATGTTTGTAAAAAAGTATTTTACTACCGCACTTGACGGCCCTATTTCAGACGTCTGAGCCTAGCTCAGGCGTACGATATCACAATCCAGCCTCCCAAAGGACGGACATAAAAATGTTTTACAATGCATTCAATTAGGTACGGATGCTTCGTTTCAGGCCGGTCCTGGAATATAGAAGATCAACTTAACGATAAAGGGGCCTTTGTAAAAGCGATACTATTTATAGATTGCTTTTGGTACGGTACAGGTAAACCGAACTTCATAGTTCGAAAAAATACATCAAGACATTTTATTTTATTGCACTTTATTTTAAGTCTCTCCAAAAGTTGTCTGGTTCCCCTATCTTAGGGTTACGAAGGTCAGATCGGCAGTCGCTTCAATGTAATTACCAGATTCGCTAAATCCTGGATCATGGTCTAAGCGGACCCCGTCTTAGCACGGGACATAACGCTAGGATGATGATGACTTTATTTTAAGTCTCTTTATTAGGTCTAGTGCCGATTGCAATATATTGATGCATATTTCTGTAGAAAGGTCTTTTTTATTATTGCCGAGTATTTTATATAGTACTAGCAGCGCCCCGCGGTTTCACCCGCGTAGCTCCCGTTTTCGTGGGAATACGGAGATAAAATTTTGCCTATGTTACTCGCTGATAAAGTAGCTTTCTATTGGTGAAAGAATTATTTAAATCGGAGCCTATTATTAGAAAAGAGTAACTACCGAGTTTCTTGTCGGTAGAAGCAACATTCCGAACCGGTGGTAGATTCATATTATTTGTTGATTTTCCTGTTGAATTGACGATTTATAAGTGTTTGTTTCAAACCTATATAAATAAAGAGTATTTTGACTTTGACTCATTCAATACAAACAAATAAATAATAAAATCTTTTCTTTTTATAATATTAGTAATTTTCGTTAAGAGTCGGGGTCTACTTTGATTTTTATTGTCTAGTTTGTTAGTTTAGTTGGTTTGATTATTAGACAAGCGATGTCGCGCATAATTGTAGAGTGTTTTTCAAAGTACTTTAGTAAGTAAGTAGTAATTTTCGTTGTAAGTCGGGGTCCGCTTTGACTTTTGTCTGGTTTGTAAATTTAGTTAGTTCGTTTAATACATTCAAGCGACCGACGGAGTCATGAGTGGTATCTTTGATTATATGTTCAATGTTAGACTAATATCGCAGAACCATTGATGATTGATCAGTAGTACGTAAGGGAAAACATAGTTGTAAAGATACAGTGTAAGTGTAGCATAGTCCATTAGTTCGGGTGGAAAGCACTTTCAAGGTCTGATGACTGTAATTGCATTTGCATTGACATTGCTATACGTAGGTACAACTCGCTTAGTAAGTGCACTTATGGGACATACCTCAATTAAACCCGTTAAGGTTAACAGTCCAATTACTAGTAATTATGCTTTTATAAAAATGGTTTGCATTAAGACCAATATACTGCCAATCATAAAAGTGGGGAGCTTGGTAATTACGGACATACTAAAGGTTTCTTGCCCAATGAAGTGTTGCCAACTGGTTAAATAGTATTTTAATATTTGTCATGGGTTCGGTGACTTCAATCGCTGTGCGTTTGAAAAGTTAAACAATGTTGTCACTGTCGGAACTTTGATGGGTGACCAAAGTAAGAATTCTGTTGATGGGCTTTACATTGTAAGTAAACGTTAAGTGCGTAGTTATCGTGTAAGTAGCTTGGCGGTGAAGGAAAATATCGAGAGTAAAACAGTACATTTTCATAAATCTGGATCAATCATGATACAATTTGTCTGATTACATACCATCAAAGGGTCAGTACCGTGCGATTGATACCTTTTCCTGATATTATTTACTAATGATGATGATGATTGCCTCATGCCTCAAGCGTTGTGGGTTCGATCCTCACCCAGGACAAACATTCGTGTGATGATTATTTGTCTATTTGTTTCCATTGAATAGGGTCCGAAACTACTGGACCTATTTCAAAAATTCTTTCACCAATGGGTGGTGACATAGGTTATTTTAACTCTGTATTCCCACAGGAACGGGAACGCGGGCGAAATACAGTATACGGCTAAATCTAGCCTGTTAGCAACACTGTCCTCTGATGTTTCTGTAACAATGTTTGAGGTCTACCAATTAAGTAGTTGCATCTCAGATAAAGCGTCTTTAAAAATTTCGAGTAGCATTTTATTTGTCAATTACAACGTGAGTGTTTATTGCGGCGATAAAATTAATGAAACTCAACTTTATGTTTCGTTATAAAAGTTTACTGTTCGTGCTTTCTAAGCATTTTATCTATGCATTTTATTGAGTTTTACTTTTTTCTGCTCGCTTCCGAATTTATTTTACACTCACTTTCTTCTTTTTTGGATATTTCAATAGTTGCTTTTAAAATTTAAGAAGGTTTAAAAGTATTTGCAACAGCACTCTTCGCGAGATGACTAGATCGAGAATTTCCAACCTATTTGATTTTAGCCTTCATGGCATGGTACAAAATATAATGTAATTTTTAACAGTTTTATAATATTAGCAGTCTAATAAATCACACTTATTTATTATACATACATACATAACATCACGCTCATAATCCCTGAAGGAGTAGGCAGAGTCAAAGGGGCAACATGTCCTCTAACCACCTTCAGCTAAAAATTAAACTGGGCTTGGTTAGATGGAAAACTGTGAAAAAGCAGTAACAAGAGGCTTGCTTGTCGCCTACACAATCACTTACCCAAAACCCCATATACCATTAGTCGCCTTTTACGACATGCTAGGCAAGGAACACAGTTGGTACATTCTTTTTAAGTCCTAGACCAACATGGAATAGTTATAACTATATGGATAATATAACATATTTACCAATCAAGAAATGTTGTCATCCAATTATTTAACTTTATTTGAAATAGAAATATAAATAAATCATTTTCGAATTTAGAATATCAATGATAAACGTATTTTACCACAACGCAATTAAAATAATTAACACGGTATCTAAAAATTGTGATGAGTTTTTATTTAATCAACAAATTTTTGTCAATTATCTAATAAAACTACAGGATTTCCTTGGTCAATGCAAATATGTATAGTCTGTAAACTTAATTTTCTCAAGGTTTGTAAGTATTTTTGTAACATTTATCATGTTCTTTTCTCAAATGTAATTTACATAATAATATACAGAAAACGTAATATTGTTGCAGTACTTATACATATGTGCATCATGTATTTGCGTCATACGGGATGATATTCTTAAAAACTAAACTAAAACTAAATTATCTTTATTATTTCCATAGACGTAGTTGCGGGCAGAGGCTAGATGTTAATTAAAGTTATTTTGCTATTTATTTATTGCCAATAATACACTATATAAATTTATTTTTATATTTTTTTTATTTAAAACCTTTCTTTTTTTAATTCTTTTATTTCAAACTTCTGGAATATTTATGTTTTACTGACTATTTAGTCTTAGTTTATGTTTTTATGTGACTTTGGCAGAAATCACTTGTCTCACATTTATTTATACTAACTTGGCAGATATATTTAAGGAGTCACAGAACGAAACATGATAATACTTACTACTCTTTGTAAAAAAAAAGTTAGCAATGACATTCGACAGAAAAGCATAAATTACATCGCCCGTTAGGCTGGTGTGGTTCAAATCGTGCTTATTCCTGCAGTAAATAGCATCTAAGTAAAAAAATTAATCATTTCCGTGCACATAGGCAAAGTTGCCGGTTTTTGACCTTTTGTGAAAAGATAGACATCATGGAATTATCATGTTTTATTCTGAAACTCCTTATTCAGCCACGCCATTTTCCGTGGGAGTACATAGAAATAAATTAAGTGTGTATTGTTAACGCTTAGAAAAATACATTTTGAAAGTGATCAAGTGATAAGGATACTTGATAAATTATTTATGGATCAAGATTTGACTTGATATTCTTTAACATGAAAAGAATAAATTCATTACTGAAAGAAGAAATTCAATTACTACAAGTTGTCGTATTTCAAAATTTTCTTTGGCCGTAAAAAACATAGGCTCGCTTCACTAATGCGACTGGTTCGTTTCTTGATATCTTTATGTGAATCAACTGTGAAAACCATAAAATCTCATATTATTTATTTCATAATATAATAGTTACCCTGTAAAACTTTATCGTTTATCGAATGAAGTTTTAATTGACTTCTATATGAAAATAATTCGGCATGAAATTTTATTTTATTATTAATGCATGAAAATCATTTATAATTTATATACAGTTCAATGTTACGAGTTTTGACAAGCTCGATGGCTCATTCGATAGTGACCCTCCCCCATGCGCCAAGAGTTGTGGGTTCGATCACCACTCAGGACAAATATTCGTGTGATGAATACTTGTGTTTGTTCTGTGTCTGGGTGTCAATATCCAATAAGTGCATGCAGTAGCTTATTATTATTATCAATGTTAGTATTTACATTACTATTAGTATTAACATTGATCTGACTCCGAAGTATAGGTACTTACTTCAATATTATGTGATGTAGTTTGATATTTATTATTTATTTATCATATTTATGTTTGCATGTATGAAGTTGCTCACTCTAATAAAAACATACGTACATACTTACCAGTAACGAAGGGGTAGGCAGTGTCCAAATAGCAATAAGCTCTTTAAACCACATTAAGCCAAAAAAATCAATTTGAGTTATTTGTCTATCTATACTAATGTTATAAAGAGGAAAGATTAGATTGTTTGTTTGTTTGTATTGAATAAGCTGCGCAACTACTGGACCGATTTGAAAAATTCTTTCGTTAATGGAAAGCTACTTTATTAGCGAGTAACATAGGCTATATAATATTTCCGTATTCCTATGGAAACGAAAACTACGCGGGTGAAACCACGGAGCGTTGCTAGTGAATTTTAATAATTTAAAAATGTACCTACATAATCCCCTATACATACTGTCTTACCATTAGACGACTTCATACTTATTTGTTACTTTTAGTGGTATAAAAAGCAAGTTCTAATAGAAGAATGATATCATGTTAATATCTAATATTCATTTTATTTTTGCAGGTAAAACTAACTTTACCATACTGCGCTGAGAAGGGGTATACTAATATCGCCACAGTTAAGGTAAGCTCTCCGACTGAATCTTGTCTATGACAATCACGCTTCGCGGTGAATACACGCGATTTTCGCTTGCGAAACGACCTTTATGCCTAATAAACTGTGTGATTTACACAGCCGACTGTTTAATGGTGACTTTTCAACCATTAGAAGACTTGCCGACCACGGTTTAATAATGTAAATGTAATGATATTAAAGCTAACCCTTAATTGAAGACATTTAATGATCCTTTGGAGATCCGGTTGTGAAATTTCGATGATATTTTATTGTGAAAAGATTACTTAGTTTTGAACATCTTAACTTTTTATATCGGAAATTTAGGTTTAGCAAAGAAGCATAAAGTCAGCATGATGGTAAGCGGGTACATTAGCGTATACTTACAGCACTAGGGATGTAACTCGCACGATGTCGAACTAGCATGATGTCGTACGTAAGGTTATTGGTATTTTAAAAATTACCCTGTATTCGAGTATTTGTGTACTTGATTATACGATTGTATTTTTCGGAATCGAAAGTAGCTATCTTATAGTATCATCTTGGTAGTATTAGTATTCTGAAGCACTGAATTGCTACTAGGTATTAGATTTTTTTGAATGTTGAGTTTTTTGTTTAATACTCACTTCCTGTATTGTTACAGTGTTTTAGAGACAAAAGCTCACAAGCGGTTTTCAGGAAAGCCTTAAAACACTTTTACCGCCACTATAATACTAAATTGCTATATCAAGATGCAACGTTGTTGCGCCGTTGTCCACTTAGTGCACTCCTGCGCAGTTTATAACATTATAAAATCGCTAACAAGAGTCGGAAGCGCATACGCAACGACTTTTATGGCAATAAACGTATGTTTTGCCTTTATTGCTTCCTTGAGTATAATTTTGTTGGTTACGCTTTTTGTGTTGATAGGATATAGCCTGTTTATTTATTGCTAGATCTTTGTTAGCATAGATTGCTACAGAATGTTTAGAGATACAGAAGACTCACTCGGTTATTCAGTCAGTCAGTAACAATAACCCACTCACTCACACGAAACGGTTTTGATGGCAAACAAAATGGACATAACCAGAAAATGTATCATGTCATAGGAACCCCCATTCATAAAAGAACATTGGCGAAAGTCGACAATACTTTGGGGATTTTAGCATGTTACTGTCGGAAACCCTGCTAGTAAAGTTTTAAATTTTACTAGGGTAAACCTTTATTAGGGTACTAGCTGTGCCAGCGGTGTCACCCGCGTTTATGGTTAATATTATAAATACTATTTCCGTCATACATGATTTCTATGTAACTTTAACCATTAAGGCTGCACACGCGACGGAAGCTTAAAAAATGGAGTAACTTCTCCCGTTTTCCCAACATTTCCCTTCACTACTCTGCTCCTATTGATTGTAGCGTGATGAAAAGTATACTATAACCTGCCCAGGAGTATGAAGAATCATTGTATTGTTGTTTCGTTAAAATCCGTCGAGTAGTTTTTGTTTCTATAAGGAACATACAGACAGACAGACAGACAAAAATTTTACTGATTGCATTTTTGGCATCGGTATCGATCACTAATCACCCCCTGATAGTTATTTTGAAAATATATTTCATGTACAGAATTGACCTCTCTACAGATTTATTATAAGTATAGATGGGTATCAATTAGCTTCTTTTCTAGTATTGCGTTGTTACACAAGTATCATATCAGTTATTTCCATTAATGAACGAGGCCCCCAGGTGTGGGTCTTAAACACCATACAACCCTGCTATTTTATTTTCCTTTGGTACTAATAGAAGCCAGAGTTCTGTGGAAGTACCTTACTGGCACGACTTTCTAAAAAATTGTACTCCAAAGAATAGTAACATTTGCACAAAATTCTGCTTAAAATTTGGTCTATTACAGAGTCTATCGCAGGTCCAACGGGATCTATAAATATGTCCGAAATGAAACGTAAAAAAAGGTTGAAGTCCTTTATCAGCATTCCCAAATTTGGCGTAAACATTCCATTATAAAAGTGAAATTATTATCATACTCTCAATTTTTTTTTGCAATCACTGTGCGAAGATTTGCAAGCACGAAAAATCAGGACGTTTAATTTCACAGTGTAATAGAAATTTAAGTTAATTTGCTCTGAGGAACCGGACAATTCCATTGAAGATTACGTATGTACATTATTGTACATACCAAATGCTTTATTGGTTTATCGGTCATTATTATTATACCCTGAAATGTATGACAGTAAAGCGAGTAACAAACCATAACATAACATCACGCCCATAATCCCCGAAGGGGTAGGCAGAGCTAAAGAGGCAGCAGGCCCCTTTAACTACATTCAGCCAGAAACAAAACTAGGCTGGGTTAGATGGAAAATTGTGAAAAAGTGGTGACAGGTGGCTAGCCTGTCGCCCACACAATCACATACTCAAAACCCGATATACTATTAGTCGTCTTCTACGACATGCTAGGCAAGAACCACAGTTGGCACATTCTTTTTACGTCCCAGAAAAAAAAGCGAGTAGGTTTAATGAAAGTCCGTATCAACAAAGAAAGTTGACCTGATATTTTATAATTATCGCCCAACTGTCAAGGCGCTGTAATGAGAAAATTTTAAATTGTCGTTGAAATGTCAATGTGTTTTAAGGGGTTCCGTACCTAAAGGGTACAACGGGTCCGTTTGTTTCTCTGTCCGTCTGTCACCAGGCTGTATCTCATAAACCGTGATAGTTATACAGTTGAAATTTTCACAGATGATGTTTTTTTGTTGCCGCTGTAACAATAAATACTAAAAAACGGAATAAAATAAATATTAAAGGGGTTTCCCATCAAATTTGGTTGTAATTAATCTACATTGTACTTTCAAATACATACACCATGATTTAAAAGTGTATTTTTGAAACCAATATAAATAAAGAATATTTTGACTTTGAGTTTGACTTTGAACATTAAAGCATCTTAAGTCACATTCAACAAAAAAAAAATTTGGGTACTTTCAAATAATAGGTTAAAATCAGTGTTTTTAAAGTATAGTTTATTCCTGTCTATGGTGTTAGCCAAGCCTTAGGAAGGGCTTTTAGAAACGAATATATATCTATCTTAAATTAAAAGAATCTTGTAACTGTCCTTCCTAATATGTCACAAACCCACAAACTATGCATATTTTCTTAAAAGTCTATACAGCGGTTTACCTATGAAAACGAACAGACAAACATAGACATTTATGTTATAACGAATTGCAAACGTCACCGTGTTCCCGATATTGCACAGTATTTGTATAGCAGTCACCTGACAAGTCGAAAACGCTATTTACAATTACACGTCAGTGGGTGGTCAGTTCAAACTAAATATCACACCAACAGTGCTGCTAGTTATCGAGTCCTGATTTTGTCGCGTCTTGTGCCGTTTCCTCCCACGACTGTTGTCAATTTTCACCATGGTTAAGTTAGTCGTGTTGTTATATTTAAGCTTTTAGAGAGAGGATAACCCCATGAGAACCAGATTTATTGTTGTCCATATTATTTGCATGCTCTAATTTCCTCGCAAATCCGCCATGTAGTCAAATTAAGCACTCGACTTTAGAAATGTTGATAATAATAAGCATCTGTCTTCTCATAAAACAGAAAAAAATGGTTCTGATCAGTTTCACACTTCAAGCAATATGATGTTGATTAATAGTTAGGACCCGACTTCTATTCAGTATATTCAAATATATTAATTCTAGTTGTCTTAGAAATATTGTCACTAAAATGAATTGTCACAAAATGTTACTTTACTAGTTTTCGAGTCCCAACTGAACTCGAAAAAACCACTATTAATTCTCAACGCAATATTCAACAAATAATCAGAGCAGACTAACACGGAAGACGTTTAAAGTCCCGAGGGCACTTCAACGATTAGCTTAAATTAGTTCTAACGCGTTTTAGCGACTCTCGCCCCTATTTCGAGTGTAGTTAAGGGTAATTAGTATGAAGTAAGTGGTGGCTAAGGTGTTGTTTGATGTATGACTGCAATTACAGTAGGTGACACCTCTTAACACAGGGTGGAACGAGTGATTTGTTGCGGAGGCTTGACCGATGGCCGGCAATCACGCAGCGGAAAATGCTGGTTTGAAAGTGAAAGAGGTATTTAAGTTAAGTGTAGTAAGAATTTAATTAATAACCAGTAATAAAACTATGATTATAATTACATTCGCCGATTCCGGGTATTATGTTAAATGTGGCGATTAGAAACGAGACGAACGCAGAGCTAGGAATTAGAAATTAATTTAAATAATACACATTATTTTTAAACTGGCCTTTTATAGGACTGTAAAAATATGATGTTCATAAAGTAAACATATTTAAATGTTGTATTATCACGCCCATAATCCCTGGAGGAGAAGGCACAGTCTAAGTAATGAACTCTTTTCAATAACAATTGTTACAGTAAAAAAAAAATGTAGGGTTAGATGCAAAATCGTGACCAGGGATGACAGTTATCTTACTCGTCACCTACATAAATACAAACCCTTCAAATAGGTACACTTTTAATCGTCTGTTATAGCATGCTAGGCTAGAAACACGGTTGGTATATTATTTTTAGGTCTCAGACCAACTTAGGAATAATATTTTATAATAATAATAATCATTCGACTGGCCCGTTGGTCGAGTGGTCAGAAACCCTGGTCACGAAACCAAAATAACGCTAGGGGAAAATGTTTCGTGTGATATACATGGACATTAGTACCCGAGTCATGGATGTTTATAAACGTATTTAAGTATGTATATCCGTTCGCCTAGTATCCATAGTACAAGCATAAGCTAAGTTTGGAACTAGGGAATTGGTGTGTCAGTCTGAACAAATTATTGTTATTATATCTGAGTTTTCTATTTCTCGGGACTATAGAGTCCCGGACTTTTGGGAGGCGTGCGTGGGGCCGAAGCTAACACGTAGAGGCCCTTTAAAGTCATGTATGATTTTAATGTAATGTGACACCAACCGACGATTATCCCTGTATACACTATAAAATGCAGCCAAGGACAACCCCGTCAGTGTAGGACTATGGAATGGAGTGGAAGAACAAAGAATCTGGGCTATTAGGATGAGGTGCTAGTGGACTGGGTAACCGGGACTATGGCACCTGCCCGATTTATGTTTAAAAACACGAATAAAATGGGCAGGTGGTGACTCGCCACCTCACTGTCATGGGCCCCCCATTGGTACAAGGAACGAAGACACATACAAGGTACGAAGCAGGAGCGACGGTGGGTAACATTGTGCGAGCGGCTCAGGGTGTGGAGAGGTGTGCACCGCTTTCTACCCAGTGGGTTACGCCACTGTGCCAACTCGCGACTTAGGCATGTTTCACTTCCACCCTGCGAGCATATAGCTCTGACGCCCCACTCTGGACGGCCGGCTAAGGCAAGCCAGAGGTGAGAGTCCTGCGGCCCCTGTGGGGTCCACTCCCACCGGCCAACTAAGGCAAGCGGAGAGAGGGGCCTGGTCGACTCTCAGGGGCACGGGTCCCAAAGGGTGTCAATCCCATTCAGCCCGCCACAAGCTGCCCTGGGGAGACTGGTTGCACTGGTAGAGAGTCGCTGCCTTTCATGGTGCGAAAATCAGCGACTCTCACCAGGGGGCGGTGGGGTCGTCACATCCCTACGCCTTATTATTATTGATATAATAGAACTGATATTTTAGACTGATTATTAAGTTTTAACCTCTGATTCCCAAATATTCGTCTATAATGATGATACGCAAACACATATACATCTCTTGGCGACAATATTTGGGTTCGTTGTGTTAACATGGCATAAGCTGGCCAGCAAACAAGAGCTATAAATATTTGCGCGAATGTCGAATGATATTTGGTTTATGGTCAGGTTCAAATTTGATGGTACTTATACTTATAGCAAATGGGACACTAAAGGAATTGAACATTTTATAGCGGTAAGTGAACATTTTTGTACTTTAAAGCGCTGATTTATTAACGCGATTATTAAGGTTTGCATAACGGTATTGAGTAATCGGTGAGAATAAATCAATGTGTTAAGTCTTGTATATACGAAAAATCATTGCAATTGTTTTATCTATATATAAATGTAGATATAGTGTTGCTTGTTTCGAGCTCTACGTCACATGGATGGACTGAAAGACGGGGGGAAGGAAATAAAAAAATATATTTGATTTCCTTAGACTTAATACAGTTACAGTTTGAATCAAAAGATATACCTACGTTAAGCCGTTGGTACTGCGCCTGACCTCCCTCCGGTCATGTCGAATTTCCGTCGCACTGGAGGAATAGAGAGTGCACTTGTATTTGCGCACACACTTGTGCACTATAATATTTCCTGCGCAGTTGGCTAATCCTCGTTGAAATTGGCCGCCGTGACCGATATCGGTTAGGAGGACATTACCCCTTCGGGGATTACGGTCGTGATGGTATGTATACAGGATGACGAACTGAACCGGCGATAGCAAATTCGCATAAAGAGGACGTCTTTTGCTAATTATTATTGGACCTTACATTCCCTAACTTAGGTTTAGTATTGTTTAATACTCATACATACATAACATCACGCCCACAATCCCCAAAGGGGTAGGCAGAGTCAAAGGGGCAGCATGCCCCTTCAACCACATTCAGCCAAAAACAAAGTCGGGCTGAGTTAGAAAGTGATAATGGCTTACATTATGAATGGGCTGGTCCATTTATGTCTTAATTAGTGCTCGCTTGGACAAAGTGTGGCCTTAACAATGCATTACATTTACTAGGCTAAAAAAGTTAAGTTATAATGAACAGCATAATCAAAAATGTAAAGTATTGGTACATATTAAACCTTTTCACAAAACCAGGCCAAGAAAAACCATTCTGTCTATGTTTGATTTTCAAAGCCACAAAATCTAATGAATTCTAAATCCATTAGTGCCTACTTAAGTCTCCTTTCTCGGCACCCATAAAGCTAGATTTCACGCAACCCTAATCAACAGAATGAGCATCTCAAGAAACATCGCACACAATAGCAATTCATTACAGGCAAAGACATCTGTTTTCTCCGTCGTTTAGTCTTGCAAATGGCTTTATTTAAATGGGCTTCAGCGCTCAATAAATTAGCCTGACCTAGAGTGAGGACATTAAATCTAGTTCCCACGTTTGTAAACATGTCTTAGCTGGATAACGAAGTGCAGAAGTGGCGATGGTAAGTGCTTTTGATCGGCTCAATCGACTCTGCAAGTCTTCAATGTAACAGGGCCAACAGAGGTGCTTATAGCAGATATACCTATATATTTCAAAAGACAATTTATTTTACACGTTTATTTTTTATTACGTTTATTATAATTTTCAGGTAAGTAATAATAATAAAGTAAGATTTTGAAATGCCAATTAATAAAATCAATGTTAATAAAAAGTAGAGACACTTAATATTTATTTATATATAATACACCCTCAGTCGAAATTTAGTACATATTAGGAATACACTTAGGGCATTTTTTTATGCCTCAGGCCAATGACCTTTATGCTCGGTTCGGTTCTCTCTACCAACCCCGCTAGGAAAGTGGCGTGAAGTTTAGTTAGTTAGTTAAGACCATGATCAAATTTATGTTTTAAGAGTTACAATAGTTATCAGACCCACCAATTTCATCATCAGAGACCAAACCTACCCTAGCTAAAACTACAACGAAGTGTTAGGCAGAATAAGCTATTTTTAAAATAAAAATATACCTAACCGAATCCAACATACCTCCACATACAAAACTGAACACGAACATGGCCAATTTTTTACTCTCATTAAAAGATTGCAATTAGTAGACTTAAACAGGCACCGAACGATCCTAGAAAGGTGTAAAGTCCCCTCAGGTACAAACTATGGGGTTTTTATTGAGAACCAAGCAGGATGGAGTCCGCTGGATTCCTATAAACCACCTTTAAAGGGCATGACACACGTAATCAGTTCTTGAAACACGCCTGTTGCAAGAAGACGACGAATTAGCTAGTTGTCCGTGTAAATAATACCTACTTGACTAATTTGGTATGGATGCGTAATCTACATTGCGCGCTTTGTACGTTGTGCGAACACTTGTGAATATACCATTTGTTTTAGGTACTTCGCTTTTGTATTATTTTTCGTTGCACAATTTTGTGAAATAGCGTATATTTCTATTTCTTTAAATATTTACTTATTATTAAAATTTTGGATATTAAGGTTTTTCGAAAAATTATGATTTCATTTCTAAGTAAAAAAAAAATGAATAATTTAGACAAATTTATTTACGATTGTAATTTTTTTTAAATAAATTATATAGTCCGTACAGTTAGGGTATTTGCATAAATTAAGAAAATGTTAACTAATCTCACTTGAGGCAAACTAGGGGCGAATAGCGAATATTTACGGATTTTAATTGCATTCTAGAAAAAATAAACTTTAAAAGAAATGAGAATTTTCGATTCATGCCGGTTTTTGCCATCCTTATCGGTTTTTGATAACCCGTACTTTTGATAGTTAGGTCAGCAAACTTCTAAAGGCTACACGGTCTACTTACCGTGACATTGTTCAACAAAGTTTTGCGTTTCCGTGATTATCGTTATTACGGCGTCAAGATAATGAAATTTGCTATACAAAAAGCTGAGAAAGTCCCTGTGGATAATAGGTTGAAAGCGTATACGTCACTATGTCATGTGGGTTTTCGCAACGTCCACTTTTTGTCAGTTTTCAATGCGCCATTTTAACGGTAACACTGCATTAATATGCTAAGTACTCCGTTTTGTCTTGTCAGTATAGACTCGAAATTAGTACGCAATTGTAAGCTTTATTACAAAGACTTAAGGCCATCGCATATTTGGTTATTTGCAATTGTTTACCTATGCAAACAAAGTGGGAAGTGTTTGGTTTGTGCTTTTAATAGTTTTTGTTTTATGAATAGCGGATTGTGTGATGGTGAACTGGCTATTATTTTTCACGTGCAAATAGTAAGTTCATGGTTCAGTGACGATGAATGTACGATGATATTGAAAAACGCACTATGGGTTCTTTATCTTTGACTTTTTAATGTTAAAGAGGTGACAATTTAGTTAGTTGCGTTTGTGTACGAGTGCTTAATCGGCGTCCGCATAGATCAAGATCCAGGATTTAGAGAATCTAGTTAATTTATTGAAGCGACTGTCTATCTGACCTTTGAAACTAAAGCAAACTTAGAAAAATAACAGTTTCCTAATATAAACCAACCGGGTAACCGTACCTAGTTACGCAGGATTGCCCTTTAGTAATTGTTATTGTTAAATTTGACCTACATCTTATTTTTAACAAAACTATGTATTGTAAAATTAAGCACTTCATCTTTATTAGCACATAATATACCCCTTTTTTTTTTTTGACCAACGGGAATGCGTTACGCAACCGTCCCGCTGAAACCTGGGGGAATCAGCAGGGTGTGTCGGACTCTCGGGGCCCTCAAGATGGATAGGCCCTGCTCCGCCCAAGGTGGTAGTGGGCGGGGTATACGGACTAAACCCCTGGGATATACCGTTCACGCCTTTATATAAGACGTCCACGGGATCGCGCATCGCTAAACCACTGTGAACGCCCCAGCGTCGGACATAATATACCCCTGCTCCTTTTGTTCTCTAATCTGAGCCCCTACTTATTTATATCTAACACTATTGTCTTCTATTTTTATATGCGCGCTGAGAGGGCTGAAACTGATATAAGTATTTAATCGGCAACCAATGCAAAAAAAAAAAAAAAAACAAACGAAGCATACTCTAACTATGCGTAAATGAAATGAAAGCATGCAAAATAGTCGCCGAGAATAATGTCCAACAAAACTTCTTAGCATCTTAACAGTTTCCAGGAAATATTTCCTCGCCTAGAGAAAACAATATTTATAGCCTAAAGGCTTACGCACACGACTCTTTTTAACGCGCCCACTTAAGGCGTGCGCTGATGCGAATAGTTTCATACACACATTAGTGAAGTGAAAAACATGTTTTTATTCGTTAAACGATAAAAATAATTCTTGCAAAGAAAATTATACTGGTTTGAATGAAAATTCTAGGTACTGCACCGAAATGGTCAACTGACTTCTTCTTAATATGATGGAGCGTGTAAGAAAGCTAGCGTTTTCTAATAAATAAGTCCATACTAACCTGCGCAGGAGCGGTAAAATTCGAAGTGTAGCACTAAGCATCTTACGGCTTATTCGATGCATTTAACTGCAAAACTTCTGAAATCTCTCAAAAATTTGCGTCGATTCGGTAATTGACTCACTAAGTCTGAGTTATTGAGTGGACACAATTATTTTTGCTAAATATCTCATGTCTGTTGTGAGGCGTCTAGGTATGTGCACGACAAAACAAAAGCGAATACTTTGACAGCGTGACACACATTTGAATTGCGCTAATAATTACGTTTGTGGTGCGTTTTTTGCACTCGCGCGTCGACGGCGCATGACAAATGCGTCTGGGTAAAGGCTCTAATCGTAGTTAAACTGTGAATGCCTGCGGCTCTCCCTGCTTAAAAATTGATTTATTATGCAGAAGCATCTTAAGAATAGGTAATCATTCAATCTATCACATCCGCAGTTACGTTCTAGAAGAAGCTATCATTGTTTCCTTTCCTTGTATGTCGTAAACGTAAAAGGCGACGAAGTAGTATTGGGTATTATGTTTCTGAGTATATAGGCGACTGACCACTCCTTTTATTCAATTTAACAATCAAAAGCCAATTCAATCTTATTTTTTTACTGAACGTAGTTAAAAGATATTGCTATTTTGTGATAATATAGATATATGTATGTTTACATGCATATCATCATCATAACATATGCTTATATACTTGTCATCGTTATAGTCAGCTCCTTCATCCTCCTCTATTTTGCCAAATCTAAAATATTATGTGTGTATACTACTTATTAGTAGTACATTACATTTATTAATGTACAGTACAGTTATTAATGAACAGTATCTACATTTATTAATGTACAGAAATCACAACCGTCTCCCTATATTAGTTTGTTGACAAAGAGCCCGCTAGGCTTCAGTAGCCGGAGTTATAAAGTGTCGTCCACGCTATGATGTAGGGGCCGCGATCACGCCATCGCGTCTGCACATCCGTCATACAGCTGTTAGAAAGGTGGTAATTAAACAGTATTAGCAGCTCAGATAGATAAGAGCGGGTAGCTCAGTGCACGCGCCGCGAATGGGATGTAGCGATTCAAACCCAAGCAAGTAGGTATATTCTGCATTTCTACACAGGTGTCCCATGTTGGTCTGGGACTTAAAAATAATGTGCCAACTGTGTTTCTTTCCTAGCATGTCGTAAAAGGCGACAAATGGTATATGGGGTTTTAGGTATGTGATTATATTAAAGTCAAAGATAGTCTTAAAAAGGCAGGAAATCTTTCGAAAAGGGAGGATCTCATTTTAGTAGGATTAGTATACATGACCATCTTCATCTTAAGCATGCATTTTGATTGAATGCAAAAATCTCATAAATGGTATTTATGACCAATTAAAATATGATCTTCTACTACTTAGCATATCATGTCGCCTTTTACAAGGCGTCATAATATTTAATTGTCATGCTAATTGAAAGCCAAGGGTTTATGAGTAGTAAAATAATAATAACGTTTTATAAAACCATTCACCGTAAGTGATATTATTAATCTCACTAGTGTCCTATTGTAAAATTGTTTTATGAGGCATGTGGTGATTTAAGAGCTGACCTGAGATGTGTATATCCTTGTTTATCGATTTCTATTATTTATTAGCGTCCCGCCCCGAATTAGTTCGCTGCCCTTTTTGTTTACCTACACCACTTCAGGGATTACGGGCGTGATGATATGTTTGTGTGTTTGCAATTTTCTTCATTATGTATACGGGCAGCTGCTAAAGCACTATAAACGGCACATTGTCTATTTCTTAACTGTGTACAATGTTTTAAGAGGTGACGCATTATACAGGGTGACTTGGAACAGGTGTCATTGTTTTAAGGGAGTGAAAGTATATTCCATTTTGGGTAAAAATATGTACGTAACAGCTAGTCGATATTCACTAGTTTCGGAAATAATTTACAGTTTAAACTATTGTTTGATAATTACCCAAATTCAAAATACTCTATGCATGCACTTTTTTTTGTTTGTCTAGATAAATTATCCATTAATAAAATAAAAACATAAAACGTCACAAGGTACTTCAAATTTCAGACTTATGAGAGCTAAAATTCTGTGAATTTTGACTAGATGTCCCGTACATATTTTTACGTCAAATGGGCTATATTTTCACTCCCTTAAAACAATGACACCTATTCCAAGTCACCTTGTATATAAAAACGAAGTGTTTTTCAAAGACCAAATTAAGATGTAGAAAATAATTTGTATAAAACTAATTATAAAAGAAATATAAAACCATTAATCGTAAAATTTGTATTAACACGATTATAAGACACGTAATTTCCACTACGTATTATATGATGTATAACGGGCAATAACTTTCATTTTCAAAGAATAATATACTGTGTGTGAGTAGTAATAATAACAGTTAGTATTCATAAACTTTCTAAGCATATTAATATTGATACTTAAGTAAATTATCCAGGGTTAGTGTTCAACTTAATTCACCCCTATTTATATGTTTTATTAATATTGTACATCCTATGAGATTTAAAGCAATTATTTCTGAAATAATAATATTTGAAATAATAAATTTCGATCCCCACCCAGGACAAACAATCGTGTTGATTGTGATTTACGTAACACAAGTGTTTTAGCTACTTAGCTCGGAGTCAGATCAATGTATGTGATGTCGTCGGATATTTAATTTACTTCATTCCATTTCTGGATCTGGAATTCGGAAAGAAGCTCACTACTTCTTGGACTCTGTTTACCTCTTCAGTAATAACGATCGTGATGTGATATCATTTATGAATGTGCAACAATTTAACCGAAATGGATTATAGTTGTATGTCCTAATACATACATACATAACATCACCCCCATAATCTCTGAAGGGGAAGGCAGAGTCAAAGGGGCAGCAAGTCCCTTTAACCACATTGAACTATGGGGGTTAGATGGAAAATTGTAAAAAAGTAGTGACAAGTGGCTAGCTTGTCGCCTACACAATCACATACCCAAAACTCCATATACCATTAGTCGCCTTTTACGACATGCTAGGCAAGGAACACAGTTGGCACATTCTTTTTAAGTCCCAGACCAATATGTTCTAATACAAGACCAGAATAATTGTTTTAATATCAACCTTCACCATCTAATCTCCTTCACAGAATTATCTACTGTATTAGGCTCATATTAACCAGTTTCGGTTAAATAAAACCAGTATATCCCGGTATTCCGTTCGAGGCATGTCATAAAATTATTAATTCTAGAATCAGCAATATCATATAAATAGCTTAAGTCTATTTATATGATATTGCTGATTCTATCAACTTGCATAGAATCAACATTACCCACATGCACATATTGGTTTACGATACTATAATAGTTTTATTTGTGAGACGAGTCTAATAGTTTGTTATAACTGTTTATTAAATATTAACGTTTCTAAGATTAAATTGTTTGTTGAGAGTTTCGTCTAAACGTAGTTAACGGATTTTGATGGAAAATGGTTGTATCTATGAATGTCTATCCCGATGTCAAGTGTTTGCAATTTTCACTACGAAAACGTCATTTATTTGTTACTATGAAAGAACATACAGAACTGCAAGTATTAGGCATCATCTTTACAAATTGATATGATCGGTGATATTTCTTTACAAAACTCTATTGGGTCGGTATCATGTAGGTACTTTGGTAGGCATTATTTATGTATTCTCATAGGTAAACTTTTTTCTTCATCTTATTATTTGTAACTTTGAATATATTAATGGCCCATTTATGATGTTTTCACCATATAAATGATTGTAGTGGTCTTTGCTTGCCCCGTTAAAAGTGTCCATCAGATTTCCCAAATCGTATGCGGCATAAAATATACCCAATAAAAATATTACTGGTTGATAAAAATAATATCAATCTGATCATCGCCTTGTTACAGTAAGAACAAAGGATGTAATATATGAAAAGCTATTATTTATCGTGCATCTGGTAATCGAAATAGCTCACGTTTATTTGTATGCGACCTTGAAATAAAGCTAGTTGTCCAATTAGGTAATTTTTCGAATGCAACTGGTCTTAGCAGTGCTTGAAACCATCAATTTTCCTGTCAATTTAAATAACTGATTGCAGCTTCAGGCCGCGAAGAGCAGAACTTAGACAATTATAATATTACTTACAGCATAACGTGTGGTTAGCAACCTTTTAGATGTTAGGTTGATATTCTATAATGGAATAAAATTTTGTAAAATATATACATAAATTGTAAATTCTCACGTAAATGACTGTAATTTTAAATGAGAATATTCTTTAAACCCAAATGAGTGCTACACGATACGTTCGTCGGAGTAGATTTTTTTTTTTTTTTCTGTTTTCACGTAAGTATGTCAAAGTCAAAGTCAAAATATTCTTTATTTATATAGGTTTCAAGGAAACACTTGTAAATCGTCAAATACTAGTAAAGCCACAGCTATATGATTCTACTACCGGTTCGGAATGTTGTATCTACCGAGAAGAATCCAGCAAGAAACTCGGTAGTTACTCTTTTCAATACAATTTATACAAGGTGTATGAATCATACATATGATTCATACACCTTGTATAAATATCCCATTAACTCGTTACTACATATAACGAGTTAATGGGATATGATGGAAAGCAAACCAGATAAATATAAATAAGTTACCATGATTCCATTTGTCTGGTGCCCCCGTCTATGGATTACATCTATTATATCTATCTATGTATTACATAGACGGTGGCACCAGGCCAGATGGGTGACAGCAATTTTAATGTAGCAAGTTACTATATTAGCTAAGTCCTTCTCCAAAGCGTACACTTATTGAGACAAAATAATCATCATCATCTTCCTAGCGTTATGTCCCGTGCTTAGACGGGGCCGCTTAGACCATGATCCAGGATTTAGCAAGTCTGGTAATTACATTGAAGTGACTGCTGATCTGACCTTCGTAACCCTAAGATAAGGGAACCAGATTTTTTTTGGATCTTGGTTATAAATGCAACGTTGTTTGAATTTGCAGGTTTCATCACGATGTTTACCCTCACCGCCAAGCTAGTGGTATGAATACATACATGGATTTGAAAAATCCAGAGGTACGTGCTCGGGTTTCAACCCGCACCCCTCGGTTATGACGCGCGTGCCCTTACCATTAAGCTCTACTTATTGGGACTAAATAATATTTGGAAAAAAGGCAATCAAATCCCGTTAAAACCTACTTTAGTCTTGTACAAAGCTTTGAATTAAGCTTCGTATATAATTGAATACCTACATGTAAGTAGATAATCATATACGGTACATAAACTTGAACTCTAACGAGTATTCTTGTTACTGTAATTCTGTTTATGGCAAATCATCAGAAATTCAGAGCAACGGTATTCGCTTATTGGACCAATTTATTTGTTAAGGGCCAAATCACAAAATGATAACCATCAGAAGATACTGTAAGCAATTTCCAACTGTAACAATAATATATTTGTTAAACGCAATAAAATAATGGGATTGACATTTTTGTATATATTAGAGTGATAGACGTCTTCATCAAATTGCTAAGAAGGAGTATTAAGTGTTCACCGAAGTCGTATTATAGTGCCTTATTAAAAAGGCAACAATTACGCTAATTATGCTATTAATATGCTATTTATTGTATATTTAATTGCTATTATTATATATTTAAAAAATGAGAATCACGATATTATAAGCGGAATGGTAGAAAGTCTATTAAATTACTTTCAACTAAAATATTGCCGTTAAAGATACGTGAAAAAAGTTCCTGAAAGAAAAGAAATAGCTTAATATCAATATCAGCTCATATGGTACGTTATTCTTAATAAAATACTTATACATTATTGATATAAGAAAATACTACGTCAGTCAAACAGTCAAGTACTTGATTTAAAAAAAGTTTAATTAGAAAAGTTGTTTTGCAAATCCAAATTAAACAATAGTGACAAAATTTTAAATGGTTGGTTAATATTTAGACTGAATTAAAACGTCTCATTAAATTATTGAAAGACGCACATTACTGAGTTAGGTTTAATTGTTTGAATTAGAATTGGACTAGGTACCGCTGGTTTACTAGAAGTTAAACAAGACTGACTACAAGCCAATCCTAAGATCGAATAGACAATTACACTCCACATATATGACCTACCGGTCTTAATTGCAACGACCTATCTGTCCGACCTCGATGGTCCTTAGATAACAGAATAGCAGGAAACACCTGCAGTGAGACTCAATTTGATCTTCGCTCTGATACCACTTAATTAGCAATGTCTAGTCAGGCTGGCTAGCCGACTCAATTGATTTGACTTTTGTTTTTGTTGTCTGCTTTCATTTTTAACCGATTTCCAAAAAGGAGGAGGTTCTCAATTCGTCTGTATGTATATATATATTTTTTATGTATGTTTACCGATATTTCCGTCGGCGTGTCGGATTTGAAGTCGTTGCCAAGTATATGCTTAAATTGGTATACTTAGGTACAATTATCCCTCAACAGATACATTTTCGGTAATAATTACCTACTAATATAGCATCAATTGTACCAAGTCATTGTTTAACTTGGCACCGACTTCAAAATTATAAGTATTATTAAAATACGTATTACTTTGGCTTAAGTAAATTTATTTTTTACTTTTATTAGGTACGTTTTTGAAGTCGGTTTTTTTTTTGTTAAAAAATATTTTATTAGTGTTCTGGCATCATGACGTGTTTATCGAGTGCATGCTATTAACTTGGAGTTTGTCAGACTTGGGAATGCTGAAATAGTACAGTCGTTTACAATACATAGACTGAAGTTAAGCGGTTCGGTCACCATCGTCTTCTTGGCGTTATATCCCGTGCTTAGTCATGGTCCTCTAAAACTACGATACCGAATTACCTAGTCACGTTATTACACAGAGGTGCCCATCTTACCTTCGTAACCATAAAACAGGGGAACGGGAAAAATAGTAGTATGATACTTCCATCTTATTTGAATGTGTAGATTTCCTTCCGATGATGTTGGGCAAATGGTGTTAACCGGTACAAGTGAGGCGTATTTTCTTGTCATTGAACTACCTGAGCCTTCCCTCTGAACTTCGTGATAGATATTTAACATGTTTTTTCATTACAACATGCCCTTATCTAAACCTGTATTCTTTCTTTGCAATTCAAAACTACCTCGCAAATCATACTAAAGCATCTTATAAACGCGAAAGTTTGTGTGGATGTTTGGTACTCTTTCACGCAAAAAGTACTGAATGGATTTTAATGAAACTTTACAATAATATAGCTTTTATATTAGAATACCACATAAGCTATGTTTCATCGATGTACCATGCGAGCAAAACCGCGGGCAGAAGCTAGTTAAAAACAATAAATTAAAACTGTACTTTTTTTCCCATACGGTAATGATGTCATTTGGTCATTCATTTAATTTTGTTTATCAAAGATATTTCAGATGAGTGACTTATGTTGACTATCCAGATAGAACGAACGATTTTTACTTCACTGGGAATAGCAAAGTTTTTGCTACACCTCTTACGATGATAATGCACCCGACTAGCTGGGTAAGTTATTTCAAATGCAACGTGAGAAAAAAATGGAATGTATTATATTGTTGAAACATTCGAATGCCGATCCTGTTATTTTCTGTCGATTTTATGAATCATTCATTGAAATACTTCCGTAGGTTAGTTACGTAATGGATAAAAAATATTTCCTTATTCTCTTTGTAGGTCAGTATCGGTTGTTATATTTAACGGTTTAGCCAGAGATTATTAAATCTTGTCCCGTGTTGGTCTGGGACTTAAAAATAATGTGCCAACTGTGTTTCTTGCCTAGCATGTCGTAAAAGGCGACTAATGGTATATCGAGTTTTGGGTATGTGATTGTGTAGACGATAAACTAGTCACTTGTCACTATTTTTTCACAATTTTCTATCTAACCCAGCCCAGTTTTATTTTTGGCTGAATGTGGTTAAAGGGGACTGCTGTCCTTTTGACTCTGCCTACCCCTTCGGGGATTACGGGCGTGATGTTATGATGATTAAATCTTTTCTAATAAATCTAACTAACTTTTTGGAAGAACCGATTCATTGAAATGTAATTTTAAATATAAATGAAATAATGTTGACATATACTTTAGTTTTACTTAATACTGCTTGAACATTGACTTTTTTTAAAAAGATCCTTTGGATTTCAGAAGACATTTAGATAAGGCTGGAAAAAATAATTTAAAAGAATTGCGATTCTTTGTAGGGAATTTGTTAATTAAGTGACATCTCAAGCCTATATTCGTTTCAGCTAAGAAATATACACAAAGTATTTCCCTTCATCACATTATAATAAATGTACAGAAAATTTATTTTATACGTGTCCTACTATTTAAATCAACAAAGAAAACCTATATACCAAACAAGGCTATAAATCATTTTGTTGTTTCAGATTACTCCAATCAACACGTCAGTTCGCGACAGCCCTGAAAGCGCGAGGTGAGTAAAAACAGCTATGCGCCATGCGCACGCGCAGTCTGCGCAGACGTGGACATCCACAATTACGCACAGCGGTAACGTTACTTCTTTAACAGAGCAGGGGGGGTAACTGTCACCTGTTGTAGCAAGGTATAATCACGTGGATTCAGTATGAATAAACCGCGCAGTGGTAAGTGGGGTAAGTGGGCCTGCTTTAACAGGTAAAAGTAACCCCCCAGATTTTAAGGGAGTGTCCATAAATTATGTGAGCTGGGGGGGCAAAATAGTCCGTCCTGAGTCCTACCATGGTGCGAATCAACGACTTCAAAAATACGCTTTGCGGGATTCGTACCGTAAGACGAACAGCTCCTGGGGCGTATTGACGAAAGATATAGATATAAGTACGGGTACAAACAAGGTAGTCCTAGATACCGCATACACGAGTATGCGCTATCTAAGACCACCTTGTTTACCCTCTCCCAGATACGAATTTGGGAGAGGGCATTTGAGTCTACAGGTTTATGATAATTAGGTAACTAAGTCATAAATGTGATGTCAACAGACATACGGATAGACAAACAGAGAGGTAACAGACAGACAAACAGACTTCTACTTGCCAAGATCTACCTACTAATATTCCCGTCAAATCATTATGACCTTTCTTAATGGTGCCATCATAAATGTTTTAATCAGCGGAACAACGTCACAAAAATGAACGAATTTTCTATATAAGTCCATTTTATGAAACGACGCTAAAATCGCTTTCGTTTACTTGTTTAATATAAGCCATTAATTGGTTGATCACAATTAATTAGAAAGAGACAATAGCAGTGAAATGTTCATTTGAGTGCTTATTACTCTGCAATAAGGTTAGCTATTGAATGGGTAAAAATTTTTTGTGCTTACATCACCAATTATGTATACATAATTTTTGATAAAAGGCATTATATGTTTTGAAATAATGAATATTTATGTGTAGCTAGCCATAGGCAAGCCTCTTTAAGATAACACACATTGTTTTGATTCCGAAGTATAAAATAACTTATGCCGTGGAAAATAAAAACATGAAGAATACAATATTCTGGCGTCTGTCTTTTTTTTATTAATCTTACTAATATTTGTAGTCATTACTTTTTCACAATTTACCCTCAAGAGCACTCAAAATTTAGGACTCTCATTTGAATAGTATTAGTGACTGCTTCTATACAAAAACTCATAAAAAACGTTAAATTTATGCCAAAGGACATTATAAATAAATAAAAATCCGACGACATCACATACATTGATCTGATCTGGGTGGGGATCGAACCCACAACTCTTGGCGCATGGGGCAGGGTCACTATTGAATGCGCTATCGAGCCATTTAAATTATAATTGATGAGTTTAAATTTTATATGTAATCAAATTTAATATTTTTATTTTAATGAATATAAAGCTGTTCTGTCTCTACATTAATACCGATAATATTCGATTTGACATTTCCATGACACTTCATCGATATCACTTCAACATCACTAAATTCCGGGATTTCTATAACACCGACATGCCTGTCAGTATTCGTAACGCCTAGTTCGCGATATAATGACGTCGTTCTATCGACGTATTCTATCGGTATTGCTTCCAGTCATGTAACGCCCGGTACGTGACGGCACGCAGAATGGGCGACGGGACATTTCTCTAACGCAAACGAATATTGTAGAAACGCCACACGGTCGTAAAACATTTACTGTTTTCCCAAGATATTTCAATGTTTACGTTGGCATGCACTTTGGAAGCAGTTTGAGATAAATAAATTTACCTGACGTATGTCATAATTGGTGTAACATTGAAGATTCGTCTGTTCTAATTAACAAAACGCCTAAGCATTTCACGTGTTAACTTGTACATAATTGTTTGTTGGTTAAATAGCTTCCGCAGGCCAAATGATCAGTAGAGTTTAAAAAATTAGGGGAACAATGAAAAAAAAAAACTTAATTCCAATTTTACAAACTCACTTTGTTGCATAAGCATCATCATAAAAACACATTTCAATAGGTGATTAACAAAACTGAAATGTACAGAAAAAGTTAAACAGCTTGCTTATACGATTCAATAAAAAACCAAGCGCCACCGACCATAAAACTATACTAGTCACATCCCTAATCTACGCCGTACAACCTTCAAACTGCATTAATATCCAATAAGTGGGCATTAGGCATAATTTAAACTTTTTGCCGTAGCTGAGTTAATTAAACGACGTCGGCGTTACTTTTTTGTACGTAATAAAGAGATTAAAATGCAATCCAGTGGCTACCGTACAAGAGCTATGCAAATATTGTAACAGGATCATTATACTTCACGGCTTGATATGCACGTGAGCGTTCGTGTTGCATTGGAGACTCGTATGTAGAATTAAAGTTGATTTTCTTTATAAATGGAATTTAAATAAGGAAGTAGAATGAAGTATTGAAATATCTATTTAAATTATCAATGTACCTATGTTAATCAAGGATTGTAACAAAGAAGAAAGTTGGGACATTTATTTTAAGGAATGGCTATATTAAATTGTAAAACTTGCACGTTTTAAAAATGTCTTCCACATATAAGTAGAGAGAGAAGAAAGTGATGGTAGTCTATGGTAGGGACAGTGGCGGACTAAGCCTGTTTAAGCCTGGGGCGGCAAAGAGCTGTACGAGGCCCTTAGTAGGGATACGAGCAGTGTTGCATGCCCGCAATGGGGGGTTCAATGTTTGATATAGGATGATTGCAGAAACTTGGAAATAATATCAGGCCTCCCAGGTTCAGAGGCCCAGGGCGGCCCGCTCCTTCCGCCCCGGTTAGTCCGCCACTGGGTAAGGACAGCCGCATTAGAGCCGCTGGTTGGAGCTCGGGACATATTGCCTTAGAATTTTCCAAACTGCATCTCTATGCATCTCTAACTTGGCGGTGAGGCAAAACATCCTCAGGAAACCTGCACATCTGATTCTGGATCTTATGGCTATAACAGAAAAATATAATTTTAATGTATCTGCAATTAAGTAAAACGATTATTTATTCATTCTTTGTGGTTTATACAAGATGCATTTTATACCAAATTTTCACGATAAAATATCTTGTGCGGCGGCGCGCAGCAGTATCTATAAACGTAGGTTTTTTAAAGACAACTTTGTGATGACATAAGTCAATATTTTTGTACTAGGTGACATTAAAAGAAAAAAACATCTATATCGTTATTTTTCTTAACAAATGTCATATTCAAATTTGAAAAGTGGTTTTAATTGCATCTTGTATTTTCTAAGAACACATGTAAAACTTAGTCTAATAGATTCTACTAAGTAGCTACCTAACCTATATATCTATATCTATATATATGCCCTTTTAAATACCTACGGAGTCACCAAGAATATTATTCTACTGAAACTTGAAAATCTCGTTTGATAATTTTTATTTTTCATATTTTAGCTTGTTCATTTTTATGTTAGCCCGTAATCTGCTTGTTTTTAATAACTAGCATTACTTACTTTGTGCAGACGAGTTATTTATAATATAGGGCCGGACTTTATAATAATTTTGTAGCTATTTGGTATCAGTGCGAGAAATAAGTTATTAGGTACGTTTGTTTTTTCCGCAAGGGGCACATGGCACCGAATGAGACAAATAGTGGTTGATATTTGTCGCAGATATGGGAATTTATAGAATTTTAGTTAATTTTTATTTATTTACGTAATAAAAATGCACTAGTGTTATCTTCTGCATTTTACAAATGTAATTCACGAATTTCAAGGTGTTAAAGACATCATTTTGATTGCCCTAACATGACATTAAAACTAAATAGAATTGACTTACCGAACTGGAAGTACTATTATTTCTTTTCTTTTTTGGTACATTGACTATTTATAATATGCTTTCTTGAAGCCTATACACAGAGGCGGCGTAAGGCGTGGGCGGTGTGGGCCACCGCCCAGGGCCTCGCGGTGCAAAGGGCCTCACGCCTCACAGATGAAAATAGATTTGAAAAAGTATGGAAAATCCAAAAGTAATACATAAGTGGGCGCGGGGGGGGGGGGGAGTTCCACTGTTAGGTGTTATTGATATAGGATGATTACAGGAACTTGGAGATAATATGAGTCCCCACCCCCCGGTCCCTGGTCCAGGTCGGGGGACCAGGGGTCCGGTCCAGCCCCGTCAGAGGGCCTCGCAAAAGATACCTTGCCCACATTAAGTTTAGGTATTGCGCCGCCACTGCCTATACAAATAAAGATATTTTGAATTTGAATTTGAAATGTAAAATGTGTGCTCATCAAATTCTATCGCGGTGAGAGTGAATATTCCTTAATGGATTAAGGGTAGGTACTATTACTTAAAAAAAATCAAGAGCTGTGAAACCTTGCACATATCCTAGCGTGGGAGACCACAATGATTAAAAAATACATGTTAAGAAATAGTTATCATCACACAAATTATGCATATCCTTGCTGTGAATACGAAGACTGCAATAATCGGGCCACTTCCAATAATTACGCGGTTAGCCCATGAATTCTACGTGATCTATTTTTAACAACTCATTCTTAAAAAGACACTGGAATGGTATGGCGATAAGTTTTTTCAGTGTAGACTGTGGAAGAGATTACTTGAAGAAGTTATAAAAATGTCAGTCAGTAGCCATAAATTGCTTTGGCATATGATTCTGGAAACATGGTTGAGGAATGTAGATGGTGGTTAAACATCCCACAGGATTGAGAGTAGGGCTGCTTCCACACTGACATTGAAATTAAACAAATAAATAATGTTTTTCATGTAAGTAATATATCCCGAAAGTATAGTCCAATTAGTATTAAGATGGCTTACCTAATTTAATAAATAAAAAAAAATTACCTATATGGAAAAATAAAAAAATATCCATCCCATGTTGGTCTGGGACTTAAAAAGAATGTGCCAATTGTGTTCCTTGCCTAGCATGTCGTAAAAGGCGACTAATGGTATATCGAGTTATTGGTATATGATTGTGTAGGCGGCGAGCTAGCCACTTGTCACTACATTTTCAAAATTTTTCGTCTAACCCATCCGAGTTTTATTTTTGGCTGATTGTGATTTAAGGGACTTGCTGCCCCTTTGAATCTGCCTACCCCTTCGGGGATTAAGGCGTGATGTTATGATAAGTTACGTGTAAAAAAGATTTTTTTCAATATAGGTACACACATTTGATAAATACGGTGGTACATGTTTGGCAATTGATATATTTGTCTGTCCTAGTCTTTAGGCACGTAGGCACGTCAAATTAGGCAGGAGCGTAACGTCTCCTCAAATACAACTCAAAAGATATCCGGGATAAACACAGTTCTACCCTAAATAACTGCTATAAGCGCACCACAGCTTTCTACCACAGCTCATTCCAGTTCATTTGACATGTTCATCGTTACGTTTTATTATGAACACAATACGGATGTTCTCGCCCAGCCCTGGGGTCCTACCCCGGGGCGCGTTCAGCTGGCCGCCCGGTCTATAATTTCTAACGGGTGAGCTAATGAGCAGTGTGGAATAGCCTTTATGGGCAAACGACAGTAGGCATGATCATGTCATAGTATAAATGATTGCAGTAAAGGCGCGTTATCGTACCCTGGCAGGAAGGCCGATGATGTGCGAGTAGATTTTATCAGCGATGCTAATTGATGTGTCCATCCGTAGTAGATATTGAATTATTTAAGTGAATAACTTAATGACCAGAAACGAATTAATATTATATTTAATCCGATTAAATGTAATATTAATTCGTTTTTAGTTTCGTACTACACGACTTTTATGGCAAAGACAAAATATAGAATAGATTTACTTACATAAGTTATTAGGTAAATTCATTTGAAGTGCATGCGCAATCTGTATCGTTTTCTAAGGTTGAGAAAAGTATACGTACAAGATAACTTGTAAAAGTACAGTCTTGTTAATAGATTACGTAATAATTCAATTGATAAATGACTGTTTTAAGGTTTAATGGAATTTCAAATTAAAAATACTACCGTTTATTTATTATAGAACAATAACTTTTAGTTATCTGTCTTGATAAATAATAAATATACATGTAAAGTTTATATTTGTGTGAGCGGTGGTAGCTCAATGGTAAGGACACGCGCCTCTTAACCGAGGAGTGCGGGTTCAAACCCGGGCATGTACCTCTAGATTTAAAAAAATCTATGTACATATTTATACCACTAGCTCGACGGTGAGGGAAAACATCGTGATGAAACCTGCAAATTCAAACAACTTTGAATTTGTAACCATGATCCAAAAATTGTCTGGTTCCCCTATCTTAGGGTTACGAAGGTCAGATCGGCAGTCGCTTCAATGTAATTACCAGACTCGCTACATCCTGGATCATGGTCTAAGCGGACCCCGTCTAAGCACGGGACATAACGCTAGGAAGATGATGATGTAAAGTTTATATTTCTATATCAAACTGTTTATAGAGCGCAATGGGGAAATATAGTTTGCAATATTTGAGTTATATAGCTTACTGAGTTTCCCCACTGCCTTCAATTCAACTATGATAGAAAACATGATCATGTGATCGTAACTCTTGTAATGACGCTCCAGGCTCGTACGGGACCAGTCCTGACTTCAAATACTTGTCAAGGATAACAACAGTAAGGAATTGGTCTGCTATACGCGTAAAGCGAAATCACAGTCTATAAATGTAAACCATAAAGATACACTTAGCTCACTACAGACACTACGGTATGCAAATAAAATGTGACTTTGATCATTAAATTGATATCGCAGCTGTTTGATATAATTGAGATTTAAAACGTAATATATTTTGTTTTTCATCAATTTTTAACTAGTATGTGGTAAATGATTATATAAGATCTTTAATTAATTACAGAAAATTACCCTCACATTACTTGATTTGCAGAATCAATACTACTTCGGGGATTACGGGCGTGTTAATATAATATGTTTGTACCTTCAAATACTTTCATTTTAAATATATATGTATAAATATGGGATTAAAATTGTCTAACTTTCAACTTAGTTTTAGTGTCCATATTACAGTTATCCAGAATACGTCACAAATTTATGTTTACATTAATATATACATACATGCATAACATCACGTCACATAGCGTAGT
This sequence comes from Glyphodes perspectalis, assembly GCA_951394215.1. Classification (NCBI taxonomy): domain Eukaryota; kingdom Metazoa; phylum Arthropoda; class Insecta; order Lepidoptera; family Crambidae; genus Glyphodes; species Glyphodes perspectalis. Next base: position 5,403,414 of record OX596207.1, on the reverse strand, counting down.
AATAATTAATTAAGGCTTGATATCATGGGGACATTCGGTTGCTGCACTATGTATGTATGATATATGTATAATAAAAAGTAAAAGAATTACAACAATGCTTCTAACGAACTACTATTTTAACCTTTTCACTTACATTATCGAGTTTATTGTAAAGTCAAGACTTTAAATAGTATTACAGGATAAAGGCGGGACCTGATTTGCTCTAAAGCAAGTATTTTTTAGGGTTCCATAGAAAAAGTATCACATGAGCTGTAGTATTTGAGTACCAACTTAAAGTCCTCGGAGCTTTTTGTATACCTATTTATGAAATCATAAAGGTAAATGAAAGCATTCATGTAAATACATCCAAATGAGGTTATAGCTCCAGCACATTTTTATCCGATGAAAAAAAATAAAGGAGGTTCTCAATTCGTCGCGTTTTTTTTATAAATGATCGCGCTATCTTTTTAATTTATAGAGCTGGCTACGTACCTATTATAATATTTGGAGCTGTAAGAAACACGTCTAGAGAAATTGTCATACGTATGGTACATATGACGATTCCTTTTGAATACTTTGCAACTTTCATCAAGTCAGTTATAACAAATTATTTCTAGTAAATTACAGATTATTAACTGTCGCATGTCTGATACCTTATCAAGCCTGCACCGGACCAACCATCGACTATGATTTATTCTATATGGAAAAATGTATAAGTCTGACATGATAATAGCTTATTTAATTTAATCCCGGAAACATTGATTTCGAGGAATGCGCAATACGCAATGCACAATAAAATGCGCTCTGGGACTAGCAGTGGTGGTGTATAGATCAGTGGTATTTACATACATACATAACATCACGCCCATAATCCCCGAAGGGGGAGGAAGAGTTAAAAGGGCAGCAGGCCCCATTAACCTCACATACCCTAAAATAACATTAGTCGCCTTTTACGACATGCTAGGCAAGAAACACAATTGGCACATTCTTTTTAAGTCCCAGACCAACATGGGTCCAGTGGTCTTACATTAAGCCAAACCGGTACTTAAAAAGCGACTCACCCTTCACATGTACCGCATCTGATACCACAGCATGTATGCAATGTAAATATCTTTTGAAAAATGTTAACATCCTTAAGACCCTTTACCACGATACCACATTTTTAACAACTTAATAATTTTATAATGATTTTTGCTTAATGCCAGCGATGGCCGCAATTTTTTTCATTAAGATAGCCTTAATTACACATGGTTGTGTTCGTACTTATATATCAATAGCCATTCATCACAAATAGTTGCAAATTAAAACCAATTTATGGGTTGATGGGGTAAAATTAGTATTATAAGATAATAATAAGAGGAAAGGTGGTAGCTTAATGGTAAGGACACGCGGCTCTTAAACAAAAGGTGGTTCAAAACCGGGTAAGTACCTCTGGATTTTTCAAATATATGTACGTATTTATACCAGTAGCTCGGTGGTGAGGGAAAACAACGTGATGAAACCTGCACATTCCAACAACTATGAATGGTCTGGTTCTCCTATTTAAGGGTTACGAAGGTCAGATCGGCAGTCGCTTCAATGTAATTACCAGGCTCGCTAAATCCTGGATCATGGTCTAAGCGGACCTCAACATAATGATAGGAGAATGATGATGATTGTAATTTAATAGTTTCGGAATTGTAGATGGTAAATACTCCTCCGCACATGTTTACTATAAACTGCATTTCAAAGAACTGGTAATCTGTCATTCAATGTTATTCAAAGAGATTGTGATAGACACCTGTGTATATTAATAGACACTTGCGTCTATTTTTAACCACTTGTTAATGACACTCGTGTCAAATTGACGTGACAAAATAGGACACAAGTGTTAATTGTGACTGTAAATTATACTTCCGGATTTCGCGCTAGCAAATGGTAGACCCTTTGCACACATCACTACAGACGGCACTTCAATCAAACTCGTTAGCTGTCATACAATTTTATTAGAGCCAGCCGACAAGCACCTTCAGTAGCAGGTAATTATAGACAGACACCTGTATCCTGCTCGTTAACATCTTACTTATCATCGTCCTCCTAGCGATGTGTCCCGTGCTTAGTCAGGGTCTGATTATACCATGATCCAGGGTTTAGCGAGTCTGGTAACATTTAAACGACTGTTGTTATGTCCATCGTCACTTTAAGATACTTCTAGGGAACTAGAAAAATCGGATTATGTACATAGTTGTGAATTAAATGTGCAGGTTTCTCACGATGTTTTGCTTTGCCGTCAAAATTGTATTAGAAATACTTACATAGATTTGAAAATATTAAGTTACCGGGGTTTGAACCCGCACCTCTCGAATATGAGGCACGTGTCCTTACCATTGCGTTACCATCGCTCCTAACATCTTACTCATGAGTTAAAATGTAATGTCCTCCCTTAACTATTGTAGGGTTTGAGAAAGTAGGGATTGAGTTTTGGAAAATCGACCAGTCTGGTATTTGTAAACGTCTATCAAATCTGATTTTTTGGATTCAATATTATTTTATTACGGTTTATGGTATTAACTAAAGCTTTTTATATTAGACAATGTTCAAAATAACTATAACTTTACAGGCCTGTTAGAAATGTATCTATAAAAGTCGGATACTTGACTCACAGATAATCGACGCCAAAATTAGATTGAAAGACCATTTCAATTATTGACCATTTATTTTGAATTGATTTAAATTGTTAAAATTGTCTTTAATTAAGGCTTATATTACATTAAATTTTCGTAATGGTAATTAATTTAGCTAAATAAATGGATGCTCTAATCATGTTTCGTATGACTATTCAGTAAATAGAATATAATAACGTGTTTGTTTTAAAGGAAACAATTAAGAAGTTACGCTTGCACTCGACCATAAATTAAAATGTAATTTACCTAACAAGAGAAAGATAATCGATGCTCATTTCGCTATTAGAAATCGTTCGGTATTGGCAAGTGTAGTCTAAGATGTGGGCACACCACGCCAACACAAAATCTGCTTATTTACGACTAAAGCGCAGCAATAATTTCGAGTGCCGTTTGTTGATCGTTTCAAATATAATAAAATCAAATATTTATGTGCTGAATACTTATTCCTTCCTGAACATATGTTCTGGTCACAGGTAATATAGTGACTGGCTTAATGGCCATTATTATTATTATTATTTGGTAGTCACTCTGCCCTATGCGTCAAGAGTTGTGGGTTCGATCCCCAACCAGGACACATTCGTGTGATGTCTGGGTGTTAATATCTAATATTTAAGTATGTATTTGTAATACAACTGTTGATTCTGATATCTGATATATAATACAAGTGCTTAGGCTACTTAGCTCGGACTCAGATAATAATAAGCGGAAAATACCAATTGTGATTTTTAGCAGTGTTTTTTAACGGACAAAATGTCGAGTGATCTATCAAATTAAACAGTTATTTACCAATCAGCGTCTTACTACAATCCTTCTGAATCTAGTGATAATCTAAACGCGACCTAGACGTTTCTCTATCTTTGTAAAATAATTTTCATACAAACTTTACTCACATCTTATCTCATCCTCATCCTCACTTATGAAAAATTGGGTTTTTGATATATGATTGTGAACTATTTTTATTTTTTGGCTAAATGTGGTTAAAGGGGCTAGCTGTCCCTTTGACTCTGCTTACCCCTTCTGGGATTACGGGTCTGATGATATGTATATTTGTATGCATTCACAACCTCATCACTCTATCCTACTTCCTACTTAAATTGTAGAAGTCAAAGTTCGCGAAGACGGTTGTTGTACCTACGCTTGTTACTCTTCTACGCAAAAACTACTGGACAAATCTAGTTGGTAATATATGCGATGGATAGTATGCCACTAGACTAACCCACAACATATCACGAAGGCACATTAATATCCGAACAGAGAGCATCCGAACGAAGTGTTTGACTGATGTTTCCGACGGGCTAACACCCAATGCCGACAGTGAAAGTAGTTCTCATGACTGCAGATCAGGCGCGTGGAGTCATTTCTCATTTCCTCCTGCATGATGCTGATGAATAGGATACTCGATTTAGCAATTGTCAATGATGATTAGGCCGATATTATTAACTGTGTTTTCAGGTACAATTTTAGTTCCTTTAATTTTATCACAATAGTGTCGTTTAAGTTAACAAAACTTAACTCAAAATTATGTTTTCGAATATAACTTTTTAGGAAAGCAATAGATTTGTTTACTCTGTCAATTAAGAGTATTGTTCTACTATTGTTGATAATAAATGTTGAAGAGGCGAGTGAGGTGTGTAAGGATAGTGCCATATGGCGTTCGGTTCTCTCTGCCTACTCCGCTAGGGAAGTGGCGTGAAGTTTAGTTAGTTAGTTTAGTTACTAGATTCCATTTGCTTCTGGTTCGTGGAGTACTCAATCTACAGAATTGAGTTTTTCTTTAAAAGCGTATGTTTCAGTTCTACTTTTTGTTTTACTTTATATACCTTCTTAAAAATTACTTTCTTTAAATTAAATATTTTGATAATATACGTATATTATGTGTATATAAACAAGAACAACTGTTACTTGATATGTATTAAGAGAGAAAGCATTAAAAATATGCATCTCATTATTCATCTCATAGATGGTACAACATAATTTGACTTCATGGTCAACACACAAAAAAGTAGAACCTCAAGAAAAATAACCTACAATGAAAATAACCGTATTAAAAGTGTCGGATGAACGTATCGTGCGCACATTTTATGCTAAAATGGGCTTATGATTGATACGTACACTAAAATAATTTGCTTTTAGTTCAGTAAACTAAGCGTAACATTAGCGTGGACTTTATTAGCTTGTAAAAGAGTTTCAATTCGTTGCACCAACCAATTTATCTCCACATGACAACGTCACATCTGTAATATACCTTAGAACGTTATACATAAAGGTTAAATTAGTAGTTTTAAGTGGATTTATATGTTTTCAGAAGTACGCCAACGGCGGTACTTGGGTGTGTATTGCAAATGTCAGCTTATTCACTTACCAACATAATCAGGCTTCGTAAGTGGCGAAATGCATTATACCCTGAAGGCATCAGTTAGACTTGTAAAATCGCCTTTTAATGGTCCCGATGTTATCGCGCGTAATTTCGTTGAGATGCTGAGCTGCAACCTCTTTCATATTTTGATTTGTGATTGTGGTAAAATGTTAATTAGATCGTGTTCAGTTATATGAGAAACGTAGTTTAATGTGCCTTCGTGATAAACGGAGATTTCCTTACGAATAATGAATAGTTCTGAGTTCGCAATTTGGTTATTCTTCAGGATCCAATGCAGTACATAAATAAATATCAGAATACATCACATACATTGATCTGACTCCGAGGTAAATTGCTTAAGTACTTGTGTTACAGATATCAGAACAGTGGTATTACAAATATATACTTAAATAGGTATTGGATATTAACACAGTACACATAGTATCTACATATACCTAATAATAGGTATCGGTCGTATATTGAGGTATTAGTTACTAGCTAGCTTGTCATGAATGTTGAAGAGGCGAGTGAGGTGTGTAAGGATCGTGCCATATGGCGTTCGGTTCTCTCTGCCTACCCCGCTAGGGAAGTGGCGTGAAGTTTAGTTAGTTAGTTTAGTTACTAGATTCCATTTGCTTCTGGTTTGTGGAGTACTCAATCTACAGAATTGAGTTTTTCTTTAAAAGCGTATGTTTCATCTGATTATTATTAATGGTCACCAATTCTCATAGGCATGAATGCTAAAGTCAAGTGATGTCATTGACACTTTTCCGACCCTTTAATAAATAAATTAATTCTCCAGAATGACACACCAATTTTCTAGTTCCAAACTAAGCTTGTGCTATGGATACTAGGTAAACGGATACACATACTTAAATACGTTTATAAACATCCATGACTCGAGTACAAAGGTCCATGTTTATCACACGAAACATTTGCCTCTAGCTTGATTCGAACCCGCGACCCTCAGTTTCATGATCGAGGTCTATGACCAACGGGCCTTTGAAAGATTTGTTTACGATTGGCGCTGGTGGCGTAAGGATAAGGGTGGGTAGATACAATAGACACCTAATCACTGATGTTATGAATCCTAAGAATATTTTTCTACTTTATGCATTTTTTAGTCCAATCTTATTCAATTATTATTTCAAAACAAACGCGTCCTGTGCTTGGCTAGCCTTAAAATATATTAGATATTTTTTTGGAAGAAATTCATTGAATTAGGGTAAAAATAGTCAAATCCATGCGTAAAAATTTAATGGAAATCCAGCCATCCATCTTCATAACATTTCAAATTTACAACATTAGTAGTATGATAATTTAATCATAGCAAAGACTACTTAATAAAAAAAAAATACAGCCTAAATATAAAAAGTTAATTTATACTATTCCAGGTCAACTGTAGTCAAATGAAGAGATAAGGAAATTGCGAACAGCAAAAATCTTGTAAATAATCATGCTAAAGAAAAAGCAAAGCCAAGTTTGTAAAACAAAGTCACTTTTTATCTGATTGAAAGTTTTTGCGAGCATTAAAACGGGCTGTGCCGAGATAAATTGCTATCATGTACCTATCTAATTACTTTGTTACTAAAATGTTAATACAGAAAATATTAACATTCAACAATTAAGTTTAACAATTGTATTAAATGGAACTGGGGTAATTCGTTTATTTGCTCTGTAATTAAAACAGTAAAATCACTAGACGGTAGTACAGGCTTACAAAATTTATGAGATTAAAGTTTAACAAAGGAAAAACGAAAGTGTTAACAATGATTAGTAAATTTGTAATATATTTTCGAATAATATTATGACAGAGGCGTCTTTCACGGGCGCAGCGGTTCTAGGGGCAGCGAGCGCCACTCGCTACGGAGCTCCACTCAGCACTCGCATCATGGTATCCAAAACCAACAAAATTAATTTTCATATTTAAAAAACTATGGATAATAAACTATAAAGTTTATTATCCATTGAGGATTTTGACAGTGTGTGATAACTAGATGTGCCTAACCGAACCTACTTTTAAGGTATTGTAACTAATTGTTATAAAATTCATACATAATACATACATACTTATTCATGATGTTATCATCACGCCCATAATCCCCGAAAGGGTAGGCAGAGTCGAAAGGGCAGCAAGCCCCTTTAACCACATTCAGCCAAAAATAAAGCCGGGCTGGTTCAGATGGAAAACTGTGAAAAAGCAGTGACAAGCGGCTAACCTGTCGCCTACACAAACACACACCCAAAACCCGATATACCATTAGTCGCCTTTTACGACATGCTAGGCAAGAACCACAGTTGGCATATTCTTTTTAAGTCCCAGACCAACATGGGACAGTGGGCTGGGTTGGATGAAAAGCTGTGAAAAAGGAGTGACAAGTGGCTAGCTCGTCGCCTACTCAGTCACATACCCATAACCCCGTAAACCATTAGTCGCCTTTTACGAAATGCTAGGCAAGAACCACAGTTGGCACATTCTTTTTTTTTGTCCCAGATCAATATGGGCCAAGTCCCAGACCAACATGGGACAAAATTCATGCATCGATTAAATATTATGAACTGTAAGTATGCAAATTAATATTTAAGTATATTTTTGTTAATTAAAGCGAAACCATTTTATTATTAGATACTATTACTTTAATACGAGGAAAACTTTTTTCCTTGACTTTCCTGAAGTGTACGATTTGTTTACTTTTTATTTTCATTTTTTTAAACAGTTTACTGTTCTTTCTCAGTCGCGGAAATTGGAATTTATTTAATCCGTTGGTTATATAAAAACTTGACTTGACAATAGTTTTTGTGTTCTACACAGTTTTGCTGATGCCATGATTGGTTCGAAATTCAAGTTTATTTCTTTTGTCTAGTAGAGAAATTGATTAATTAATGCATTCCTCTTATTACACCAGCTATTAGATTGTAGCCATAATTTAAGCTAGGGTATTATTTTGTGTAACTTGGTGGCTGCGATACACTTCATCTATAATAGGCGTAGTAGTTACATTACATCTTGGTGGTTTAGTCGGTATACCCTCTACTATCTTCGGATGAGATGACATTCAAAGTCAGATGAGGTTTTGGAAGTTTAATACTTCCCATTTATTCTTCCGGTTGTAACAAGACGGTGCGTACCGCTTTTGACTTGATAAAAAGTGTTTTTCTTTTATTTACTACTAGCTGTGCTAGCGATTTCACCCGCTTTTGGTTGTAAAATAGTGTATAGCCTTTAGCTTTAGCCTTCCTCCATAAATTTCCTATACCACACAAAAATATTTTTTTAATTCGGCTCAGTAGTTTCTGAGAATAGCGCGTTCAAACGCGTTTCGCGTCAACAACGTTAACGTCAACAAACAAGCTCTCCAGCTTTATATATTGTATGGATAAGTATAAGTAAGTATAGATTATATATTAGTATACATAGAATGAGATGACTAATAATTATGGTATTTCAGAACACTCACACCCAGATGATTTTATTGATATTCGCTTTCTATACATCGTTTCCAAAATACTTTTCGGATAAACAGAATAAATTACGAAAATGTATAAGGCTCACAAAATGTAATCAATTTACGATAATTGTTTATTTTACTGGTGACTGACCATAATTATTTTTATTTTTATTATTATCATTCAAAATTTCAAGCGTGGATTGGTTATAATTTAACATTCAGAAAGTTGAAATTTTTTAACTGACTCATGCCTATATTCATTTAGCCCGGCTGAATTTTAATTCCTGGAAGTGTTTTTTTTGCTAATAGACTTTGTTTATTAGAAAGGTCTTCTAAAATATTCTGAGAGGAACAACATTTTTCAATTCAAAGGAAGCACTAACTGAACCCGTCGTTGGAATTAGAAAATTACGTGTCTAAGTAATAAATGGTCTAAAAGTACGTAGTTATTCATTTATCTTGATATTCCGGCAGACTTTAATAAGTATCCTTGTTGAATACATTAAACTATTTACTTATATTTTTTAATTCCCCAATGCAGTTGTTTTTTAAAAAAGCATATAAACGTATTTATTTATTTCACATTATTTGATTTTGCTTCATTTTCGATTTATATGACTTTTCCATATAGACATTTTAACTGAATAAAAAAAAATTAATATTGGCCGATGCGTAAGTGCCTATTTAATCACTATGACAATATAAATATGGATTTTTATTGTGTGAATCTATGGGGGACCATTACTTCGGGTGAAGTACAGCGTTACTACAAAGTGCATGTGGCTTAAAAATAAAAACTAGAGACATCGCAAATTATATTGTTGCATATGGTTTTATAGATATAATTGAGAGCTTGTAAAAATGTGAGTATAACTTAAACAAAAAATAAAAAAATATATATGGAAATTTGAATGATCGTTTTTAATTACTATAAGTACCTATTTATATTATATCGTATATAATAAGAAGTTATGTTATGCAATGTTCTATAGACAGAAATTAGACTCGAACGCATAGCCGGATGGTAGTAGTAAAAGCTAATATAATAATTAAAAATAACGAAGTAATTTTGTCGGCAATACATCTGTAATTGTAATGGTTATGCATCAGTAAGGAAATTGCAAGGCACAAAAAATACTCAGCCACTTTATTAGTCCTTTACAGACACCTTTCTCCGGACGTGTGCGATTAATCGAAAATTTCTATTGGTATCGAAATTCGGCGCGTGGTAGTTGACCTGCCAAGTTTATTGTAGCTGGACTTGCAGGTGAAATTAAATGTACATTTTATAAATCAAAATTCATTAGGAATGGTAAAGACTAGAATAGTTTTTTTTTGTCATAAATTGATAGCAGGTTTACTTTTTTCCCGAGGTTACATCCAATCTATATTGGGTAGGTATCTGTTCGCTACGGGGCGCTAAGCATACATTATAGTGGGGTTACAAGTTATGACAAGGCACACGATTTAACTCCTTTTCAGTTTTATCATTTAATATTTTTTATTTTAGAACTAGCTGTTCATTGCAACTTATTCTTATTGCAAATATACCTACAAATCTTCCCTCTTTATAATAAAGGCATAGATTTAAATATATTTACGTAACAATCCTCGAAGGGGAAGGCAGAGTCCAAGAGGCAAAATGCTCCTTAAACCACATTCAGCCAATAAATTGAGTAGGGTTAGATGGAAAATTTAAAAAAAAGTAGTTATAAATGACTAGCACAAACCCAATACCCAATATGCCGTTATTCGCTTTTTACGACATACTAGACAAGGAACACAGTTGCTACAATTTTTTTTAAGTCTCAGACCAACATAGGAGAAAAATATAAAAAGAAATCACGACGACACTTGGCGCAGTCTGTGTCGGCGTTCGATTCTAATCGTACCGATAAGGCGTGATGATTCTACAATCGGAATATCGGACGAGATCAAATCGGATAACTATCTAGTTTACTGGGCTACAAGTCGGCTGGGTGATTAATGAATTCTAGCGCTCACACCACTAATTGCCCAGCTTCCTGTGCGCTTTGTTGGCCTGTAACTGGCTTGTTGGTTACATGTTTGTATTTTTTGTCTTTGCTATCTAGTTCTACGGAGACTACGGCTAGATAGTACGGTTGTTAGAAAACCTTAGAGACCGCTATATCATTCCTTTTTATTGAATACAAACAGAAATAGACTTGGAATTTAAGAAATATTGGTAAACTCCATAATAATGCAGGTACGGGATACACAATACAGATTTTCGGTATATCTATGGGCAAAATTACGGGCACATCTGTCTACCATAGAGCTTAACAATAGGTACAGTATCTTCTATGTGCTAGCTCAAAATCTATGTTAAGTCAAAACAGGTTTCAAAGACACCTGAACATATCTGTATATCCCAGCTTATCACTATCGCCCATTAGTCATGAACCAACACATCACATATCATTAACTTTTGTGAGAGCGTTCCTCGATTTGAAGTGTCAGATAATTTCTGAATGCCGGTTACTTCAGAGGGTATTAAGTTATTAAAGTAATTTGCCGCAATGTTACGACATGATGTCTTTATAAGACGTATAAATCAGTGAATGCATTTTACCGAGCCTATGTAGTTGGATGTAGTGGAATTGTATTAATAAACTTTCGACTGTGGGAATTGTGCTAGTCATAAATGTGATAATGTTTTTCAGGAGTACCGCTAAATCTTTGATTTTATTTATAAAGTAAAAAGAAGAAGAAGTATAGAGAAAAAGAAATCTGTCGTACTCTTTTTTTAAATCACCATATTGGATGTCATCTATTGGTCTGGGACTTAAAAAGAATGTGCCAACTGTATCCCTTGCCTAGCATGTCATGCTTGCCTAGCAAAGGCTAATGGAGCTAGCAACTTGCCACTACTTTTGCACAATTTTTCATCAAATCCAGCCCAGTTTTATTTTTGGTTAAATGTGGTTAGGGTTCCTGCTGCCCCTTTGACTCTTTCTACCCCTTCGGGGATTATGAGTGTGATGTTATGTAAACTACTTATTCGACAGGTTCACCACGCACCAAAACAAAAAAAAAACAAAATTAGAACGTCAATTAGGTTTGAATCGTGACAGTCGAAAAAAAAATCACGAAGGGGGAAACGTTCACACTTAACATTAATGAGTATTATTCGTTCCGACACATGTAAATGAACATAAGCACAAAATGTGGATGTTTGATTATTTTCCGTAAGTCGTAAATGATTATGTACGAAAACAGTTCCATAATGGCAGTAGTTTTTTTTTTGCGTGTCGTACTTCCTCACTGATTAATTTGGTTTCTGTTTAACGCTGACGCAAAACTTTGCACGATTTAAATTAAGACTATATGACACATTTTTTATATGCTGGGATTTTTTAATTATAAAAATGTAGTTTTATTTTTTGGATTCGGACTTGGACGTGACTTTTACCATGTCTGGTCAGTCACATACATTTTAGATTTCGTATAAGACTTGACACAGACAGATGTCGCTACAGGCAACATTTAGACTGATTGAGAGATAAAACCGAATGAAAACGTTATTTTTTTCACTATTTAATAATGTCTTCTCATAAAATAAGTTATTTAAGTAATTTCTTAGATAATTTATTAAATTTAGGTGAAAAACATGAATATAAAATATTTTCTTAAGAAACCAACCAAAATAATTTTTTTTCAAACCATGAATTTTACACAGATGGCGTATTATTACTAAGAAATTACTAACCTGTGCTTGTAGCGAGCGTCATCTTGTATTATTCCTGACAAACAGACTAAACTTTGCTGTAGTTCCAATTACTCACCACTGTCGCTGTTCTTGCGCGAGTTATAGCAGTCACTTTTCAAGTATGGGCAGTGACCCTCTGTTGTACGTAGTATATTATTACTCTGTGCTTTTACGTTAAATATTGACGTAAATTGAACGTATATACTGGTTACTGCAGGTCGATGTCATTTCAACAACTATAGGAGTTTTATTAGTATAAAAAAAAGGCGTGATACATAATCAAAAACTATTATGGCTTCCGATTTACCAAACAACTTCAAAATTAAAATTAAATATAACTACGTAACCTATCGTTTAAATTCAAATTCAAAAATATCTTTATTTATATAGGCTTCAAGAAAGCACTTATAAATAGTCAATATACAAAAAAAAAAGAACAAATAATACTACCACCGGTTCGGAAGGTAGAATCTATCGAGAAGAAACCGGCAAGAAACTCGATAGTTACTCTTTTAAATGCCAATTACACAATTTTGTAAACTTAATTAATCTACACTTAAAACTAGATATCACTGCAGATGAACAATTCATTATGAAGTTAACCATAAATCTTTGTCATTAAGGAATTCTTCGATCTTGTAATAGCCCTTACTCATTAAAAATAATTTAATGCATAATTTGAATCTATGTAAGGGTAATGTTAAAATACTTTGTGGTAGTTTATTGAACATTTTAATACTTAGACCAATAAATGAATTACCACTTTTTTGGAGTCTATGATTTGGAACAGCAAGTTTGTGTTTATTTCTCGTATTAAAATAATTCTCGTATTAATTTATATAATGTACTTGGTTATTTTTGTCTTGTTTGTACTTACGAAGTTACATGAAAATAGATAAAAACACAATCACAGTTCCTAGCAATCATTATTAACTCGCATTAGAAACTGATCTTCGTCTTTATTTCTTACGACACAGCTATAAAACGAGCAGTAGCTACGACTACGCGTAATAAAGTAGTAAATATCATCTCCAATTAAAATTTTACGACTTCTTAAATCATTCATTACAAAATGTTCCCTTAAGTCGGCCTGCAACGATTAGGGTTTTCATCTTTTAGGATTTGCCCTGTGATTTCAGGAAATGTTAACGTCTCATTATTTTTATATTTTTCAATGTAAAATTGTTGTTTTTTCAGATCTTATTACAAAATTTATAATACCCACCAACCAACCAACCAACTGTGTTCAAGTTGACCATTTCCATTTCATACAATCCATTTATCTCTTCATTAGAATGTCACTTCAAGTTCATTTGCTTACATTTTAATCATCATATTCATTATCACGTGTCCATTCTTCCATCTGATGACATGTCCGTAAGAAGACACGCGATTTCAAAATCAGCATTTTGAAAGCTCTTCAAAGGTACAAGAGATGTCAACTAGTAATTTTTCAGACTTGGTTTTGAAAGTAACACTTGTGGTTTTGTGATGTCAAACGAATTTCAACCTTAGTAAACCACATGTTTGACCAATAGTCCCTACGCGTTGTAGAAATTTCCTTCCGGGATTATGGGCGTGATGTTATGTATGTGTGTGTGTCTCTTAACACTCAACGCTTGGAGTCTTAAAAAGCCATCACGTTACTACAAAATTGGCTGTCTCAAAATTATACAGATCAACTACCAAACACACCTAATCACAAACCGAGTTGACCAAAATCTTCATTTATACCGTATTAGCTATTGCTCGGGGGTCCGCCCGCATGTAATCTAGTCTTTTACATAAACTCCATCATGTGCCTTGTTAGATTTATCAATCTTTGCGCAATAAAATGTAACCTACTTTTGACTGGCTCGATGGCGCATTCGGTAGTGACCCTGCTCCATGTGCCATGAGTAGTGGGTTCGATCCCCACCCAGGACATTCGTATGATGAATATTTGTGTTTGTTCTGTGTCTGGGTGTTGATATATAATATTTGAGTATATATTTGTAATATCGCTGTTGATTCTAATATCCGTAACACAAGTGCTTAAGCTACTAACCTCGGAGACAGGTCAATGTATGTGATGTCGTCGGATATTTATTTTATTTATTTACTAATTTCCTTTAACATGGATTAACGTTTAAGAGTGCTTAATTTCATGGCAATCAGTCAAGTAGTTCAGGCGTGAGGATGTTACAGACAGACAGACCGAGTTACTTTCGCATTTATAATATTCGTGGGTAAAACACAGTGGCTCACGCTTCTCACCTCTTCGCGTCTTATCTAATATAATCTTATGGAGATAACAACAGGTCTTAACAATGCCCTATTAAGTCTGAACCGAATAATTTGGGTAATCAAAACCATGGAAATGAGTGAAACCATGAAGATTGATGTGTGAGATAGTCGTTAGTTCAGATGGTAGCTTTGCGTATTAGTGCGTGTTATATGCTTAATGTAGTGCTTTAAATTTAAGGGAGAATAGGGCTGATGACAATGCAATTATGTTCACATTTGATGCATGGCTGTGAGACTTCCAAATGATTACTTTATAACACACCTTTGTAATTTTAGTTGTTATACTTTAATGGAGTCATTTTCTTGAGATTGCGGCTTTTTTTAACCTTAAGACAAAATTTTATATTATTTTATAACTCCAGATTGTTTACAGAAAACAATTTCACGCAACTTTTACGCCTGCTATAAATATTTATGACCATAATGGAAACATTTAGTTAATACTGTTTGTATCTAAATATAGAATAAATAAAAATCGAACAATCTGAAATGTTTAAATGTAAATCCATATAAATAAAGGTGACATATAATTTAAAACTGTTGGTTAAAAGTCGTATTGAGTTTACACTAAGTTCTACTTAATCTTTTTGAAATACCTGAGGTATGAAATAGCAAGAAGATTGTAGAAATTGAAATATGAAGAAAAGTTTAATTACGTCATAATATAGTGTGATTCTTATTACTTTATAGTATGGGACCATAGTATGTGCATTCAAGTATAAAATAGCTATTTATGGATTTCTGTTTTGCAGTCGGCAATTTAATACAGCCGTAACCTTGCAAAGTAGCAATAAAATTATACGAACGTTAGATATTATACGGAGTGTAAATGGCAATAAATGATATCACGTATTCACTCACATCATTAAACGTGTCGATTTAATTAATATTATTTATGAAAATTGATTTGCATTTTTAAAAGTTTGACAAAAGTTTACATTCTCATATAAAAGCTCATATTGTCGCAAATAGGATTCAATGTCATTTCATCTTTTTTTCGGATTTGGAAAAAACAAGGAATTAAACCATAACATAAAACTGTTAAATTATTAAAAAATAGCTACTTACTTCAGATTGTAATATAAAAAGCATTTATCCTAAAGATCAATTTAGATAAATAGTTGTCAGTAAAGAGACGAACATTTTATAATTTCAAATAATGAGAAATTGAAACATTTATTTGTTAACGGCTTCTATAAAAGTATTGCGATCGGAAATCGTTTATAACCATTATCTTAAAGCACAGATTATATTTCGAGGATATCCTACAATGGATATTGAAAAGCCTCAAGCTATAGACTGGTATTCATTGAACAGGAAGTGCCTCAGTCTAGAATCCAGATGGTTTGTGTGCAATGTCCGACTGATTTATTAATTTAATCTCTTTGGATAGGTGTAGGTGTTCAGGTGGCTACCGTTTGCTGTCTTAAACGGGGATAAGAGAGCTTTAATGGTAGTTTATATACATTTTGTCGATACTAGGCTACGATATTAATCATGTCATTATACATTCAAAACAGGTACTCCTTATGAGGTCCTCATAGGCATATTTTAATTAGGCCGTTAACTGATTAAAGTTCAGTTTAATCAATTACATAGTTACTTGCTTTCCCGCAGTTTTGCCCGCCTATGATTTGGTCTGTTACAGAGAGACTCACTCTAAAAGTCTCTTTAAAAGGTTTTCCGGAACAAAATCTAGTCATTTGAGATGGTTCAATGTTTGATCCTAGCAATTTTCATTAATAACGCTCAGATAGTTTAAGTATAAAAATGCTTACGTCAGTAAGAATAAGCGAAAGAAGGTATTTTCTTTCTTTTCAATGGCTATTTTAAGCAAGACATATGTTTAGTGCCATTTAATAAATCAGATTTCCTTAATTAAAGAACATGCTTGTAAAAGTTTAAATATACTCCATATTAAATCTAATTAATTTATCTTTAACTAATATTGACAAGAAAATTGCATAGTTATCTTCAGAGTTCTTGGATTAATTGCATCATTTTTATAAGACAAGTTAATATAAAAATACTTGTTGGCCTTTTTAATGTATATTTATTTATTTTTATTGTTGAACAAGTTTTCTAGTCGACTTACTGACATTTTCTTTTTACTGCACCTCGTATGTAATCAAACAAAAACTTATCGCTCAAATGTTCTATCGCCCTTAGGTAATCCGAGTACATTGACTGAACGAAATTTTCGAAATAAATTATCTTAACGGTAACAAAACCATGCAATACTTAAACTAAGAGGCATATAAACTTCACTTGGTTTTGATTAATGAGTTTAGAACATCAGTCCAGGTTTTTTCTAGTAAGTAAGTGGATACAAATTCAATGTCAAAAGGTTCTTAAATCTCTGCGATAGAGTTCACAATTGTTTGGTATATTTTTGCGCTATATCTGTCAAAATGTACTCGCGTGACGGGATTACGTGCGCCGAAGTCGAAATTGATTATCGGAGGTAATCTTTTCTTTAATTTTCACTCTAAATGTTTGGGTGGGCTGGTATTACTTACGTAATCTGTAACTGTTATACAGATGAGCCTTTTTGGGTTTGTTGATAACACGTACCTTTTCGATCTAATTTGAAATGTTATTGTATAGCATTCAATTATATCATCTATCTACAGGAGTTTTTCTCAAGATTACAAATTAAGTAGTCTAACCATTTCAACAATATTGAAATGGTTGGACGTTGCGTCCCGTTCTTATTCAGGATACGTTTGGACCATGAACAATTAACAAATCAACCACCTCGAACACTATGACTTGGACATCCATCAAATAGGATTATAATTATCCGTAGTTTTTTTAAATGTGTATTTACATACAGAATATTAAACCCGTAATCTCCGAAGGAGAAGGCAGATTCAAAGAGACAGAAAGACTCTTTAATAAAATTCAGCCAAAAATAAACTGCAGCCTAATTTATTTTTGGTTAGACGGGAAAATTGTGAACAAGTGGGTAGCTCATTGTCTATACAATCACATACCTCAAATCCCGCTGTACCTACCATTAGTCCCATTTTATGACATGCTGGGTAATATGAAACTGTTAAAACGATGAAAATATTAAAGACACACGGGTGGGAGGGATCTATCCCTACCTGATAATATAATATTATTGATTTGAATATAATTACTTTATTATTAAGCTTCGTCTTAAATCCTTGGAATTAAGGATATAAGCTCATATAATTTTGTTCCTCACGAACTCAACTGCAAACATACTGTGAAAATTAGCCATTTGTTTCTTCTATTAGTTTATGACCTACTTATGTATGACAATTTATTTAATATTTTTTTAACGTCTGTAAGTAAGATTATCAGAAAATACCGAATACGTATTTTTTGCTTTATCTAATACTCGAAAATCGACAACAGCGTATAACATTTCATAGATCTGAAATGAGGCGCTTTACATCACTTGGACGGTAAAATTTTACACACTTAAGTGACGTCACGCAGTACTTTAACGCGCTGCATCTTTATCTTGTAATCTTAATGACGTCATCGACGAAAAAACATTTTTAAACCAGCCTATTCAATCAATTTCATCCGTAATAACTAACAATACGATTTGTTAATTACTTGTTTACTGGATTTTCAAATGTTTCACTCGTATTTGTAACTAGCTTTGCCCGCGGTTTCACCCGCGTTTATGGTTAATTTTATATAGTCTAAGCCTTTCTCGATGAATGGGCTATCTAACACTTAAATAATTTTTCAAATCGGACCAGTAGTTCCTGAGATTAGCGTGTTCAAGCAAACAAACAAATAAACATTCAAACTCTTAAGCTTTATAATAGACTAGCTGTGCCAGCGGTCACCCGCGTTTATGGTTAATATTATAAAGACTATTTCCGTCATACATGATTTATATATGTAACTTTAACCATTAAGGCTGCACACGCGACGGAAGCTTAAAAAATGGAGTAACTTCTCCCATTTTCACAACATTTCCCTTCACTACTCTGCTCCTATTGATTGTGGCGTGATGAATACTATAACCTGCCCAGGAGTATGAAAAATAATTGTACCAAGTTTCGTTAAAATCCGTCAAATAGTTTTTGTTTCTATAAGGAACATACAGACAGACAGACAGACAGACAAACATTTTACTGATTGCATTTTTGGCATCAGTATCGATCACTAATCAACCCCTGATAGTTATTTTGAAAATATATTTCATGTACAGAATTGACCTCTCTACAGATTTATTATAAGTATAGATTAAAAAACATTTACACTTCACCGTATTACGAACAAATATTAAATTCTTGCCTTTATTACTGTCAGTCACATTTTTATTTAGAATCTAGTCTAATTACATTAAGATGTTACTTTTTACTATAATTAAGACACAGCGTGTTTATTTATCGTTTCAGATTTAAAACTTAACTCGCGATTCCGCTAACAACAGTTATAGTAATGTTCTTTGCATATGTTAACCATTGTTAAGCTCGTGAATTTAAACAAAAAACTGGATTTAAATAATTAATTACTTAAACAAAACAATAAATCGAATAAATAGCGCACCTACTTACTTTCCAAAATGTAAATCCTCTTTTGTGCGGTTCGCAGTTATTGCGCAGCGGGGATCCTAAAATATTTAGAAGACTTAACTAAGTAAATGCGTAAATAAAACCGTAAGTAGATTAAGTTTTAATCTACTTACGGTTTAATTTATGATATGATCTTTTTTATGATCCTTACTAATATTATAAATGCGAATGTTTGTAACTATGGATGGATGTTTGTTACTCTTTCACGCAAAAACTACTGAATGGATTTTGAAGAAACCTTACAATAATATAGCTTATACACCCGAATAACATGATATGATTTATCGATGTACCACGCGAGCAAAGCTGCGGGCAGAAGCTAGTATTTATATAAACTGGCTTTCGTCTGGGGCTCTCCCTGTACGGAATTTAGTAAAAGTAAAATTACAGAGATTCGTTATATCATAAGTCCTGTTGGATCTAATGATTTTTCCGCGTTAAAAATTTGCTTATATTCTAGATAACGATCGTTTGGCGTACTTAATTTCAATACACAGTCATTTTGACTAATGCAGTTATTATCTTTTCACTGTTTGTAACTAACCCTTTGAAATGGTTCCAAAGAATTTATTATTTATTATATAATAGGTTTAGTAGTTTGCGCGATACCTTAGTTGACAGACAGACAGAGTTACTATAATGCATAGAAATGGTAACTTAGGATTTAAAATAGCTAATCAAGATTCTGTCTACTATTTTAAAAGTTTAAAATTGAAATGTAATTGGAGTGCTATTTTACTAAGCCATTCCTATCGCGGTAATAAGCAGAAAAGATCTACATAACACCTGCCAAGTGCGAGTCGGACTCGCGCACGAAAGGTTCCGTACCATTATCTATACAACATTAGACACTATATTATAACCTATTTTTTATATTCTGTTAATATTTGAAGCGTTTATCTGTTGCTGTTATTAATATCGACCGAAAAACGGCATAAATATCACGTTTGTTGTATGGGAGCCCCACTTAAATATTTATTTCAGTTTTTAGTATTTGTTGTTATAGGGGCAACAGAAATACATCATTTGTGAAAATTCCAGCTGTCTAGCTATCACAGTTCATGAGATACAGCCTGGTGACAGACATACTGACGGATGGACAGCGGAGTCTAAGTAATAGGGTCCCGTTTTTACCCGTAGGGTACGTAACCCTAAAAATGTAGTGAGGCTTAACTAGGGGTTGAGTTTTCTTATTTTGATCACAATTTGTTTTACTTGGAATCGTGTACAGAAGCCGAGTTATGTGGAAATGCAGAATAAGTGTTTAAGACTGACTAGAATAATCACTTCAACACACAGGGGTGCCTCTTGGTTGTGAGGTAGAACATTGGTCATTGTCAAGTACTCGATAGCCATTGAGAAGGTATAGATAGATAGATAGGTTTTCCAGACTGACACCAATTCCCTAGTTCCTAACTAAGTTTGTACTATGTAGGTGAAGGGATAGACATACTTGAATACGTTTATAAACATCCATGACTCGAGTACAAATGTTCATGTTCACACGAAACATTTGCCCCTAGTGGGATTCGAACCTGCGACCCTTGGTTTCGTGGCAAGGGTCTCTGACCACTCGACTAGCGGGCCAGTCAAATATGTGGAGTGACAGTATATACAATGTTATCTGATGTCCAATCAACATTGAACATACTTGACTGATTAGCATTTAGTTATACAAACTCATAACAATTAAATATACAATAGGGTAATTATTACATATAATGTACAATAGAGCAGTAAATAAATAATATATGGGGAATATTAATAATAATATATATTTAATAAATATAAATCTGCTTAGAAAAAAAATACTATATTTAGTTAGGTGTATTAATAAAAGAAAAAATACCTATAAAATATTTTAAGCACTTTGTACCATTTTGGACAATATAATAAATGTCGGACTACATCACATACATTGATCTGACTCCGAGGTAAGTAGCTTAAGCCCTTGTGTTACGGATATCAGAAACAACAGTTTGTGATACAAATGTATACTTAAATATTGGATATTAACACCCAGACAACAGAACAAACACAAGTATTCATCACACGAATATTTGTCCTGGGTGGGGATCGAACCCACGACTCTTGGCGCATAAGGTAGGGTCACTAACAAATGCGCCATCAAGCCAGTCAAAAAATAAAATACCAACAGTATTCCTTGTCTAGATAGACGTAAACGGCAACTTATAGGGTACTGTTTATTGTGTTTGTGACGAGCTATCCATTAATACTTTTTTACAGTTTCCATTTTTAACTTAAACTTGTTAAAAATATACTTATAGCTTTATGAACTCAGCCTACCTCTTCGGGGATCGCGGGCATGGTGATACGTAATTACTCATGTATGTATAATTTCATTCAAATATAAAATAAACCTTTTTATTGGCTGAATGTGGTTTAAGGAGCTCTATTGCTACGGGACTCTACCTACCCATTCGGGGATTGCGGGATATAATGGCCTCCTAACCGATATAGGTCACGGCGGCCAATCTCACTGAGGATTAGCCAACTGCGCAGTAGATATTATAGTGCACAAGTGTGTGCGCAAGCACAGGTGCACTCTTTGTTCCTTCACTCTCATAGTCCGGTGAGACGGCAATTCGATATATCCGGAGAGAGGTTAGGCGCAGGACTAACGGCTTAAAGTGTTTTCCAAGGCACGGGGAATATAACAAATGTATCTTTCAAATTATTTGCCAATCCTTTAGTCTAGCTTCATAGCAAGTTATTCTATTAATAAGATTACTTTTAATAACTCGACAGGCCCGTTGGTCGAGTGCTCAGAGGCCTTGGCCACGAAACTGAGTGTCGCCGGTTCGAATCCCGCTAGGGGCAAATGTATCGTGTGACGAATGGACATTTGTACTCAAGTAATGGATGTTTATAAACGTATTTAAGTATGTCTATCCGTTTACCTAGTACAGGCTTATAAGCTTAGTTTGGAGCTAGGGAATTGGTGTGTCAGTCTGGGTAATTTATTTATTTATTATTATTGATAGGTAACTAATTTTAAAAAGATGCATGTATGTGTATAAGCGTGCCCTTTCGACCCACTCGCAGCCCTGCTCCTGCCCGTCGCGTGCGCAACGATACCCGGCGGTGCGCCGACCCACTTGCCTGACGTCTTGTTTCTGTCGCGAATGTTGCCACTGCGCAGCGCTCGCGCACATTTCATTATTTATAGCACGGCCGTGTACCTCTAGCCCATTAGATGCCGACTATGTTGTATTGGAATTCTGAATGTAATAACGTATACAGGTTCCAGAAACGGTGTTGGCTGAAATGGGTTAAACTATTTATTTACGGGATTCAATTCTGTTAAGTGCCGTTTTCTAATTAAATAACTAAAATGTAAATTCTCATTGTTTGCCTCGAAAGGGAAATGGCATAAAGCTATTGAAATTAAAAGTAATTTAAATTTTATGTCTGATCATTTCTAGATATGTTATCTCTTAAGCCCCACTCTAGTAGTAAATAATAGTAAATGACATTCAAAATCAATAGAAAAGTATTTTATGTCAATACAAAGTAAAATTATTATATCGTATTAAATAATTAAACTTGAATTTACAGACATCCGTAATACAATTTACTGTGAATACATACCTACATTTAGATCATCACTCCCGCAATGCCCGAAGGAGTAGAACGAGCAGTAATTCCTTCAGTTTAACGAAATATTAGACGAGGACCACAGTTTTAGTTCCAGACCGATCCCGATCACAAAAGGCGATTAGTGCAGTTCAGATACATTGATCTGACTTCAGGGTAAGTAGCTTAAGCACTTTTGTTACGGATATAGTTGTGGGTTCGATTCCCACCCAAGACAAACATTCGTGTGATGAAATATATACCTTATTATTGAGTAATAACACCCAGGCACAGAACAAACACAACCATTCGTCACACGAATGTTTGTCGTGGGCAGGAATCGAACCCACAACTCTTGGCGCATGGGGCAGGGTCACTACCAAATGTGCCATGGAGCCAGTCAGTGCTAATTAGATTAAATAGAAGAATTTGAAGTCAAACACGGATTTAAGCGTGAAATGTGCATTTGAAGTGTGAAGAACCATAATAGTCAAACCCCACAGATTTCTATAAGTTATGCGCTGTTGTTCATAGTGAATGGATGCCACAAGTGCTCTACTCCACCTTCTAACATTGATTGATGTGTTGTACCGTCTTTGGGTATGGTCAGTATAAATTTAACCAGAACATTGATCTCACTTTTAATATGGGCATCTTCGGTGTAATGATAAAAAACTGATAACTTTTACGATTTGTGTGTAACTGAGCTTTACCTATAATGTCAAGCATATTTTTTAAACAAGAATTCCGAAGAGGTATTGGTCCTATAATTTGTTTTGTACTGTAGTCCACTGTGTCCAAAACAGAAATGAATGTTTAAGTAAACATGCGACTATGTATTTATGTACCTACCGTTAAAGTTGCGGGTTCGATCCCCACCCAGGACAAATATTCGTGTCATGAATACTTGTGTTTGTTCTGTGTCTGGGTGTTTATATCTAATATTTAAGTATATATTTGTAATACCACTGTTGATTCTGATATCTTAAGTGTTTTGGCTACTTAGCTCGGGGTCAGATCAATGTATGTGATGTCGTTGAATATTTATTTATAATACGTAAATTTTTATTTTTATTTTGTACAGAATGTGACCAAAACGTAAATAAAGTAATTCTTCAGAAAATCATATTATAGATATAAATATATATGTTACAAATTGGATTTAAATATATTAAACATACCTACTCCAAACAAAAAGCATCTTTTGTCAATTAATTATAGCCAATTGCATAAAAAAGAAAAAAACAATATTTGCATGTCCTTATCAAAGTATACAAAATGTTTTATTGTCGACTTAATTTGTTCCGTCGCATGTTCTGTCCATAGAAATGATAACTCGATAGCCAATTTGCCGCTATCAATTAATTAACTCGCGTTTGATCCATAAATATTGGATTAAAGTCATACCAGTCATAATGCTACTTACACGCATTGCAAATAAGTATCGCTAAAGACCTGTAAAGTCAACACACTCGATCAATGTGCGAGTTTAACTTGCACACAATATGCATTTATAATGCATCGGCACCCCGCTGGTTCCGTGGCCATTTTGCATTGAATCAAACTAGTTTCGGAATAAATCCACGCGCGAGGTTAACACGATAATGTTTATTATATTTATTTTAGCAAGAAAATGTAATAAGTTTCATTTTTTGCGCGGTCTGTGACCGAGATAAAAGTTCGCATTTTATCCCTTCAACGTTGTAAATCGCATTAAAGAAATTTAATTTTAAAATGGATACAAAAGTCAAATACATAATACAACAGGCTGAGTAAGCTGAGTAAAACTAAAAAAGTTTAAGAAAAGACATTTATTACAAACAACAAGACCTTTAAATTTAATTTATTGGAATTGGCTTGGTTGGTGTATCCTACTCTTTCCAGTAGGTACAAATTTTAATAGTAAAGAAAGTGAAATGGAAAATTCTTTCATAAATTACCGTCTTGAAAACGAATGCAGCAGATAGTGTTCAATAAATCTCGCCCATTGAATACATAATTAAATTCCTATTGAATAGTATCCTCAGGCATTTTGCGAGGTCTGACCATATCGATCTATACGAGAATATAGCTGGTCGATTAATATCGATTATTCTCGTTACCAAAAAGGTAATCGAATAAACGCTCGTGTGAATTTGAGTGGCGGGCCATCGATCATTTGCGATTCGGTGGTCGGATCAGCTGTCGAAATTCGCACAATATTGCGGCTGTAAAGGTGAATGGGAGAAAGTGGTTTTATGGGTTTTTTTATTTTTAAATATTTTACTGTACATTCAAAAATAAGTTAGTGTCTACAAGTAATGGACCATATCCTTGTATGTTATCAAGTTTATTAAATTTTATAAACATTATTGCATAACTATACATGTATGCGCATTCTTATATACCTACCTACTTTTTAGATTCGGAATTCAAAGTAATTAGGAAATCTATACCACATTTACTGTTATAATAAACTATCCTTACTGATGATATGAAATGTAAAAAATTACATATTTGGATGTTTGTTCCTCTATCATATAATAAGCTGAAATTTGTCCCAATATTAACTTAACAAATAGGACAACCTTTATCCAATTTCGAGTTCCCGTGTGGCTATGTCGGGGATTTTATACTTAATTATATGTATTTGGCTTAATTATATGCAATGAAATCAGGGGCAATAGTTTGTAAAGTATAAATAAACTTCATCTCACTCTTAATAATAAAACATTCAGCATGAAGCTTTGATCAAGGATTAGGCGTTACATTATATACCATTCATATCACAGCGTTTAGTCGATATTCGTGTTCCAATAAAATGTATATTAGACACCACTATTAATTGCTGGCACTGCATTTTAACATAGTCAATAATTTGAATAGTAGGTCGCTATAGAAACTTGTCATATCCAATGACGTTTACAGAAATAAATGGAATTTACACTGGCCATTTAAACTGGTTGACTGTTCGTGAAATGGAACGAGTGAGCGGAGCTTTTTGCGAAAGTTTTACATTGTAATATTATGGTGCGTGGTTGTAAGAAAGAAGAAAGAAAACATATTTATTTAGCACACAAAAGAAAAATAAAGGTACAAACGTCTTACAAACAAAAATAATGAAATAAAAAAAAATTAAGTGTGCCAACAAGGTTTTCACTCAGCATTATGTCATGGTACCAACAGCTGACACAAAGATGCTGATTTTCATTGGTCGCCTAACGACAATCGAAGAAGCACTTAAATAAAACAAGACACAAATAAATATACAAGTTAGTTACGGCAGTGGTGGAAGAAGAGTTGTATTTAGAGCATACATTTAGGTTATAATTTTGTTTTTCAAACATATGTATAAAATAAAACAGTATCTATTTACAGATATAGTGTATATGCTGTATGCATATTATCTATACACACGGGAGTTTGCGTGCTTAGTCGGGGTACCCTTCGACCATGATTTAAGACTTAGCGAGTTTGATTATTATATTGAAGTGACAGCCACCTGTACTTGGAAACCTTAGGTGAACTAGACAAATTGTTAATTTGATCATAATTAAAATAAATGTAATTCTTCCTCGCCGAGAAAGGAGTATGAATACACGTTTGAATAAAAAAAATGTGCAAAGAGGTCTAAGGTTTAGACATACATATTTCGTATAACTTAACTCATTTTTGTATGATATGCGACAAAAATTAAAAAAAAAAACAAAAACCAAAAATTTTAAACAAAAATCCGTTAAAATAAGGATTCGACACATCCATATTTAGCGAACGACTTATCCACCCACTATTGCCACTTAATCAACATGGAACAGAAGTTATCTGAGTCATTAGATCTCCGATCGGCGTTTAATCGATTGGATCACAAGCGAACGTGTTAAGCCGATCCCAATAGATGTAGATTGAATCTCTTGCGACGGAAACGATTAATCTATTATGAAAGTCGCCGTAAGTGAGACATTATGCGGTTTTACTATCTATGGAGGATTTATTGGAACGAAACGTGCTTTAAATTCATATTTTAATTCTCTAAGAAATTAATCGTTTATACTGGAAAACTGAGAGAAGCCGGTGATAATGGGGTTGCTATTTTATTTATTTTGCTAACAATGAGATGAAGGATTAATTCCCTATAAAGAGATTGCAGACGTTCTTACAACGATTAGAAAAAACTAGTACTAAGTTTTTTTTAAATATGAAGAATGAGAGAATGTGGCTACACTCTCTCATTCTTGGACTAACACAGGAACCGTTCCTATACAAACTAAGTACCTATGTAAATTTGTTATTCTGTAAATGCTTGCCCGTGTTATAGAACACGTCCAAATAATCATCGAAATGTATGTACGCGCATAACTGTAGAACAACTGCACCATATCGGTATCGATAATTGGGATGTTGACAGCATTTATATTTAATTTTCAAATATCAGTTCTGAAAAAGAAAGTATCGTAGTATGCGGTTAAGCCTTATTGATTTTCAATCATATTGAGTCTAAGATTTTTACAAAAACTGCTTAATATTAAGTCAGTTGACTATACAAACTAGTGACGTCACACGTTGACAAGCCCATACAAAATCTATGAAGTGATTTCGTTTTGACAGCTCTTAAAAAGTATCTCAATTGACTAGCCAGTCAACATCCCTATTCTTTTTATATTGTGTTTGTAATTATCAGGACCAGGTTTTTCCGTGATCGGGGACTTTGTATGAAAAAATACTCAATGTTTGAATGCAGGTAGGTAGTTTATACCTTTGGCCGTAAAGGCTTCCAACTCAGAGGGCTCTGGGACCCCCTCTCACCACTCTGTCCTTCCGGGCAAGGTGAAGGTGTTTCCCTGTGTAAAAAAAAGGTAGGTAGTTTATAGGTTGTACACAAAAAAAATACGTAATTAAAACTGCCACTGTAACGAGATCAACGGGCTCAAATTTTACTATGTAGGTACCCGGACGAAGTCGGGGCGTGTCGCCAGCTAAATATAAAATACTCCATGTCACGCCATACGTTGTCCAGTATGGATTACTGTTAGATCCTTGTATGGCATGTAACTAACCTTACTGTCAAAATAACTAAGCCGTATATTTCGTGAGACTACAAGTAGCGGATATCATTTGTAATTAGGGTTACCACCCTTTTTGTGCAAATATAGTATATTGGCTATTTAAGGGAGAAAAAAAAGTACATTCTGTCAAGATGAAGTACGATTTAATTTGTTTTTGCCGTTTTGTTTAAATAGATTTTATGCATTACTTTTAACAGGTTGTTAAATTTTTCACGAATATTTTTACAGTCACAACCAACTTTTTTTTTGTATTTTAGGTATACGTAAAATTTAACCATCGTGCCAAAAAAAGTATTTTGGCTTACTTTATTTGCCTTGTAAAGTATATAGTACAATTGCCCTAACGGTTGGCAACCCTATTTGTAATCGTGTCTTCCGAGTTGTGAAGTTCAATCAATGCTAATTGTTTGTTACAATTGGGCGTCTTCTGTATTAGGATAAACGTTGTATGCTCGGAAGTGTATCCGCTGGTACATCTGTGGCTGGTACTTACCGAACCATTTATACTTATGTATGTTACCTATATACTAATATTATAAAGAGGAAAGATTTGTATTTTTGTGTGTGTGTGTGTGTGTGTGTATGTTTGTAATGAAGAAACTCAAAAACTACTGTGCCGATATCAAAAATTCTTTCGCCATTGGAAAGCTACATTATCCGGAAGAACATATGCTATATTTTATCCCCATATTCCCATGAGAACGGGAACTTCGCGGGTAAAACCGCGGGGCGCTGCTATTATGTTATATGTATACGTATGTAGATTCCATTAGCTTCCCTATGTTTGTTTTGACAAACATTCGATAGCTAGGTTTCATTTGATTATATTTCGTACACCTCGTTATCTAGATTTTCTTATGCTGGACTTAGTTTCAAACATGTTTTTGGTGTCAGATATCTATAGATGTACAGAACGTGAATATTTTGTATCTTAGCATTAACTAACTTAACTAACTAACTAAACTTCACGCCACTTCCCTAGCGGGGTAGGCAGAGAGAACCGAACGCCATATGGCACGATACTTACACACCTCACTCGCCTCTTCAACATTTATGATCCTTTTCATACAAGCTCTACGGTTTTTATGACTCCTAACATCACCTTCTGTTAATACACGACCAATCTGGTCGTGGTAGGTAAGCCTGGGCCTTCCGCGGCTTCGACATCCTTCCTGTCTTCCTTCCTTATCTTAGCATATTTTTTTGGAATTATGAAAGCGATGCAAAATAAAGGGCTATTTTTATGCGAAACCACGGATTTTATAAAATCCTTTAAATTGATTCCTTAGAATAATAAGTAAAAAAAGTAGATTAGAGGTTTTGCATATCCTAAAAATAGCCTTGTGCATCTGTGCGTGACTTCGAAGTGACGTTTTCTGTAATGCTGATACTAGTTCCTAATGGAAAAACGGCTCGTCCTGCAACAAAAATAATAGCAGATGCTACCTTCGAGAACTGGTCTGCTCTAGTTCACTTGTACTCTGGAACACCGTCATCTATAACTGTGACAAACATTAACTGTATGTCTTGGTTTGGAATTTAATGCAAATTGCGTAACATCTTCGTACATCCTGTCGTCTCAAAGAGTTACTGCCGTGTTCATTGACGCCATCTCCCCGGTAAATACTTCATTCCAGACCAGAAGTAAATTCACCTGTATGCAATATTTTTATATGCTACGTAATATTGGGGTATAACGATTAAAAAATAAATTAGTGTTTTTATTTACGTCTTTGATTGGTGCTGATAGCTTATGTATGTACTTTGGAATTTATTTCCTTTTGTAAATATTGATAGAATGAGTGATTAACTTTTAATTCGTTTTTTTCTTTTTAATGATATACATACTCATTTAAACAGATAAATCATTGTGAACTTTTAAAAACCGATGCTTAAATTCAGCAAATGCATGACAATAACTGACTGGACGAATATTGATACTGATTAAATCAATGTAAGTATACATAAATGGATAAGAAGTTATTTTGAGGAGACTTAAGTCTATGCTCAGTGTCAACATACCCATATAATGACGATTCTCTTTGTCTGAATTTCATTTGACCAATGCCAACAATCATATTTAAATGATAAAATCAATACATCCGGAAAGATATTTATCACCCGGATCCATGCTGAGGAGGACGTTTAATCCCGTACCTAGTGCTTAGCTGGGTCGTTGTGGCGGGCCAGGGGGCGGCCCACGCTATGTTTTCTGTTGCGAATGCCCATTCAAAGGATACGGAGACTAATAGACTTTAGCAGCCACAAACCTTATGCAGGAAATTCTATTAAACTCAGACTGCTTGTAGCGCTTCTTACTTACGTTATGTCCCGTTTTTAGTCGAGTCCGCTTTGATTAATGATTCTGGTTTGAACATATGGAATTTGTATCCCATATGTACCTATAATCTGATATTTGAACATATAATGAACTCCCTCATACTACCCGGATGGTTTTAATGCAAGATTAAACGTGAATTGTATAAAGAATTCCTTATTTTACTAAATTAGGCAAATTTCCTAAGAGTTAATAACGCTTTAGTTTTTATTTTTATCAGCATCTATACCTATTTTAGTCAGTAAGAACTGATGTCATAAATATTCATAGTTATAATTCCAATAGTAATGGTCTCTGTACAGTAAAGGCTTTAACTACCTTTCATGTGTCCTCAAAACCGTCTCACGGGTGTTAGTCATTATTTATGGGTTAGCGCAATTCTCCATTTAATCGCCATTTACCCCAACAGTCGTCTATATGATAAACGATGAAAGGAAACGTTGTAAGAAAACTTGGCGGTTCTAGTAACTAGTGACATTTCATTTTAATTGAGTTGCACGTGTTTCATTACACAAAATGATCTTGAGAGGTGCCGCTAAAAATAAAGTATCTGATTGCGTTCCGGAACGTTTGGTCCAGGTATGCTCAACCTGTGTTCATTAGTATTTTTTTTTTCATAGTTATAGTACAAACTTCACTCCACATGAATTTTTAGATTTATAAAAATATAATGATAATAATGAGTGTATTTTTATTTAGTTTGTACATAAGATATATTTTATAGTATTTTACAGAACCTATTGGTGACTAAAAACTCTAAATAGTTTAAATGTCTGTAACTAAAAGAAACAAGGTTGAGCATGTCTGGCTTGGACTCTATGACAAAGCAGTTCACTTATCAAATTTGCAAATGACATGCACGCAGAAATAAACAAACGCGGCTCGGCGTTCCGTTCCGCCTCCATTATCGGACAGCACCAACCGTGAAACTCAATAAAAGCTCCCACATAACGATAGTTTTTTAACCACTTTCTTCCACGTAAAAAGTGTACAATTTATTGTGAGGTAATAAAAAGGTGCCAAAAAACTTAACTCGATTGTCACGGCTGTCTCGCGGCGAATCGCCCGTGTTCTTACACTTGCTCATGTTACCTATTCAGGGCCGGCTTTACCGCTGCCGGCGTCTAGGGCGAGTTTTATGGCGCCTTTTTATAATTTTCACCCAAAATTGAAACTCAATGACTGAGTGCCCTTTATGTCTATGTAACATACTTATGGCTGTGCTCTGGTTAAGATTTAGATATAAGTGATTGACTGAAAAGGGCCTGCTTTGAGTGTTTAATGCCTCTTCCTTCTACCTATTCACAATATCTGGCGCCTTGGGAAAACGCCCAGTCTCTCACCTCTAAATCCGGCTCTGTACCTATTGTATGATTTTTACTCTTATTAGACTCCAATAAACTCGGTTTCGCTTTCACTAGAATGTGTATTACCGTATTCCTAGTTAAACAGTAACTCATTTTGTAACTGATCCGCAACGTAAAAGCACTTAGCGCAATAAGATTAGCGTTTCTTTGAGCCTGCGAGAAATTGGCTTTTTGTAAATTAGTTTTATGATTTGTGCTTTCGAAATTGCTAGAATGCCTAGCTGAGCAGTCATGGTCTCAAAATTATTCAGGTACGGTCGTAAAGTAGAGCTGCGTGTTTTTTATAGATATACTTTATGGTTTTATATTCAGTAGGTACATCATACGTACTGTTTTTATTGCTAACCAGTCAGGAATGTACTGGAATATTAAATACTCTATCTACCTGTTACCCCAGGTTCTGTTTTTTTTTTGGGATAAAAAAAAGCTAACGTCCAGGCCTATATATTTATCTATACTTATAATAAATCTGTAGAGAGGTCAATTCTGTACATGAAATATATTTTCAAAATAACTATCAGGGGGTGATTAGTGATCGATACTGATGCCAAAAATGCAATCAGTAAAATTTTTGTCTGTCTGTCTGTCTGTCTGTCTGTCTGTATGTTCCTTATAGAAACAAAAACTACTCGACGGATTTTAACGAAACTTGGTACAATTATTCTTCATACTCCTGGGCAGGTTATAGTATACTTTTCATCACGCTACAATCAATAGGAGCAGAGTAGTGAAGGGAAATGTCGGGAAAACGGGTGAAGTTACTCCACTTTTTTAGCTTCCGTCGCGTGTGCAGCCTTAATGGTTATAGTTACATAAAAATCATGTATGACGGAAATAGTCTTTATAATATTAACCATAAACGCGGGTGACACCGCTGGCACATCTATAATATAAAAATAAATCGCTGAAAGTGTTGCTAAGCGCAAATCTCGAGAACAGATTTCGCTAAATCTTTTTTTGTTGTACTTGTTATTATCAGGTGAAGGTTCGAAAGAAAAAATTAAAAAGTTGCACGAAAAAAAATAAGCATTGAACATCCGAGAATGCGGCGTTATGAAGTGCACCGGGTCAGCTAGTTAATAAATAAATAAATTTAATCAGTCAGTAGAAAAGCTGTGATAGCTTAATATAGTAAGGACACGCTCCTGTTAACTGAAGGGAGTGGGTTCAAACTTCCGTCTCTGGGTAAAACCACTATTTCGGCGTTGAAGGAAAACGTGGTGATGAAACCTGCACATAGCAACACCTTTGGATGTGTAACTATGATCCAAAAATTTTCTGGTTTCCCTATCTAAGGGTTACGAAGGTCAGATCGGCAGTCGCCTTAGTGTAATTACTAGACTCGCTAAATCCTGGATCATGGTCTAAGTGGACCCCGCCTAAGCACGGGACATACCATCGGGACACTACGGGACATTTATTTGACTGGCTTGATGGCGCATTTGGTAGTGACCCTGCCCTATGCGCCAAGAGTTGTGGGTTCGATTCCCACCCAGAATAAACATTCATGTGATAAATACTTGTGTTTGTTCTGTGTCTGGGTGTGAATATCTATTATTTAAGTAGGTATATATTTGTAATACCACTGTTGATTCTGATATCCGTAACACAAGTGCTTAAGCTACTTACCTCAGAGTCAGATCAATGTGTGTGATGTTGATGTTAGTCTGTGGACTATTTTAATAGACCACTGTTTAAGCATGCAACAGATAAACAAAGTTACTTTTGCATTTACAATATTAAGCCTAAATAGTTTCGTTTATGTTTGTTTAGTGTTATCGCGTAATCTCCGGAGTGTTTTGTAACTCTTTCACGTCAGTTGACCACAAACTGGTCCGGTGTCTTTCGCCGATATAATCCGTGTCTCGAAGTGTTCATTTCTTTATCTGTGATACCATCGTTAGTTTCGAGTTTGGCCGTCCCTAATCTGGACAGTTCATCTTCTGCTATGTCAAAATGAGTAGAACAATTATTTTAATTAATATACAAATCCTATTTGGTCAAGAAATTGAAACAGTTAAAGATCTGTCGTAAGATGTTAATGACATTTGTATATTACGCAATACTGTGGCTTCATTATATAATCATACGTTACCTTTATTAAGGGTATTTCGAGTAATCTCGTCATCATCTTATTGGATGGATCGTCTGATGATGATGTTGATCAGGAAAATTAGAACTAAGAAGACAATTGTAAATAAGGACTTAAAGACGTAATATCTATAACCCTTATTGAGAAAAATCGAATAAAAATAAAAATATGTATTTTTAAACTTTTAAGTTGTAGTAAATAAACTAGTAGACTAGCAAAAGTCAAATAAAAATATATTTATAAGATTTTTTTTTAAATCTTTATATAACATATGACAGCTAGAATTCTTTTTTATAATCTATTAAATAAATATCAACCTCCGATGGCTACATTTGCCATAAAGAATAACTAAATCCACTTTTATAGCTCATCAATTTGTCAAGTTGTTTATCCAATTCTATATTTATGGATCAATGCTAATTTGCTATAGATTCACGCTGATCTTCTAGTCTTTCATTTCTTTTATCTAGCATTTCTTCAACATTAAGTAGTTTTATCAGGTTTGGATTATAAATTAAATTAAATAAATAAATTCTCCAGACTGACACACCAATTCCCTAGTCCCAAATTAAGCTTATGCTTGTTCTATAGGTACTAGGCAAACGGATAGACATACTTTATAAACATCCATGACTCGAGTACAAATGTCCATGTTCATCACACGAAACATTTGCCCCTAGTGGGATTCGAATCCGCGACCCTTGATCAAGTGGCCAGGGTCTCTGACCCCTCGACCAATGGGCCAGTCATTATATACATTGTTATTTTATTTTTGTAACGGCCAAATACAGACACACATTCGCATACTACCACACTCGCAATCCCCGTAGGGGTAGACAGAGTCCAAGGAGCACATTCAGCCAAAATCGATGTCCTGTTGGGTCAGTGGGCAACTCAATCTACATGTCAATTGTCAATTGTCACATTTATGACATGCTAGGCAAAAACACAGTTGGCATAGTCTTATTGAGTCACAAACCATTATGAGATCAACAAAAATTAAACCTGTATTATCTTCATTAGTGACGTGCCTCGGTAAGTGGCAAGTTCATCAAAAGACGTATCGAGCTGAATCATTGCTGTCACTCTGATAATGCAGTTTATCCAACACTAGTAATGAAATCACACATTGCATCTAATGCAAGTGGACAACGCATTTGTCTTGCGGGTTGTTGAACTCTGTAACGGGTTTTCGAGATGTCATCTGTGTTATGTCATCGATTGGTCATCGATAAAAATGTGTTTGTGAAATACCTAATTGAATTCAGATGAAAGGTTGGGCAGGGCGATGTGCCGTTTTGGTCTGTTCTGTTATGATAATGTCTTCGTCCATATCGAATGAGAAATATGTGAAGAATTAATTGAGTTTGCTAACTGCCAATTTACTCGTCTACTAAACATGGAATTATGGATGACTAATTTAGTGTTATTTTTGTTATTTGTGCCTATTTTCATTAGTATGATGGTACCACTGTTAGTATTTAAAACATCAGCATAATAAGCAACAGCATGCAGATGCTGTTGCTTATTATTAAAGATACATACATACATAACATCACACCCGTAATCCCCGAAGGGGTAGGCAGAGTCAAAGGGACAGCAAGCCTTTAACCATATTTAGCAAAAAAAAACTTCCCATATAGCCAAGCCTGGGTTATATGAAAAATTTTAAAAGACAGATGGCTGGGTCGTTGCCTACACTATCACATACCCAAAACCCGATGTACCATTAGTCGCCTTTTATGACATGCTAGGCAAGGAACACAGTTGGCACATTCTTTTTAAGTCTCAAACCAACATGTGATTCCCAGACCAACAGCATCTAAATATGGAATACTGCTTATGACCGTTCAATTTGGAGAGAAAATAACTTCAAGCCTTATATGCATGTTATGTTAATGTTAACGTTGTCATATTAACGTAAAAGTGATATGTCACTTTGCAAATAGACTAAGCTAAAATTAAGTCAAGATTAATCTGTCTACAGACTTTTTTTTAAATTAGTTCGTATGTTCTATGTTAGTAATCATTTAACGTCCACATTTAGAGGTCAAAGGAATGTCTACGGCACGCGTGCTTGCGGTTCAACAAACATTATCACAACCGATATTCGTATAAAAGTGTTTTAACTGTTTATGTATTTAGTACTTTTAATGCGAACGGGTGTGGTATTTTTATTACCACCTTACTTTGCGGCCAAAGCGGTTTACAAAACGACTGTCACAGCTTACGTATTTGGTAAAGACTTTTGGAGAAAAGAGTTAATTTTGCATATTAGCATACATTTACTGGACGCAGCTACTTTCGCTTTTGATATACATACGATGCAGTATGAATGAACATGTGTTGTATGAGAAATGGTGTAATAAAATATTCGCTTTAATTTGTAGTTTGTATTCAGAAAAACATTAAAAATTAATTTTATGTAATACCTTCAATGGTAAGACAGAAAGTACGCATGTAATTAAGGTTAAAACACATGCTTATTACTTTTGCATAAGGTTTCTCTGTCTGTGCATATAAACATAAAATATGTAAATTTTTTTGCCAAATAATGGCTATTTACAAAATGTTGTCTATACAACATATTCTATAATATGTATCATTCTTCATTCATTAAGCATATATACCTATATTGTCATGACAAAAGAGAAAAAATTAAACGTTTTTCTGTAAATTTTTTTTTTAGTTTATTTAATATAAGGCTTTTACGAATGATGGAACGATTTTTACGGGACGTTTACTGGCATCTAGCTGATGAAAGAGTAAATTGGGTTATTTTAATTTAACATACACAATTTAAAAAATATCGATTCAACCTACAAAGATTGTTTTGATAAATAAAGGTGTAGCTTGTAACGGCTAAATCATAAGAAAAAAGTGTAAGATTTCTAATGTCAGTAGAGTAAAACACTCTTAGTGAAATTTACAAAATTGTAACATTAAAGTGTCAATAAAGATATGAACAGCGGCACATTACTATTAGCAGACATAGTAAAACGTTCTTAGGAAATTAGTTTTAGCACAAATGATCTCAAAGTGCTAAATTAAATATGGAAAGGAAGCATCAACAAATTTATTTGTCGGTTTTAGTTGAAAAATCTATTACGTGCTGTTATTAAAAAGTGCTATTAATTAACTTTAGTGCGTATATTGTAATTAATTTTATCTGCAAGCTTCCGATTACTTTGAAAAATTTGGGCGACAGTCGTTTGAATAATTTGTCTTGCTACATATTTTAAATACCTATTAATTTGTATGCGGAAGCAACACTCTCAATTTGTATTAGAGTTAAATTTTCACGCTTAAACAAATTAAGCGATTGCGATGAATTGTATGTCAAACTTTGGAACCTGGAGTTAGAAGATGTATATCCTAAATCTATAGACTATTTAACAATTGATTGTTTTTATATATTTGTCCAATTTATATCAAATAATAAGAAAAAAGAGGAAATATACGAGAGCTATTCGAAACAAAAATGCGTGGAAGGTGTAAAAATGTAACGTCATCATAAGTGACATAGCTATGGAGGAAATTAATCCCAAGCGCATGTGGGTAATGAGAAAAATTATATAGTTTAGATACGAACATCCCGACGCACCGATTAACTTAATTAGCGAAGTAACCGCGAGCTGGAGGCGATTCACAGCAGACGTTCAGTCGTATAGCAACGATTTTCTGCATTGAAAAAGCAAAAACATTAACGTCAGTTTGATATTAAATAAAACATACATACATACTTACATATTACCATGCCCGTAGTTCCCGAAGGGGTAGGTAGAGTCAAAGGGGTAGCTAGCCCCTTTACCCACATTCAGCCAAAAATAAAACTGTGCTGGGTTAGATGGAAAATTGTGAAAAATTAGTGACAAGTGGCTAGTTTGTCGCCTACACAATCACATACCCAAAACTCGACATACCATTAGTCGCCTTCAAGAACCACAGTTGGAACATTATTTTTAAGTCCTAGAACAACATGAGACACTGTGCTGGGATGGAAATGATGGAAATTGTTTTTTTATTTTATTTTCCAGACTGACACGTTACACCCATACCCTAGTTCCAAACTAAGCAAACTAAGATAGACATACTTAAATACATTTATAAACATCTATGATTCAAGAACAAATGTCCATGTTCATCACACGAAACATTTTCCCGTAGCGGGGTTCGAACCCGCGACTCTTGGTTTCGTGGTCAGGGTCTTTGACCACTCGACCAACGGGCCAGTCAAACCAGTCAGAACCACTAGTCGCCTTTTACGACATGCTAGGCAAGGAACACAGTTGGCACAATCATTTTAATTCCCAGACTAACATTGGATAGTTCCATGTTCGTTATATACTTAACATAAAAATCACCTATAAAATTAATAGGTCATATGTATGAATGAATGTTTGTTGGCTTATATTTATATTGAAAGACGATATCACTAAATGTTAACCTTATGAATAGAAAACAGAGTTATTAAAACTGTTTTTTGACAAGTTAATCTTCTTCTTGATAAACCTTTATTATCTATACTTATAATAAATCTGTAGAGAGGTCAATTCTGTACATTAAATATATTTTCAAAATAACTATCAGGGGGTGATTAGTGATCGATAGTCTGTCTGTCTGTCTGTCTGTCTGTCTGTCTGTCTGTCTGTCTGTCTGTCTGTCTGTCTGTCTGTCTGTCTGTCTGTCTGTCTGTCTGTCTGTCTGTCTGTCTGTCTGTCTGTCTATCTGTCTGTCTGTCTGTCTGTCTGTCTGTCTGTCTGTCTGTATGTTCCTTATAGAAACAAAAACTACTCGACGGATTTTAACGAAACTTGGTACAATTATTCTCCATACTCCTGGGCAGGTTATAGTATACTTTTCATCACGCTAAAATCAATAAGAGCAGAGTAGTGAAGGGAAATGTTGGGAAAACGGGAGAAGTTATTCCATTTTTTAAGCTTCCGTCGCGTGTGCAGCCTTAATGGTTAAAGTTACATAGAAATCATGTATGACGGAAATAGTCTTTATAAAGTTAACCATAAACGCGGGTGACACCGCTGGCACAGCTAGTATTTAATAAATAATCTTTGACAATGTTATTTGGTTTCTTTTTTTACCAAAAAATTCTGTAATATATTTTTTATATGAAAACATGTTGCATATAACGAACAGTGTAAAAGCCAGTTTAGATAATGAAGTTTGCTTTCAACGCTTTCCATAAGAGAAGGACAATTAGACTAATGTTCTGAAGCCATCAAATGTTTTAATCACTTCGAAGCATAATCCAGATGTGCAAATTCGCTGATAAGGATATTTTTCTTTCTTTCTTTCACAATCCTCATTTTTATATAGGAGGTAGGTTTTACAATTGTAATTGAGATAAAATGCTTGTCTCTTCGGCATCCTCGTTATTCTAATTATACATATTGGTTTATTAATGGATTTACTTACAAATACGTTGATATATTAAAAATGTGGTTGGTATTTTTATTTGGTTTTATGGTATACTAGAAAATGTATGTTGATTTTATAATTATTTATTAATAGAACGTAATTTCTTTACGTCCTTATAAAGTTATCCTTTTTAAAGTTAAATTAATGCTTTTAAGATAAAAAAGAATGTAACAAACATAATCAAAAGCTATTACCTAGTGACTGCTTTGTACTAACAGCTGCCCCGCGGAATCTAACAGTATCAACATTTATTATCTTGTCTTGTTAAAGAACCATGTAACAAGATTGATTTAAGAAAACCTTCCTCGACACAGCCATGTTTTTCAATCACACAAAGTTGTATCAGTTTTTCCGTATGACCACTTAATTGAGGTCTTTCGATGTCCACTCTAAGAGACGATACGGTGTGTATGTGTGTGTCTGAGTGTGTTTTTGCTTCACTTAGTATGGTAAGATTAATAGCAGTTTTGAGTATCCCGTGGAAATAATGGTTTACCGCGTTTAATATATCAATAGTTGACATAGCTATGGATATAGAGATGAGAGCACTCAGAAGTATGTTAGGAGTGAAACTAACTGATAGAATAAGAAACGAAGAAATAAGAGAACGATGTGGAGTGAAAGAAGATGTAGTGACTAAGATTGAAAAAGGCATACTTGGATGGTTTGGGCATGTTGAGAGAATGGATGAAAGAAGATTGACGAAAGAGATATATAAGGCAAGTGTAAATGGAGCCGTTA
This sequence comes from Glyphodes perspectalis, assembly GCA_951394215.1. NCBI lineage: Eukaryota > Metazoa > Arthropoda > Insecta > Lepidoptera > Crambidae > Glyphodes > Glyphodes perspectalis. The sequence continues at coordinate 5,363,770 of OX596207.1, read as the reverse complement.
AGAGGGGAAGACCTAGACGGACTTTCCATGACCAGATTGTAATGTATTAAAAAAAGGTCAGGTAAACAGCACCCTTAACCGACGAGCGTGTATGAAAAGACTTATGAATGTAGAAGAAGCGAAAGGTGTATGTCAGGATTGTAGCAAATGGAAGTACGTGATCTCTGCCTACCCCCATGGGAAAAAGGCGTGACATTATGTATGTATGTATATATCAATAGTTCGATCTGTGAAATAAAAGTAAAATATAATACGTTTTTAGTCCCGTGTTGGTCTGGGACTATAAAAGAATTTGCTAACTGTGTTTCTTGCTTAGCATGTCGTAAAAGGCGACTAATGATATATGGGGTTTTGGGTATGTGATTGTGTAGGCGACAAGCTAGCCACTTTTCACTACTTTTTCACAATTTTCCAACTAACCCAGCCCAGTTTTATTTTTGGCTGAATGTGGTCAAAGGGGACTGCTGTCCCTTTGACTCTGCCTACCCCTTCGGGGATTACGGGCGTGATTTTATGTTATGTATTATGTTATAATACTTTTTCATATAATTGATACATTTCTAATGTCGGTATTTGAAAACGGTAGTTTGACCACTAGCTCTAAATGCTAGATCGAGCGACCCATTAAAGAAAGACGTTTTCAAGTCTTTCCCATTTAAATAAGCAGTATAACTAGGGTTATGACCTACATGCTAATGATCTAGCCTTCCTTACACGAAATCAAATCAAAGATAAACTTCTGCAATGATAGAGATAAATTACCCTATATTTCACTCTTTATTTATAGCTGCATCCTTGATTTATTGTCATTTTCAGATCCTACTGCGGATTTCTGTATTCTCGTATTTATCTTCTATGCCATAAACCTTACGGATAGTCTAGCCTATTATATCCGTAAATTTGAATTCCAACATCATTTATAAAGTACCGAATCGATTTGCCTGCTTATTCTGAACGTTGGTGGATAATATGAAATAGCATCAATCACGCAGACAAGCTGTTTACATGATCAAATTAAGTAGGCGATCATCAATTGTCGTGGTGTAGTGCAATGGATTACAGTAAGGCATCTTTTCCGATATTTTCCTACGCGGCTAATGGTTTAGCTGTTCTTTATGATTCGTCTTACAAATTATACAATATGTATTATTCTGACACGATGCAAAACAATTTTGTTTCCGTTATTCTAAAAAGTCGTATTCTAACTGACCAATCAATATATTACCTACTGGAAAATAGTAATACATCCTTGAACTATCATTTACAATTGGGTTGGTATAGACAACAGCACATCAGACTATCCACTTCGGACTTTGTACCGCCCTTATGTCGGGGCATAAGCGCTAATATTGAACTGCACTGCAAGTCGGTAAGTTGACAGTACGTCAGAGGCTGTTGTCGGGAAAACCATTGTGATACTATAGATCTTATTAAATTGCTATGACTGTCAATACAGTAATATATGGTGGATTAAGCTGATTTAAGTCAACTTAAACTCACTACATTTACAAGTTTAGGCTAAGGGCACCAGTGTGCCTTATTTTTTTTTTTCCAAATACTGTGTTCCTTTGCTTTTTGTATTCTGAATGTTTATTTACATCATGTATTCAAGTAGTTACTTTACTGTTATCAGTCATATACTGTGACAGATCTAATCGAGCTTCACTGCAGGTGCCCTACAGACATGATCATAGGGTTGTCACCTCAACAGCTGTCACTCAATCGCGATATCAGCGTCTTATCTATTAAGCGGAGGCTTTTTAGGTCTAAAACATAGAACCGAAAATTATATACTCAAACTTTTAGCATTTGCGAATGTTATGTTTTTATTTAAGATATTTAACAAATGGGCATTTTATTTTGAGTGGCTCCTTCTGTTACAGTTGCCATATTGCAATTACTAGAAGGGGTCAGTAATGGTTTTATAAAATAATTTAGAAATGAAATAAACTTTATTTTATTTTTATTTTAACTATGTCTCTTATGCAGATCGCACAATAACTTGAACTCTAATTATGACATGAAGGGAAGAGGAGTTGCAATTCATCGAAATACAATGGAATCAAGCCAATCATAATGGTCTGTTTTTCCAATATTATCGTTACGGAGGTCTCATGGTAGTCGCTTGAATGTAATAACTCGTTGAATCCAAAGTGATAACCGACTAAAAACACGACATGACGCTAGAAAGATGATGATTTTGTAATCTCGTCCTTTTTTTATCCATATTACTGCCAGCCCTGGTTAACTAGTGAGTGAAGTAAAGTGATTTATTAAGTATTAACTCTCGCATCACTTACACTGTATCTGCTATCAACATTTTTTTCAGACGACATTGACAGACGGCCGTCCTTACCATTTGTTAGTAGCATCGCAGACCTGTCAACATGGAACATAATTGTTAAGGTACTCCTCGTTACTGCGCTACATCGTCTAGGTTTATTTTGTTAATCCAAGGAATAAGAAATCCTGATTTTGTATAAATTATAGTATAGGTTATTTAATATATTATATTGGGGGAATCAACATCAATATTCTCACTTATAATATACTAGCTTCTGCCCGCTGCTTTGCTCGCGTGGTATCGTTAAAACACAGCCTATATGTTATTCGGGTGTACCATAAGCTATATAATTATAAAGTTTCATTAAAATCCATTCAGTATTTTTTGCGTGAAAGAGTAATAAACATCCTTACAAACTTTCGCGTTTATAATATTAGTAGGCAATTCGATAAAGTTTTCGTTATTTAACGTTTTTTGTCTGTATCTTCGCGCTTAAACCACTGCATTTAAATTGTCACTCCTTTTAATTTAAATCAACTTAAATCAAATGCCCTCCTTTTGATTAAAATTTTTGTTTTAAGAACTAAAATTTTAGGATGTTGAATAAAATGTAAGTTCTCTTTTGGGATAAGGCGTTAATTTGTTTAAGACGTATTTTAGTATGAATTATATTTGCAAATATTTATGCATAATTATAGTAACATAAAATAAAAAAAAAACGATATTTTATTTATATTCGTTATCTATTATTAAATTAGTGACTTGTTTCTAATTTGTCTTTTATTTATTTTCCAGGTACGTATCCTAAAGCTACAGAATAGGTAAATAGCAATAAGATACTTCATTAATTATAAATCGTTTCACTTAAATTAGATGATCACAGTGAAACCTCTGGAATACAGATGATAACAATATAGCCACATAATTCTAACACATTTTATTTTTATTTTTCTTTAGATAGTGAAATATTTTTTTTTGTTAAGAATTTTTTATTTTATTTTGTCCCATGTTGGTCTGGGATTTAAATAAAATGTACCAACTGTGTTTCTTGCCTAGCATGTCGTAAAAGGTGAGTAATGGACTAATGGTATATCGGGATGTGATTGTGAAGGCGACAAGCTAGCCACTTGTCACAATTTTTTCACAATTTTCCATCTAACCCAGCCCAGTTTTTATTTTTGGCTGAATGTGGTTAAAGGGGCCTGCTGCCTCCTTGACTCTGCCTACCCCTTTTGGGATCATGGGCGTGATGTAAGTATAATATTTAAATATTTAACTTATCACAAGTTAAGTATGCTAAAACATAACGTCTAACTATAATATTTTTTTGCAAAATCTATATAAGCAATTCATTTTGACAATTCAAAAAGTACATCAAGTCGCTGGTAGTGGTGTCATGTAATTTTTAGACCAAAATCAATACGTGGAATGAAATTATGTAACTTAATTCTCGTTTTTAAAAAGTACTAGCGGCGCCCTGCGGTTTCACCCGCGTAGGGAATATGGAGACAAAATATATCATATTAATATATAGCCTATGGAACTCACAAATAATGTGGCTTTCTATTGGTAAAATAATTTTTGAAATCGGGTCACTAGATCCATTGATTATCGCCTAAAACCTCACAAACTCCCAAACGTAAAGTTTGTGAGGTCTTTATAATATAGTATAGATAAAGTTCCGTGTGAAAATAAGAATTGTTTCAACAAATAAAGTACAAATAGCAGCAAAGTAGAACCGTCGGATTCTCACCGTCATTCGTATTGCACGTTCGAGGTTTATTTTTGCTAGAGTCTTGCCAAAACCGGCGATCGGCCGAGTAAATCTGTCGTCGCTATCAGGGCAGATTTATACTCTTTTAAAGAACTAACGACAAGTGCAGAGCTATGGAGGTATGGAGGTAAATGATTGCTGACCAGATACCAGGGAACTGAGTAAGATTTCTTAAATCGACCAGCTTGTACTAGCTACATTCTAGGTCGACACAAGACAATAGATAATTCTGGAATAATCTTGTGAAAGTTAGGATATTTTATTTCAACATTGATCTAGTTGTGGATTTCGCCATACCTTTTTTTACTTACCTTATAACCTTAAATAAAATTAGTGGTTACTGAGCCTGATCCCGTCAATATATTATGTATGCAGATAAATAGAAAAAAAGTAGAACTCGTTTTGTATTTTAAAACATATAAAATTTATACTGATTGATAGTACGTGTACCACTACATGTCATTCACTCCTTAGTAACGTCAAGATTTTTCATATTAATTATTCATATTTTTTTACTTTTTTTCTTTGCAGTTTTAATAGACAGAATCCCTTCCTGTGTTATATAACAGGTCGCTAGATCTTCGCGGTCAAAGTCGCCTGCAGAGTTGTCCTCAATAAATCTATTCAAGTGACTTATCCTTCACAGTCTAGAATGAAGTATTACGTCCGCGCAACCATTTGCTTTCACGAGACCTTTAGCCAACAAAAACTGATAAATTATGGTCGTTTTCTCGCCACGTTCGCGCCAAGTTATTTTTTTAAACGGGTGTGTGAGTACTGGCAAATTGAGAGCAAACAGTAAGACCGCTTCTGAGCAACTTGGACAAACGATGCAGCACGCAGCATAGCAAACTTCGTAGAATTCCAATTTGAAGACAAGCTTCAGAGCAGAGTACAGTAATTGACTCAATATTTGTTTAAACATAAACTAAGCTAAAGGCTGGCATAAATTAAATGAAAATATTACGCTTAAATGTTTCATGTTGTTTTATCTAAGTTAAGTCAACCAGATTTTTTATCACGTGATTAGAGAATTTTGTAACTATGTGCTATTTAATAGTACATATCATTACTCTCCCGCAGTAAGAGTGCTATGAGCAGTAATTTGCTACAAGCAATTTTAGTAAAAAAATATTGAGCTAGGTTAAACAAAAAATCGTGTAAAAGTAATGCCAAGTAAGTGGCAAAGCCAGGAAAAAAAAATTATAACCTAGACCAATAAATTAAACAGCTATGGTATTCTTCAGTAACATTTCAAAATACATATACATTCGTAAACATAAACTCAAGATTAATACTGAAGTACTCGTAATAGGTACTAACTGATGATTCGTACTTGTTCATTTGATTGCCTTCTGTATTTTTACGTTCTACACAATTTATGTTGTGTTTTTTGCGGCGGCTGAATGGGTTTTATAAACATTCCCTGGTACGAAATGCATTGGAATAGAAAATTGTACACTATCGCCTAAGTTTTATTGATATTAAATATCAATCCAATAAACTTGCATCTATTAAATTTAATAGTGCAACTGTTTTACACTTTATATAATTTATAACCAGTAAAAAGAGGAATCAATTTCTCACGGTTACTTGATTATTTAACCTATAGGTTTTAAACTTTATTTTAGTATGGCGATATATTCCATATTATAATCCTTATAGTCCTTACATTAATTTGATATTAGTGTAAGGTAAATATTTCTGTAATTTTACGATTGAGTAATATAAAGTGTCAAGAAATTTAATTATGTTATACACATATTAATAGCTCATTTTAGTCAAAAGTGATAAAGCGCTGACTTTTTTGAAAAAATATTTTTCGTATCTCTGGATTTTTAAAACTATTTACGTATTTATCCTACTAGCTCGACAGTACAGGAAAGCATCGTGATGAAACCTGCAAATTCAAACAACTTTAGATTTGTAACCATGATCCAAAAATTGTCTGGTTCCCCTATCTTAGGGTTACGAAGCTCAGATCAGCAGTCGCTTCAATGTAATTACCAGACTCGCTAAATCCTGGATCATGGTCTAAGCGGACCCGTCTTACCACAGGACATAACGATGATGAAATGGAAATATGTGACCATTAACAATTAGCTGGCTCGTCACATACACAATCAAAAACCCAACACCCATCACATCATTAGGTGCCTTATACGACACCCTAGACAAGGAACACCGTTGGCACATTCTTTAAGTGCCAGACCAACATGGGACAGATATGAAGAAACCCAGCCTTAATTAGGTGCATTAATAAATCTATGTAGGTATAGTACGGCCGTAACGATCTCTCGATTGCGATTCCAATTGACACAAACCAGTCTCAGAGAATGGCTAATATTGTACCTTTATCGCCTAGACCGACGGGCGGAGGTGGCGTATCGAATAACGTATGTAAATTGATTTTCACGCGAACACCTATCAACTAAGCTAGGGTTATTGTTAGTTATAAAAATTGGGATTTATGTAAAAAGCCTAATAAGCTCTTTGACTTTATGAATTTAAATAGAGTCCTAGTCAGTGGCGTATCTAGGTGACAAAGGGCCCTGGGGCAAAAAAGAAACTAGGACCCATGGGCGTACGCAGCTTTGGGTCCAGGTCCCCCCTACTGCAGGGAGGGCACTAAAATTTTTCTTCCTACGTTAGACAAAGTCAAATCAAACTCAAATGAAGAGGTGTGCTTATCAGGTTTTAGGGCCCCCCTAAGCTTAGGGCTCCGGGGCACTGCTCCGCCTTGCCCCTGGGTAGCTACGGCATTGGTCCTAGTGTAGGGCAGAATGTCGCCCACCTATTTATCCGTTTAAAAACGACTATTTTCAGGTTTAGTTGTTAGGAATCAAATATGTAAACTTCTTCGGAGTTAAAGGTAAAGCCGATAAGGGAATATAAGTCTGATAGTATCTCATGGGAACATAAGAATAGGTTGGTGTTAAACATATAATGTGTTATGTTGGCTCATTTAGACAAATAAAACTTAACCATGGTCAAGTGACACTATCTCTTAAAAAAAAATATTCCTAAAATTTAACTTACCCCGTTCAGCCCTAGATTCCATATATAAAGTAAAAGAATACCTAAAAATAAGGTAGTCAGCAATTTTTTATAAAAAAATCAAATTAATCCTAGGAATGATCCAAATTTCCAATTATAAACACAATGGTAACGGAGTAAACTATTTATGGTACGTTAAGTAAATATTTCACAAAGTTGCTTTTAAATAAGTGACCTCAAATTATAAACCACTTAGTAACTTTGTAAAATAGATGGATGTGCACCATTCCCGCAACATTTGCACGCCAGTAGGAATTATGTTGTCAGTTTTTACGCCTCATGTCTATTTACAAAGAATTGCGCACGATTTGCATACAAACGGAAGATGTGATGAAATATGACCAAGGGATGGTTTATGGCGGGTTTATACAGAATATATATAGAATTCCATGTTCCATGTCCCATGTAGGTATTGGCCTTAAAAAGAAAGCGCACAACTATTTCATTGGATAGGACAGGACAGGATATTTCATAGGACAGTGATGGCCAACCATTGGCACGCGTGACTAAGGTGGCACTAAATACAAATAGTTGAGCACGCATTTTCTTTGACATCAAGTAATTTAACAACAACGATTGCCTATAATATTCACTTAAATCGCTTCTCTTGCATTTAATCAAGCAAGAATTATTTGAATTTTAATTTGAGATGTTTTAGTACGTTAGTTTAAAAAGGCTCGCCATCCCTGGCCTAGGATATCGTAGAGATCAAATATTAGTATAATGGGTTTGTAGTGTTGAAAGTGACGAGCTGGTTATTTGTCACTTGTTTTTCATTTTTTTCCGTCTCATTCAATGCAATTCTTTTTGGTTAAAATGGTTTATAGTCGGTTACTGTCACTTAGAAATTGCTAATGCTTTCGAGTATTGCAGGCCTGATGTGTTAGCTTGAGGTTGAGTGCTCCATTTTGATGTGGGAGAAGTGTTGACGTATTTTATTACATGGATTTTATTTAGCTAATTACTGTATTAATCTACTTGCTCTTTTTTATGTTGATTTTGACATTTTTTAAGCGCTTTTCTGTTGTGAACATGGTTTTTTGAATCGTTCAAGTTTCTTATTTTAATATTGTACATGAAAGCGATAATGAATTTACGGTAATTTTTTAAATCTTTTTTATGCATTGCGCTCTTGACTCAAATAGGTACCATACCAATAAAATAAATAGCGAACAAAATACTTAATCACTTATTTTATTTAGACTTGTCGTTACATTTTTGGATTAAATTCACATATCCATTGACATACATAAATGTGACGTATACATACGTCCATGCGTGAGTATTCTTACGCAAAGACGTATTTAAACGTCCATTCCTTAAAATTTCAAAGCTTATAATTGAGACTTTTAAAGGCAAGTTATGAAGCAAACCTTTAGAAAGCACAAAGTTCTTGAAACGAAATCCCTAAACTACGTCCGTTCTGTAGCACAATGGCGAGCTGCGCCTGCGCATGCAGCGCCAGTGAGTGAAGGCCGCGCGGAGGCCGGTCGTTGACTGCGCTATTTATATAGTTGCCTATCAACCTGTCGTCGAGCAGAGTAGCCTGGGACAGAGGCGGCAGCGTTACAAATCGCTTAACAGTTTGATATCGACTGTTACAAGATAGGTTTTGTAAGAATTCGATGGCTGTGGCGATTAATATTATTGATATTTAAAAAAAAACACACAGATCGCAAAGACATTTTTGTTATTAAACTTGACTTGATTATAATGTGATTTGACTCAAACGGAATATTTAATTGCTCATATCACCTGTTGCAGCGAAAAGTGTTTTATCCCTTTCTCACAGGTACAATACAAATACAATAAATACAATATGAACAATAGTCTAAAATTGTTAAAAAGTAATTTGTTTCTTAACGTATTGATGAATTGAAAGTTTTGACGTATTGATTTGACGTTTACAATTTTATAATTTGCCTTTACATAGTTTAGAATTGTATTATAATAGATAGGCAAGAATTGACTTATTATATAATAAAAATAAAAATTATTATAGTTTTTTCTATTCTTGTCGTATATTTAATAATCCGGTTGATGGTACATAATTTAATAAAAAAATTATGAAAATAAGTGCCATTTACCACCTTTACGATTAAATAAATATGATGCGACGGGAAGAGGAAATATAACATAATAAAACTTGTCATTTCTTAGACACAAACTATTATAATTGAGGTGTATTATTCGTTTATGAACTTCCTTATACTCAATCCGTGATTGAGTGAAACACTAGGATCAATTATGCATATTATACAGTTAAACAGAATAGGAAGTAGAACATAATAATCTTCGTTCCATGTTGGTCTGGGGCTAAATAATGTGCCAACGGTGTTTCTTGCCTAGCATTTCGTAAAAGGCGACTAATGGTACATCGGGTATTTGGTGTGTGATTGTGTAAGCGACAAGCTAGCCACTTGTCACTACTTTTTCACAATTTTCCTTCAATCCCAGCCCAGTTTTGTTTTTGGCTGAATGTGGTTAAAGGGGCTTTATTTTATGTTCTTGTACGAGTATATCTATACAGACAGACAGCCTAAATTCCGACTAATATTACTTTTCTACTATCTAATAAAATATTAGTTGGAATCTAGGCATTAAATAAATTGGAAGTACTCGCGTCATTAAAAATGAAAATTATTAAAGTCAGAGAAGAATGTTCCAGAGGCATCATATTAATTGCTTTTAATATCTTTGAAGACTTGTACCTGTTTAATTGAAATTCAATTATGGAAAAATAATAAAAACCTATCAATACGGCCCCGTTCAGTTTATGACCTACATCGTATTTTACTGATTGGTAAATGCAAATGAATTCGAGAATCATATCTTTGCGGTTTGTGTTTTTAATTATTTTTGTTTTTTTATTTATTTGAATTTCGAACTCTTTTAATATACATTTTTTGTTTACCCTGAATATTAAAGGTATGCAATAACATGCCAGATTTGAAGTGACAAAGTATTACTTACAAATTCGTTTCGTTACTTGCATTTGTCATCATCACCTCTCTATTTATCACGAGTCTATATATATTAGCAGTTGATATTAATAAATATTTACATGTGTAAATAATAATTAAACTTTGTGTGCGGCTGTGTTTTTTTTTACAATAGTCCAATTGTAGTATTTGTTGAATATAAATTGGAAAGTGCAAATTATCTATTACATAACTTGTTAATATTATGAAAATGTCTAGTGGCTATATTTTTCAGGATAGAATTCTTTCAAGCCTAAATAGTCGTTTGCACAGATATATACTGGCTTGTTAAACTGTACGTTATATAAATGATCTATAACATTATCCGTTACAGTTAAAGACATATGTAGCTATAAATTTAAAAAAAATATAGCCGATCGCCTTGATTAAAGTTGAACGATAAAATAGTATTATTTGCGTATGTTATCATTTCACGCTAGCTCTTAAACCTGTCGTCGTTTATAACATACAAAGTAGCTTGGGCGTGGCGACAATATCTCAACTATATTTCATTTTTGTGTCCTGTATCTTTTACATAGCTGCTTTATGTTTTAATCTATAATTTCATACGTTAATAATATCATAGCATAAAGCATTTTTTTTCTGTTTTGGGTTACATTGGGAATGTTTTAAGATACAAAATAAAACTACTAAATATATATAACTAAAGTAACCCTTTTCTGAAATAAACATAATATCAGCAAATTGGCGATAGGACATTTAAGAGTCTTAGGTACTTTATTTTCATACTAATATTATAAAGATTTGATGATTTGTTTGTATTGAATAGGCTCCGAAACTACTTGACCGATTTGAAAAATTCTTTCACCAATAGAAAACTACTTTATCAGGTAGTAACATAGGCTATATTTTATCCCCATGTTTCCACGGGAACGGGAACTACGCGAGTGAAATATTTTATAAATAAACGTAGCTTTGACCTTAATAAGGATATTATAACCTAGTTAATATTATTGTAATCGGTTTTATGGTTTAGGTGTGATTATGATACAGTCAGACAAACTGCAACTTACGTGTTAATAATATGGGTAATCCATATTAGTGCAATTTGTATTGGTGGTGATCGTTAACGTAGTGTTGGCTGTGCAAAACAATACAGACCAGCTAATTCCACATTGAGAAGTCTCTGCGCAACATTGCTCTGTGGCTGAAGATTGAATGACGGCTTCACATGATGCGATATGATCGGCGCATTATCGCTGGGCGCCTAGCACTTTCCAGTACTTCGTACCAGGGCTGCCGACGTGTTAGGCTAACATTTTTACGTTGAAACCTGTTACTTAATAGATTAAGGGGAGTAAACCCTTTTAAAATCCGACCCAAATAGAGGAGTGGTGTGAGTAAGTTGTTTATAGTAGCTTTCAACTAAAGCTTGAAGTGAAAAGTAAAGAGTTTAGTTTTAGAGTTTTTTTTTTATTTGACCGTGTAAAGCTAAGGTAGGTTTAAGAGGTTTAGACCTTTTAAACCTAAGGGGTTAAAAGGTTTTTAAAAAGAGTTATTAGTATCTCTATAAGCAATATAGAATATATTAAGAAAAAAAATTAAAATGTCCCTAAGATAGCACGTAATATTATCTATCTTCTTTATTTAGTTCTATTTAAGTAATTTACTAATTGGGGTTGAGAATTAAAATATTCAGTCAATTACACGTCTTTACTTTCGGTTGTAGGTACTAAATAGGTACCTATTCTCATAAGCAAATAAATATAAAATTTTGCTTTGAGTATATATTATTAGGTTTATCCCTAAAAGGTTTAAACCTCCGACTATATAATAACTAAGAAATTCAAAAGTCATCTACATTATTTTATTTAGATTCATATTGACTGCAGTGTTAGATTGTATAAACTTAGTGCTTACTTAATTGTACTATTATACGGCTTTATAGCCGCATGATTGCAAAAAATTAAGCAACACTCAGTGTTTAAATTGTTGACGTGAGTTAATCGTAATATTAATTTGGTATGTTGATTGAAAGTTATAGAAAAAGTTATATTTGTTTTTAGCTGAATGTGGTTAAAGAGGCCTGCTGCCCCTTTGACCCTGCCTACCCCTTCGGGGATTATGGGCGTGGTGGTATGTATGTATGTATGTATGTATGTATGTATGTATTATATTTGATTTAATGTTACTTAAACATTTTAGGGGCAAAATAATAGTTTGTTGGATTTAAAATCAAAAGCTCAAGTCATCATCTTCATTTTATGTTATGCTGTTCCCAGTTGGGGCCTTTTTTATTATTGAAGCAAGTTTGGTTATTGTATTGAAGCGATTGCTACCAATGGTAAGACGTTTATTAATATGGCTTTCGCCTTTTTTAATCTGGAAACAGGGACGTGGTTACACCATAGTCATTGACCAGAATTACTACATACATACATACATACATACATACATACATACATACATACATACATTTCTTCACGCCCGTAATCCCCGAAGGGGTAGGCATAGTCCAAGGAGCGATGAGCTCCTTAAACTAAATTTAACCAAAAGTCGAGTCAGAATTATTACGAATTCAGAAACACTTAATTGTATTTGCATCAACACCTCTCCGCAGTATTTTTACCCATTGCTATTACAGTACAGTTAAACAAATGATTTTACGTAAGATGTATAGAAAATATATATTTTCTTGACGCAATAGTTGATTGAGATTGATATAAAAATGGTTATCGGTGCAGAAGTAACAAATGCCTATCTATACTTACTTACTAATATTATATAACTGAAGAGTTTGTTTATTTGTTTCAACGCGTTTATCTCAATAACTGGGCCGATTTGTACAAATCTTTCAGTGTTATATAGCCCCATTATCGAGGAAGGCTTATAACGCTAAAACTTTAACAACATTATTGATTTATACTATTTTTATACTATTATATATATTAACCATAAGCGCGGCTGACACCACGGGCACAGTTAGTCTGATCATAATTTGACATTCAAGGTTGCGGCATGTTTTGTAAGCCCTATTTGCATGTTCAACCTCAGCAGGTGTTCTCCTATTACGTTTTAATTTACACGGCGCCCGTTTAGCCTGTCATACAATGTTTATACAACAAAGAACTACCTGTCATTGAGCTTTGAATAATCTGCCTTGTAACATTCTCGTACTTACATTTGCTATACGTTTCGAAGTTAAAAGAAATAAAAAATTTATTTTCTTCCTGCTTTAAGGCTTTTTTCTGCTGGGTTTTAAGTGGGAAAACCTGGATGATTAGTATTTTATTGTTGTGTTAGGGATTGCATGGAAATCACTCTTACCGATAGCAGGTGTTATATGGTATCTGGTTGAAACTAAGTCTGTACGACAAATAACATACTTTCCAAAAGGAAAATATGTCAACAATTTAATATTTGATTTTTTTTTTGTTTATGCTGTCCGTGGCAACCTGTAATTGAGGCCGCACCAACTCATGTATACTCATTCTGTACATTTTAGCTTTTAAGGTGTATAATCTTGTTGGTTGTCTAAATAAATAAATAAATATTCATTTTTATATTTGACAGGCCCGTTAGTCGAGTGGTCAGAGACCCACGAAACCAAGGGTCATAATAGTACAAGCATAAGCTTAGTTTGGGACTAGGGATTTAGTGTATCAGTCTGGAGAATTAATTTTTATTTTCTCATCAGTTTTACTGTTTGACAGTAGATATATTTCGTATCTGTCTATCTATCTTGATTTCGCGTGCCCTTTAATCCATTTTATTCCATATAAGGCATTCATATACTCTCTTAGGTTCTCTTGTGACCTATGGCTTGTAGAAATAGACATCTGTCTTTCAAATTGCAAGATTTATTGCATTTAAGCGATGTTAATCGATGACTTAGTGAGGGCGCAGTTGGTTGTCTGAATGATTCATTACAGTTCTGGATTATTACTGGTATAGCTATGTAAATAGGTGCTAATTTTATTGTTGTTTTTTAATTAGTAATTTGGCTTATACGTGTTATAAAACTCCATTTGAAATCAAAGTAAACCAGATCAAGTTATTTTTTTTTATAAAATAAATCGTTATCTTAAATTGATTATTCCTTTTATATAATATCTTATTCTTTATAGTAAAAATATATACACATTAAATATCAATTAAATTTATTTCTTTTTATCTGTTACAAAAATTAATTGGCCCGTTAAACTAAATTCGACCGCGTTCTCTAACTCGTGGTATAAAAGACTCCAACGCATCAGTGACAGATCATAATTACCATAGAGATGTCACCAAATGTAAAATGCGACAGTTACCGAGAGACAGATCGGAACACATCGATATTTTTTTTTGTATAGATTACTTTATATTGCCTTTTTTCTTAATGAAGCTAGAGGTATTAATCCGTATCAATATTAAAAAAATCAAATGGTAGTAAATTGACATCATTTATAAATCTTTATGCCTTTGCCTCAGATAATGAAAAAAATAAACTCAACAATAGCAACACCGACCCAGAACCAGTTTTTGCACCATAGAGGCGTCACCAAATGAAAATTGCGACTGTTACCGAGAGAGAAATCAGGTCACATCTATGTATAATTGTTTGATTGTACAGATTCCTTCACATTGCAGTACAGTTATAGAAAGATAAATCGAGTCTAAAAAATCAAAAAATTTAATATTTTTCCTTTTTTTTATACTACTTCATATTGCCATTCCTCTTTACTAATGTTGTGGTATAAATCCGTACAGATATTTAAAAAATCCATAGGTACGAGTATAGATTAGAATAACCTCCATAGATATTCTTACCAAATAGGTTAAGAAATTCTATGGAGGTTTTCTTTGCCTCTGATAATGACAAAAGCCGGCCAAGTGCGAGTCGAACTCGCACATGAAAGGTTCCGTACAAACTTTAATCTATACAATGTTTACTATATTGTGACTTTTTTTTATTTAATTATTTATTTTTAAAGTGTATACACAAGTAAATATTCTGTGATTATTTCAAGCATCTACCTGTTGCCGTTATTAATATAAAAAAATGGCAAAAACTTGCACGCTGGTTGTATGTTGGGAGTCCCTCTCAAATATATATTTTTTTACTGTTTTCAGTATTTGTTATTATAGCGGCAACAGATATGTCCGTGGAAATTTTAACTGTTTAGCTATCATGATTCATGAGATACTGCCTGGTGACAGACAGACAGATGGACAGTGGAGCCTCTGTAATAGGGTCCCGTTTTTGCCGTTTAGGTACGGAACCCTCAAAAATTTAACTCAACAATAATAACACCGACCCAGAACCAGTTTCCGCACCGTAGAGGCGTCACCAAATGAAAATTGCGACAGTTACCGAGAAATCGGAGCATCAAAAGCCGCACTTACCCGATGCACATCAAAGTAATCGCACCGTGATTCGATTGTAGAACCATAATTCATGATCGAATAAAGGAAATCGATTGTGCATCGACTCTCGGATTGCGCAACTCGCAACAAAAGAACAATGGTAATTTATTGACGGGTAATGTGTTGAATTTGGCCGGCAAATTATATTTATTGCGGTTCGTATTTATAGTTGTAAATAAAATATGACGGATGTTTGGAATCGATTTTTTTGTTATGCTTTCGTACAAGACAAGAATTAAAGGCATAGAGAGCTTCAGAGTTCAGGTTTTCAAGTGATTATGAAACTTAAACTTTGGATTACTTTAATATTTCATATAGTTTTAGTGCTAACTAACTAACTAAACTTCACGCCACTTCCCTAGCGGGTTAGGCAGAGAGAACCGAACGCCATATGGCACGATCCTTACATACCTCACTCGCCTCTTCAACATTCATAATCCTTTTCATACAAGCTCTACGGTTTTTATGACTCCTAAGTTTTAGTGCTAATTTTAATTACATATATATATACCTTTTCTTTATTTCTTAGCTTATCTTTTACCAGTAATTGTAATTTTAATATAGATTTCTATCATTTCAGTAAGTTCCAAGCATTAATACAATCTATACTTATAATAAATATGTAGAGAGATCAATTCTGTACATGAAATATATTTTCAAAATAACTATCAGGGGGTGATTAGTGATCGATACTGATACCAAAAATGCAATCAGTACATTTTTTGTCTGTCTGTCTGTCTGTCTGTATGTTCCATATAGAAATAAAAACTACTCGACGGATTTTAACGAAACTTGGTACAATTATTCTTCATACTCCTGGGCAGGTTATAGTATACTTTTCATCACGCTACAATCAATAGGAGCAGAGTAGTGAAGGGAAATGTTGGGAAAACGGGAGAAGTTACTCCATTTTTTAAGCTTCCGTCGCGTGTGCAGCCTTAATGGTTAAAGTTACATAGAAATCATGTATGACGGAAATAGTCTTTATAATATTAACCATAAACGCGGATGACACCGTTGGCACAGCTAGTATAAAATAAAATGCACCTTAAGTGATTAGCGGAATGTCTTGACGACTCTTAATTCGTCAGGATATTTCACTAATTATTCCATTTAAAAGATTTTGGTTTATTTAAAAAAAATATTGTAAATATTTAAACTATAAAAAAAAACATTTATCCTGAGATTAAATTCCTAAACTTAATAAAATTATTTATTTTTTCTGACAGTGAAACATTCTGTGTAATTATATGAAAGTGAAAATATCCATCATAAAAATAAACTACTCTACTAAATAAAACGCAAGCGCACGATACTAAATAAATTAAAATAGTTTTACAATCGAACAAATACGGCGTACACCCAGCAACCCCCAAAAAAGTTTACCCACTTTCATCCTTAAAACATCGAGATAAGACCTAGATTTGTGTGAAAGCTTTTTAGGATGACTGCACTGAGGCACGTGCAAAGATACATTAAAGTAATGTTCTTCGATTATTTACTTAAACGCACCCAGGTAGACGTGCCGCCACATAAATGAAATAAGAATCTAAAACAAAAGCCGAAGTTCAATTCCTGGTCGAATCGATTTTAAAACGCTTCTTTTCTAACTTGCAATTTTGCTGGGCAAAACCAATTTTGTTCTTGGATACTTTTTTTTATAAACAAGACGCAAAAAAAATTTGAAATTTAATAAGACTAGTCTTATATATAAACTAGCTGACCCGGCGCACTTCGTAACGCCCCGTTCAAGGCTTTTCAATACCCATTTTTTTAATTTTCCGTGCCACTTTTTCTTTTTTTCTTTCATAAGAACCTTCACTTGACAATTAAATAACAAACATAACTAAAAAAATAATTAGCGAAATTGGTAAAGCCATTCTCAAGTTATAGCTTTGGGGTGGACCACTCTTATCACTTAGGGGTATGAAATATAGATTACGACCGATTCTTAGACCAACCGAACATACATATAAAATTTCATACAAAAAGCTCAAGCCTTTTGGGAGGAGTTTGGTAACACACGAGAATTTTATATATTAGATTAATATGGACTTCTCCCTTTTGATGTATCACTCCAAATGAGTCGTTCACCATGCTCTATGATAGACTAACCAAAAGTATGGCAGCCAGGGTAAGGTTATAACATTTATTAACCAATAGCGGTACCCTAAAGGGAGAAATAATGAAATGAATCCAGTTCATGTTAGAGCAACAACAAAAGGCCTACACTACCATTCTAATATTAACTCTAAAGTTATTGAAACTATTCACTTGACGCCATTATTTATTATAACTATTAAAATCGCACTCTTGTTAAAACTTAACCCATAAAAAAGTAGGTATACACAGCGCTATCAAATCACGTCTTCAAATAGATGTTTCAATTTATTTACTCGTATAATATCAATAAATAATAAAAGTTATGGCTTAACTGTAAAAATCGCATGAAAATTCCTATTTTAACGATCTGCTCGACAGTCAGAACAGATAAACAGAAAATGAAGGAATGCAAGGATTGGTATATCGTTTTGGGTATGTGATTGTGTAGGCGACCAGCTAGCCACTACCTTTTCACAATTTTTCATCTAACCCAGCACAGTTTTGTTTTTGGCTAAATGTGGTTAAAGGGGCCTGCTAGCTGCCCTTTCAACTCTTCCTACCCCTTCGGGGATTATGGGCGTGATGTTATGTATGTGTGTATGTAAAGAAATGCATTTGTATCAAATTTTAAAGTAGAAAATAAACATCCACACTTTACATTACATACTTTTTCTGATCTATACTATAATATCAGGATTACAAGACCTTAACCAGTCTAAATAAAAACCTAAGCTCGCGTAATCGCAATAAATCTTTGATATGCAAAAATCCCCCGGAGCAAAGTATTAATTGGAATTAATTCGCCATAGCTATTACTACTATTTCTCAGCAATTACCATCAGACGCCATGTAAGAGCAATCTTAATAAGCATCTGTTGCTTATTCATGTTGCGTGTCATCGCCGAGGTGATGCGGAGCTGGGGTCAATAAGTAAGCGACGAGGTTCGAGTCACTGAGAAAAAAAATGGCTTCCGGTTCAGGGATCTTTTTAGCTAAAAAAAATATTATTAATTGTTCAGTTTGGCTAACAAATCAAAATTCCTGCAATTTAGTATCTAATAATACTTAAATAACTGGCTCGGTGGCGCATTTGGTAGTAACCCTGACCTATGCGCCAAGAGAGTTGTGGGTTCGATCCCCACACTGGAAAATATTCGTGTGATGAATACTTGTGTTGGTTCTGTATCTAGGTGTTAATATTGAATATTTAAGTATATATTTGTAATACCACTGTTGAATCTGATATCCGTAATACAAGTGCTTGCGCTACTTATCTCGGAGTCAGATCAATGTATGTGATGTTGTGGGATATTTATTTATTTATTAAATATCATTGCAGATTTTAGACAAACTATAAATCTATTTATACGAGAAAATAAATTAGGTTAAAACTATTAAAGTTGGGTTTTGTGAGTCAAGTGTGTAACCGTATCATATGATGCTCGGTTCTCACTGCCTACCTTACCAGAAGAATAGCGTGTAGTCGGTTATTGGAACAATAAAATCCTTTAAGTTATCATGTAATACCAATGTCATTCTACTTCATAACCTAGCTTAAGATTGTCTTTTTCAGATAGTCAATTAAACAATAAACAGTTCCAATAACAATACAATCTTAGCTATCTTCATAATTATATCACAAGCGTTGGTATTTTAATGGTGTTAAAGTTGGCATAATCTACAACACGCGAACTGACGTGTCCATTTAATCTCTATTTTTAACACTTAAGATTGTATTTAATCGCCAAGTCAACGTCCCAATGAAAGTGCATAACCTCGCCACAGGCATCCCCGCTCGTGCGCAAACCTCGACTTCTTGACTAGAAAAACTGGATGAGCCCTTTTACTACAGATTATATCCGGCGCGAAGGGTTATGTGCTTGCAAATGATGAATTTATAGTCGGCATCCATCGCTTCCTTTACTCAGATAAGCTGTAAAGTTCTTCCTGCGCTGTTAGATGAAAGTGTTTATCAGTGTATGTTTAACTTCCATTTTCTTGCACACAAACAGTATAATTATATCTTCAATTCATTGCACTATTAAATATTAATAGATTTTTAGCAACATTTTATACTACTTGATAATAATAATATAATAATAATAATAATATCAGACCACATCACATACATTGATCTGATTCCGAGGTAAGTAGCTTAAGCACTTGTGTTACGGATATCAGAAACAACAGTGGTATTACAAATATATACTTAAATATTGGATATTAACACCCAATAATACAATAAATAAACAAATATTGAAATAACTGACTAGTCTTTGTCAAAGCGTAAATATTTGCAAGATGGTTATTGGTATTTCTCGTCTCAAATTGAATAAATCATCAGTAAAAGCTTGCATTCAAAAAAAGTAATGTTCTCTTGTAAGAGAGATAAAAATACTACTTACACAATGGACAGCCAAGGAAAAAAAGCTGCGTTAAATAAGAATTATAATACAATCCATAAAATAATTTAATTTAGATACATTAACTTTTTTTTAATAAGCTATCATTAATATCTTAACATGTATCATTCAGCTATATCAACATTTGGTTTCATCGTCTTTTTAAGTATTGACGCGAGCATGATAAGACAAGTAAGGTATTTCACATATTAAGGGTTGTCCGTAATTCGTTTTCCATCAACGCGCAATCATAAATATAAGATTATCATCTCCCAGGCCGCAGTTGCATGAATAATTCAATTTGTTAAAATACAACTAGTACTACTACTACACGATGATGTGGAAAATCAAAGAATTTTGCGCTTTCTTCCCTTTACATAGCAACTACAATGGTTCCAATATTGTAACTACATAGATTATAAGTATTCTTCAAAGTGTCAATGGCTGTTCTTACATTATTGTCGCCATTAAAAACCATTGTTTGTAATAAAAACGAGTTGGATGATTTTATCTCTTTTCTTTATACATTGTACGTCAGTATTTTTTTCAGTGGCAAAAAAAAATATATTGGCAAGACTTCAAAATGTGTTCAGTAGTTAAATATATGAGAGTGATTATTGAACAACATAGGTTCTTCAACATAGGTATATCTGAAATGATAAGCAAATTTGAAGCTACCATCTTGTAATAACAATAATAATTTATTAATTGTAAGCCATATTACTTGTAAGCCATGCTTTTTATGTTTCATTATTAAAGCTAACGTTATGAATAAATGCTTTACAGGAAAGAATTTTTAGCATGAAAGTTAACCTTTATTTTAATCAAATATTTTAAAAAATATCTGAGAAAAATAATTCCAAGAATAAATGAATAATTGTAATGAATCCTTCTAGAATTCGTTTCACAAATTTACATTTCATGTATGTACGTCAAATCTATAATATATATTAAATGGTTATAAAATTAGCGTAAATATAAAAAAAATTATAAAGTATTTTGTAACCCGTCAATAAAATCATAAGATTTTATTGACGGGTTATAAATAATTAATAAAATTTAGTAGGGTACCTAAGCCATTTCACTTTCTACAATTTCCGTGAGTCGTGCTTGACCCTTATTTACTGGAAACGCTTTTAGATCGACGCCAGCGCAGGCGCCGCCGTGGGGCGAGAAACCCCGCTCCCCATTGATAGCTGTCAAGCGAACGATAGCTTCGATTTGTTTCACAGTATTATATTCAATTATTCACAGTTGATCACATCCCTTGATTTTGAACGAAACTAATTTGTAGAAACAATAAAAGTATCTGAAAATCTATTTCATGATACTAATGTTTTTTTATTAACATGAATTAATTATATTATTTATTAATATTACCATTAATATATCTATTTCAATATTTTGTTCCCAATCTAACGATGTTTTATTATTTTGTTAATAAATGAACAAAAGAATAATGTAATAATTTAGTTAAACAAATCTCCCCAAGTTATTGTACAATATATAAACATATCTTAAAGAAGCTATCTTGTTTATTTATTCATCTTCATTTCAGTTATAATTACTCGCCCACCATTCACAGATAAACTTTATTGGTTTGCTGACAATTTATAACTAAGGACCGCGTTATTTCTATATGGGAGCTCTTGCGCAGCCTGTTGTAGTCTCGATCATTTATTATTCTACTGATAAGGCTATCTTGTCGCTGGTCAGTTTATTTCCTGCTTGAGATTTAGCTTTTCTCACTGTTTCTCATTTGATTTCTAATTGTTGTTCCGATAATCTACGGATAAGGTGTATACAGGTTTTGCTGTAGATACAAAGATCAATATATTTTACCGTATTCGTATTTGCCATCATTTGAAAGATTCTTGGTTAAGTTAACAATTTTGATTTTAACTGCAATCATTAGTTTTGTAAAGCATCTAGGTACTTAATTCTATGGACAGCGTAATCCAACTAATAATATCCAATAATATTTAGGGGTGAGAAATTCCCGCTCCCCCGCCAGTCCGGTAGGTAGTAAAGGCCGCCTTCGGCTAACTACCGACGTCCTCTAAAAAAAAACTAATATTATAAATGCGAAAGTTTGTTAGGTTGTTGTTACTCTTTCACGCAAAAACTACTGAATGGATTTGGAAAAACCTTATAATGTAGCTTATACACCCGAATAACATATAAGCTATGTTTTATCGACGTACCACGCCAGCAAAGCCGCGGGCAGAAGCTAATCTGTAATCAAATTAAAAGACGTTGGCGACCTTTGAATAGAACATCTATAGTCATCGTTTTTTCTCACCCAAACTTCTTAATTTCCTATCCATTGCCTATTAAGATCCTGCAGTACGTTCAATTTTAAACTAAACATCTTGCAAGTGAACCCAACCAATTGCAAGAGGTAATTAAAATAGCTCCAACAGAACAACCGGCGTCTTAGAAATGAAAAATTTCATGCAGGAATTAAACAATTAATTTTCAGTAACTAATTATATTATATTGCCAATTCCTTAATCATCTAAAAATGAAGTCTCATTTAGAAAAATATCTAACGTATCATTTTATTAAAATGAAAAATAAGCAATATTACGATTTAATATACAAGTAGCTTCAATTCATTAATCCCTAATGGTGGATGAGTAATCTATGGGAAACAGTAGGCCCTACAAAACGGTTCCCTAAACGGCCGCTACCGCATCGCGGCAATAAATCAGAGAGCTCGCGTGCGCGCGCGCAGCGTGTTAACATCGCGCGCTCTAGGGCTGTCCATTGAAATATTGGTGCTAATTTTGTTTGATAGGACGCAAGCCGTCATTTTATACACTTTGGGAGAGATTGGAATGAAAAGGTGAACTGTATCTGTAAATTATTATAATGCAATAAATGGTATTTGGGTTAGAAACATATTTTCACTGAATCTGAATTTTATGACGATATTAGAATTTGTTGTAATTGCTTACAATTAATACCAATGTATAAGAATTTACAAAAGTGCAGAAATTTGACAGGCCCGCTTGTCGAGTGGTCAGAGCTCCTGGCCACAAAACCAAGGGTCGCGGGTTCAAATCCCGCTAGGGGCATATTTCTTGTGATGAACATGGACATTTGTACTCAAGCCATGGATGTTTAAGTTTAAAACGTATTTAAGTATGTATATCCGTTCACCTAATATCCATAGCACAAGCTTATAAGCTTAGTTTGGAACTAGGGATTTTTTGTGTCAGTCTGGAGAGTTTATTTATTTATTATTTAATAAGATAGTTTCATAGATTTAACTAAAGTGATTATCATACAAATAACACTATAGATAGTAGGTACTTTTAAGCAAATATAGCTATCTCTTTCATGAAAAAAAAAATTACAGTAACGTAGTATACTTTATATATTTTGTCTGATATTCTGGTTTGACGAACCACTTTATAATTTCACTAAAATGGTTAATAATTAATATATTTATTACCTGTTTATATATTTATATGTGCATTGTCGACATTTACCGAATATTTCATTGCATTTCACGCCTAGAGTTATGGGATAAACTTATTTTAGCAAATAAATATTGCACATTCCCACACGCGTGGCACGTTGACGTTTAAGATCTATATCCCCAGGTTGCAACAACCTAAGCATATCTAGACCCTAGAATATTTATGCGTATTGCGCTAACTATATTCACCGTGTTAACATCACCCTTAGAAAGTCGCCTGCGCAACAGACATCCAAAGCAGGCTCAATTTAAATGTTAATATAGCACTTAGGCAGAGTACCTATAGCAATTCTTACTGGGCAATTCACTCCCCAATCTATGGACCGTTAGACATTTGAATATCATAATTAACACCAGTACGATGCAATTCGGCATGTTGCTTCGAGATGGCGCCTGACTTTCTTTATCAGATGGGATCATAAAAATAGCATTAAATAATGATGGTGGAGATTTATGAGCGTTTTATATTGATGTAATGTTGTGCTATTAAGTTTTCGGAGTCTTAAATTATTCGGTGAAATTAATAGATAAGAACTTAATTAACGTTGGATGCATAAATCTTCTGATGCAGTCAGTGTGCAGTTGTATCATAGCATCAGCATATAAAATGTACACATCTTGAAATGGACGTTTCGTTGTTAAGAAAATATGTATATTCAGTTAGTATGTATACAGAATTAATTAATGTTCTATTTATAGAAAAAAAAAATGTTGTGGTAGTCGATGGACGCAACCCCAATTTACAAAAGCTCGATACTTTTCTTAATGCAAAACACCTTAACGAAATCTGTCCTATTTACATATAGTATACCTATGCTAAAGAGCTATTAAGGTTAAACATGGATCTCAGGAATGGATGGCTGGTTAAAATATTATTATCCAAAAATGGGTTATAGAAAGTCGTCATATATTTTTAATTTTTGCAAGTACGTATACAGCATACTGTGAAGTCTTGTTATATTATAGCTCTAGAATACTTATCTAAGTGGTTCTTGTATGATTTGAAAGCGATTATAAACATAATTTTCAATTAATCTAAAATGATTAATGTGCCATGTTGGTATGGGACGAAAAAGTAGGGAGAAAAAGGGGAAACTGGGAGTAAAAGGCGACTAATGGTATATCGGGTTTAGGGTAGGTATATGATTGCGTAGGCAACCAGCTAGCCACTTATCACTACTTTTACACAATTTTCCATATAACCCAGCCCAGCTTTTTTGGCTGAATATGGGGCGGGATAATGGGCGTGTTGTTTGTCTCTATGATTAATGTTTTATTTAATGTGTTATATCAAAGACATTATGTGGTAGAATTATTATTATTGTATATTATATCAAATCTAGGAAACTTTAGCATCCTCATGAATCTAGTCATAACATATTTCTAAGTCAACTTTACCATAGTTGTCACAGAGGTAATAACACCAGGACTGGCATTTATCCTTAAAGTATTGTGCAGTCTCCTGTAATCATGTCCATCATCAGTTTTACTCCTAGTCCGTAAAACAGCTTTATGATGTTGCAAAATAGTTTATTCAGTCCCGTGTGGAATATTATTTTGTATGTTTCTTTGAAATTACTTTAATATCATAATACCATTTAAATAAAATTAAATTATAACATTAATGGACTCTCCCCTTAATATTCTTTTTAATAAAAAAAATTATTTTTTTTTATAATAAATATCCAAATGCATTGCTATCTTTTACATTTTCAAGCCTGAACCGTTTGGCACCAAAAGTTTGAATTTTAAACCTATTTTTTTTATGATACATAAATTCAATTATTTATTTATATTCTTTAATATACAAACAACGTAATGTTAAATTCACTTAACCGTTAGCATCAAAATCGCAGCCGTCATCGTCCGAATGGAACATGCCGGCGCATCGATAACGCCGACAGCATCGATTCTAAATTGGAAATTCCAGTACACAGTTAAAATATTCCGCAATGACCGTTGCCTCTGCTCGGGACTAATCGCTCGCACTATTGTATCCTCTGTTACCAAGATAGGGCTGCCAGGGTATATAGAAAGACAAACGCAATATAAAATAATTAAGTAAATTTAATTTCCTTTTTTTTCCCACGTTGGTCTGGGACTTAAAATAATGTGCCAATTGTGTTTCATGCTTAGCATGTTGTTAAAAGCGACTTACGGTATATCGGGTTTTATGGTAGGTGATTGTGTGACGAGCTAGCCGCTTATCACTCACTACTTTTTCACAATTATCCATCTAACCCAGCCCAGTTTTAATTTTGGCTAAATGCGGTTAAGGGGACTTGCTGCCCCTTTGACTCTACCTACCCCTTCGTGGACTACTTCAGGGATTATTAATGTTATGTATGTATGATCAACACTGAAAGCTTTGTTTTAGATTATTTGTAGATGTAGGCTGAACTTCACCTCCAAATCTATCTAGCTAACTTCACGCCATATACTCGCCACTATGGCGAGGTAGGCAGAGAACGTAGCGTCATAAGACACGGTCCTTACACATCTCACTTGCTTCTTTAACATTCATAATCCTTTTTATAACTGATCTACGGTTATTATGGCATCTAACATCACCTGTTAACCTTAGAAATTTGAATGCTTACCAGCAATTTACGACTTTTGTCTTCCTGTAGTGTTAAAAACATGGGGTTTTTACAAGATTTCGCCATATTGAGTCCATGTCAGTCCTCCATATTTTCTCCCTTACAATATAATAATAAACTACAATATGATGACAATTTTATGATGTTATATTGAGTAGTTTTTATTGGTTCTGTAAGATCACCATACTTTCGCAGTTGTTAAATTAGATAGCTTAAGTTGACCCATTTAATGACTATCTTGAAAATGCCAATACATTGACATTCCCAACACTAGTATCAATACTCAATACAGTCTCGGCATTCACAAGCGTCGAATAGATTGCGTCTGCGCAGATTAGCTAGATGTCGATGCGAAAGATTTGCGCTCGCGCACTTCCCCGCTCACCCGAACCCGGGTCTGCTTATCGATGAATCGGATTTGATTACCAATTGTGCGGTGATGTTGGTCGTAATTTCATCTCGATCTGATTTGCAAATGAAATTTATAATTTATTGTTCATTATGAAGCGCTTGTGGTAGCGAAGGTTTGTTAGCGATAGTTGAGTTCAATTGGAAGCATATTCGGTTATAGTATCCATTTTGTTCAGATTTGTAGAATTACCTAGTGGTCTTTGCAATACCTAGTACTTTAAATATAAGATTTCTACTGTTACATACATACATATATACATCTAACATTGCGCCCATAATCCCCAAAGGGATAGGTAGAGTCAAAGGGGCAGCATGCCCCTTTAACCACATTCAGCCAAAAATAAAGCCGGGCTGAGTTAGGTGGAAAATTGTGAAAAGCTGTGACAAGCGGTAAACCTGTCGCCTACACAATCACATACCCAAAACCCGATATACCCTTAGTCGCCTTTTACGACATGCTAGGCAAGAACCACAGTTGGTATATTATTTTTAAGTCCCAGACCAACATGGGACAGTGGGCTGGGTTGGAAGGAAAGCTGTGAAAAAGGATTTCTACTGTTATTATATAATTATTTACACTAGGATTAGTCTCACGCCCTTTTCACCAATTCAACGTGAGTTCTCAAGATGGCTCAAGAAGAGGAACATATTTAAGAGTGATGTTATTTAAATTGAATATAGTTACAACTATCTATAATCTATGTATTTTACTATTTACATTCAGCAGAAAAAGGCAGATTACTCTTACTAACTAAGATATTTATCGCCATCATCACATTTACCCACATTCTAGCAGTCTAAGTATTCGAATATTAAATAATATTCTAATATTAATTGCCTATTGCCTAATAAACGTTTATTCATTCATTCATTCAATATCTATATTACACTGCTGCGTAAGAGCAGATTCAGATTACAACATTATCTCGCAAAGCATAAAGTTTCCTCCTTACATATTAATTAAGCGCGATTTTCCAAAGCCCTAAGGTATATGGTTCTGTGTTTAATGAGCAAACAACGGAAGCTATGAGTAATGATCAATCATCTTCATGGTAAAACAAATTGTTCATAATGTGCACATTCAGAATTGTCTGTGTGGATTTTAGCTGTGGGAAAGAGGGACGTTACGAATATACCATTACATAAATACGAATTTTCATTCGTGGGTTTTAAATTTGTTCTCTTGACTAATCATTTTTGTGTATGTCTTGTCTAGTAATAGATACAGTGAGCGTAAAAGCGAAATATTATTTAAATGCTAAACTTCCAAGCGGTATGTTCTATTGTTAGTCGAGATCTGTTGAGATCATATCCGTGGATTTAGCAAGTCTGACTATGACACTAAAGCAACAAGCCTATTCTACCTAATTAAACAAGAAGAAACAAATTAACAAACGTAGTATCAGCCCATAATCCTCGAAAGGGTAAACAGAGTCAAAGAGGAAGCAGGCCCCTTTAACCTCATTCAGCCAAAGACAAAACTGGGCTGGGTTAGATGGACAATTGTGAAAAATTTGTGACAAGTGCCTAGCTCATCGCCTACACAATCACATACCCAAAACCCCATATACACTAGTTGTTCTTTACGATATGCTAGGCAAAAAACACAGTTGGCACATTATTTTTAAGTCCTAGACCAACATAGGACAATGGGCTGGGTTAGATGGAAAATTTTGAAAAAGTAGTGACAAGTGGCTAGCTCGTCGCTTACACAATCACATACCCACAACCCCATATACCATTAGTCCCTTTTTACGGCAAGAAAAACAGTTGACACATTCTTTTTATTCCCAAAACAAACAAGAAAAAACTAATACCATTTATGGCTTAACTAACAAATCTAAATAAACATGATTGTGTAACAAGTTTTACACAGGATTTGGAAAAATCTTAACTTTGATATTAACGAGCGAGTTAGTCGAATATTGTAGACTAGCTGTGCCAGCGGTGTCACCCACGTTTATGGTTAATATTGTAAAGACTATTTCCGTCATACATGATTTCTATGTAACTTTAACCATTAAGGCTGCACACGCGACGTAAGCTTAAAAAATGGAGTAACTTCTCCCGTTTTCCCAACATTTCCCTTCACTACTCTGCTCATATTGATTGTAGCGTGATGAAAAGTATACTATAACCTGCCCAGGAGTATGAAAAATAATTGTACCAAGTTTCGTTAAAATCCGTCGAGTAGTTTTTGTTTCTATAAGGAACATACAGACAGACAGACAGACAAAAATTTTACTGATTGCATTTTTGGCATCTAATCACCCCCTGACAGTTATTTTGGAAATATATTTCATTTACAGAATTGACCTCTCTACAGATTTATTATAAGTATAGATAGATAAAAAGATGCTACAAGCAGGCACAATTATGGCGGAATCCTTTTATATTTGATTGAAATATCATTTAATTAAAAATGTAATAGGTAGCCGAACTGATATAGATATAGTAAATCTATAATTATTAATACTTCCGCAAATACCATTAAAATTAAAAAAAAAAACATAGTACGTCTATATTAAATACCTATTCGTAATCAAGTAGATATAATAAATAACTTTAGATCATTAAACATCTCCACAATGAAAACATTATATCATACCTCAATGATAAATCGTATAGACGTCAAATAAAATCATATTTAAGTAGTGCTAATTTACATGAAATAGTAATTTAGGAACCGCTACCCAAATAGTCGTTATAATAATTTCCGAATAGGCAGAGGCGTGACCGATTTATGGCTAATGGCGGATTAACAAAACAATGTGTCGCAAAAAAATCCTCTTCGTATCTGTATTTATTATATATTTATTTACAAATATTAACCTAAGTGTTTTAAAATTGACATTGGAAATTTGACGTATAATCTTGTTCTATTTTTTATTACCCACCCACGGCACTTTTAATTTAATTTAATATATGTTTGTATTGCTAAACATACTACTTATCAATCAATTTCTAGTTTGGCCCAAAGAAGTCTCGGCAAACAAAGTCTCGGGAAAATAATTAATCTTTTATCGTGAATTGGGTAAAATTATCAATTAATAACGCCATAAAAATGCACAGCAAATTTATTTACAGAATAATTATTTATTTAAAGGTGTTATTTAGACTTGTGTTTTCCACTTATAGGTGAGCTATATTACGTTCTTTTACAGAATGTATATATAGGTAAATGGAAAATTTTATATTTATGTTTTGGCTTATTGCGAAGACGTTTACAATGTTATGTTTCAATTTTTTTTTGTGAAACTTTAATCGCGAGTAACACAATGATAAACCAAACCAAACCAAAAATGGTCAAACCCATTATTGGTATATTTTTACTTCTGCTTTCAGGTGGAATGATGTTAGACATCATAAAATACCAACGTTCAACATAATAGCTATAGCTTAAACTATCAATTTATTGGACTTACGGACCCAAATCACACGTCGCTTATCCCAACACCCACTGCTTGGGTATTTTTACAAAAAAGTAAATAACTTAACGGCATTTTAACTCCAGATTGATGGCTCAGATGTTGCTGCAGCTTGTCATCTGTGTGATCAAAACAAATGTTCCCAATCAATTTACTCTAGAGAGTAACTGTTCACCATCATTACGTTTCGCAAAAAGATTGCGTTTGTTGAACCCGTGGTTACCATTGATCTTATTTGGTGATCTATGGTAGCTTTATAGAGATTCACTTTTATGGATGTCATTTATCTTAAGGTAATTTTTTTAAAAGGTAATAAGTAGATAATTTTTTTGTAGCGATAAGTAAAATTTGCCAGTTGCTACCTAGAATAGGTATTCAAAGGTTTACATTTATGTGTATGTATATACAAAAGAACCTTAACTTATTAATCTCCGTTTTAAAATGATATATGAAACTGATTTCATTTAAAGTAATACATGTTATTAAAATACGCAGTACGTCATTCTTTGAAATCTTCTTGTGGATGTAAGGACAAAATTTTATTGAGCTATTTTTACTATGTCAAACATTCCTTTACGTAGAAATAAAGGAATGTTTATATCAACTGCTTACCTATTTTATTTGTATTTTTTCTTCATTAAATATTTAAAAAAATATTAAACTCTAAACTACTACTCTAAACTTCGCGCCACTTCCCTAGCGGGGTAGGCAGACAGAACCGAACGCCATATGGCACGATCCTTACACACCTCACTTACTTCTTTAACATTCATGATCCTTTTCATACACGCTCTACGGTTTTTATGACATTTGCGGCTTCTTAAAAAAATATTAATGAGCAGAATATTCAACTTTAACATTCCATATCACAGCCTGTTCTATATTACACTACAGTTTCAAAGTAAATACGTCACCAGGAAAGTCATCATCATATTTAGATATATAGTATACTTGCTGACCCAGCGAACTTTTTTCCGCCTAACAGTCAATGACACATAATTGGGTTAAATATATTGAGATGTAAGCTATCCTATCTTTCAAGTTGGATCAAACTGCACACGGTGTGCAAATTTGATTAACATCGGTCAAGTAGTTTTGGAGTCCATCGCGGACAAACAACGTGACGCGTAATTTATATATAAGATAATCCTTAGCATAGCTGGCGAATAAAGGTACTATGTGATGTGACTTACTATTTCGTGATGTCATTATCAAACCAAAACCAAACCGCCGGGGGTCGCAGCCATCTTGCGGTCGCATTACGCAACCTGTAGTCAACGCAGTTGTTCTGATCAATATTTGATCAGCAATGACCAATTGCGATGAGATTGCAACTTATCTCCCGTAGTCGCTAGATTGAATGAATTATGCTAAGTAGATCCGGTATTGGGAATAACGGTATCTTTGTTCTTTTCAGGTGATCGAGAGAACTGTTCCTGTTAATACTGCTAGGAAATAATAAAGGTAAGATTACTTTTCAATCAGATATATGAAGTCTATGTGGGATTATCTCAAAATGACGTAGATATCGGCAAAGGGAGGTAGAGACAAGTGATTTTTAGCCGACTTTAAAAAAGAAAGAAGTTCTCAATTCTTCTGTATGTATAATACTTTTTTTTTATGTATGTTCATTTCATATGACAAATATTCGTGTTATAATCATGGATGTTTATAAAGAGGCTTAAATATGTGAAAAACGTCTAAAAGGTTTATTTTCTTCTAAATATAACATTTTGTGGGTTCTTGGTTTGGGGTTGAAATATAGGTATCTCTAGTCGTTTAGACTAGGTTTATATAGTCACCAACTTTTTATTTTTATCTCGACAGTCCCGTTGAGAGACCCTGACCACGAAACTAAGGGTCGCGGGTTCACATCCCGCTAGGGGCAAATGTTTCGTGTGATGAACATGGACATTTGTACTCGAGTCATGGATGTTTATAAACGTATTAAAGTATGTCTATCCGTTCATCTAATATCCATAGCACAAGCTTGTAAGCTTAGTTTGGGACTGGGGAATTGGTGTGTCAGTCTGTAGAATTTATTATTTATTTATTTATTTACTAGTTCATGCCTAGAGTAAACTTATGTTACACGATACCTATTCATTTAACAAGTGCAAGAGGGTGTGTACTGTATATAAGACTGGCTTGTATATATAAATAAATGTGAAAACTCAATGTGTATAAATGTGAAACAGTTGCAAAGTACTGTAATAGCGATAACAACTCACAAAAAAAATTATAACTTATAAGTATAAGCTACTCTATAAGACAAATAAACAAGAACTCTTTACAGTACATTTATAAATATATCAACAACTTTGACCTTTAACGTGAGTAATATTCGATTGAATATCTCGTAAAAATATTAAATGCGCTATAAATTAAGCAAAAATAATAATCCATATCTGTGACGCTGGTAATCAATACAAGAGAAAAACTTTTCCTTACAAATATCCCTGCCAAGCCAATTATACAAACATAAGTATAATTACATATTTTATCAATTGTATCACGAAGGTATAACCAGGACCGGCTTTACCGCTGCTGGCGCCTAGGGCGAGTTTTAATAAGCACTCGTTGAAAATAATACACCCAACAAATCGAAACTCAATGAAGGCGACGAAATAACCACTTTTACTACCTACTTTGTTAAACTAATACCTATTCCATAGGTTTTCTCATGTAAGTGACATATTATATTAGTCTTTATGAGAATATTTTTTTTTTAAACCTAGACATACTTCTTCACACTTTCCATCAAACCCAACTCAATTCTATTTTTGGCTGAATTTGGTTTATGGAAGCTTATTGCTCTGGAGTCTGCATAAAATAATAAAAATAATGTCCTCCTAACCGATATCGTCACAGCGGCCAATCTCACCGAGGATTAGCCAACGCGCAGGAGATATTATAGTGCACAAGTGTGTGCGCAAACACAAGTGCACTCTCTGTTCTTTCACTCTCATAGACCGGTGAGACGGCAATTCGACATGACCGGAGAGAGGTCAAGCGCAGGACCAACGGCTTAACGTGCTTTCCGAGGCACCGGTGTGATTATACCGCCAACTTGCTGACTCCAGACTGTTATTGAGTAATTTAATTATTCAAATAACAGCCACAAATTTTTGGCTTGACCCAGGATTTTAACCCGGGACCTCTTGGTCCTTAGGCGGCGCATGCTACCACTAGACCAACGAGGAGTCAGCATAATCCCTTCGGAGATTGCAGGCGTGATATTATGTATGTGAAGACTGATCATGCCTTAACATGCTGATCGACTGTGGTGTGGGCGTCTCTTCCTCTTCTCGTTTCTAGCGCCCTATTATATCTTGCGCCCTGGGTAACTACCCCGGTCGCCCAACCTTAAAGTTGCGCTCATTAGTGTCGACTAATGAGCGTAGAAGCCACCTGCAGGCCTGATAGTAAGTGATCAATGTAGCCTATAGGCGCCTTCTTAATTATTGTTAAGCATTTAATTACGGTAATTAAACTTGAGTAATAATAATTAAAGTGATGCCACACGTTTTATGCTTATCTTTTCGCCAGTTCTGTGTGACTTCTTGTTAATAAATTTTAAATGCCCTTCGCCGTGAGAAGTAAATAAAATGAACAATATAAGAACGCCGACGGTCGAAATAAAAAATGTTCAGTAGGCATTACAAAGATAGTATCGTCGTTAAGGCCAGTTCTTGTTTTTAGAGTACTTTGTTTTATAAAAATAAATGCTAAGTAGATACAATTATTTTGTTGTTCGTCTTTCTGTCTGCCAGATAACGCATTTGACCAAATGGTCAATAATAAATGAACAAACAAACTTGATCACTTAAAACATTACCACTCCAATGAGTTACCACTCACATCATCACGCCCGTATTCCCCGAAGAGGCAGTCAGAGTCAAAGAAGCAGGTAGCCCTCTTAAAAATATAACTGAGCTGGGGTAGATGGAAAATTGTGAAAAAGTAATGATAAGTAGCTACACAATCACACACCCAAAACCCTATATACCATTAGTCGCATGCTAGACGACATGCTAGTCAAGAAACACAGCTGGCACATCCTTTTTAAGTCCCAGACCAACACGGGGCGAATTTGCCTGACACAAGTAATTTCCCCATAACGAATGAACGAATTTAAACTCGCTACGTCTTAAGATCACTAGATTTGACTGGCAAGATGCTGATTAATCGAGGATTTTAATTTGCGTTTTATTAGAGACCGATTGACAGTTGGTTTTGGGTGTGTGATTGTGTAGGTGACAGGTTAGCCGCTTGTCACTGCTTTTTCACAATTTTCCATTTAACCCAGCCCGGCTTTATTTTTGGCTGAATGTGGTTGAAGGGGCATACTGCCCCTATGATTCTGCCTACCCCTTCGGGGATTATGGGCGTTGTGTTATGTCGATATTTCATCGTCCTTGTTAACAGTATATAATTAAAACACAAGTACACATAATAAATCACCAAGTTAATAGTAAAACCATAGATACTTGTATAAACCCTCTAGTCAAGCTGGTATGGAACCCTCATAAATTGTCTCACTCACACTTGCCCAATTCCCAATTATATTTGAGTTTTTTTTTTAACTATTTGCATATAATAGTTTCTGTATTGGGCTCTGACTTGATATAGTCAAGATTATCTTATTTTGTACGACTGTTATTTCGTTTATAATTATTTTAAGCCCAAAGACTAATAATTTAATAGTTTTTTATCCTTAACATGCCTTCTTCTCGCATATGGTTAAAGCAATTTTAATATTTAAGAATTTTCCATAGGCTGAGTGACTGATTACTATTAGAAATGCCATCTATGGTGAAATAAAAAAATATCCTTACATTTTTTTCAGCATTTTTTTTTTCTGTGCGTAATTATCTGTAATCTTAAAAGGTAATTTAAAATTATTCGTGAAAAAAATGAAACTGTCTAAAAATAATGAACAATCATCATCTTCCTAGCGTTATGTCCCGTGTTTAGACGGGGTCCGCTTAGCCATGATCAAGGATTTAGCAAGTCTGGTAATTACATTGAAGCGACTGCCGATCTGACCTTCGTAACCCTAAGATAGGGGAACCAGACAATTTTTGGATCATGGTTCTAAAAATAATGAACAAACAACTGAACTATTGTTTAAAGATTATTTTTGAAAATAAAAATATAAATAAGGAGACATTCATTTAAGTTCTCTTTTAGGGCTTTTAAAGAAAAAATTACTACAGCTTTACTAGCTTTACAGCTTTACTACAGCACATTAAAAATATTGATGTGCTAATTCCAAATGAAATATTCCAGGACATACATACATACATACATATGTACAAGAAAAGTAAAGTTAAATAAAAGCTTTTTAAAATTATATTTTACATGCATTTGAACACTACAAGGGGAAATAATTAACGGCGCTTCGTTAATTAATTACTGCCGTGTTATTACTTAGTCAATTATGAATGTATGATCGCGTTTAATGTATGTATTTGACGTGTTGTACAAGGGCAATGACCTTGTGTTAATTGCAATTCGCTGGTTTAGTCCATTAATAATTCCATTATTTGCATATATACGGCATGCTTCATTGCGTTTATTTAACGTCAATTCTGATTAATAGCCGAACTGATTATGATATGAATTATACTTGTAGAGTGCGTATTAAGACGTCAAAGTATACATTGGGAAGTGTTGGTGGCGTGTTGAACACGGCGCCGCCCATGCGAGTGCTGATTCATATCCGAGCAGATTGCCTATGGATTTTGATATCGATTATTGAATTATTGTGCTATTAATTTAAGGCCTGTCTGGTAAAATGTTTTACTTTACCAGACAGGCCCTAAACATTAACTTGTTTATTAAATTGACGCAAACGCCAGTACTATCGTATGTCAAATTCCGGTAGGTTTGGTCGGAGTGAAATTATAGGTATACTATAGTACAATCATGTAAACTTAGTTTCGACTTAACTTATAAGTGTGCTAAAACTAACGAAAAAAATATAACTAACTACTTGACTAAACTTTACGCTACTTCCCTAGCGGGGTATTATCCGAGTACCGTCAATCTCTGATGGAAAAAAAAATATTTATTAATATTTACTTAACGTATTAATAGTGTAACTTACGTTATCTAGTAAAATAGCCCGCAAAAATAACAACGTTAATTATGACGTGACTCTATTAGAATAAAGCGCTGTATGTAAATATTATACTTTAGAAAGTGCTATGAAACCACTAATTGGATGCAATATAACAAATAATCCACAGTACAATTTAAATAATAACACCATCTCCATTCATTAACACGTGTACTTAATCAAAACACAAACAAAGAGGCAGCCCTTAATTAAATAAATTAACACGAAACTGTTTTATCACTTTCAACATAAATCATTTCCCAGTATGAGTAGCGGAACGTGCATTGATCACAATCTCTTTTAGGTATTTGTTTAGAGAAATTAATGACTTTGAGATGTCAAAAATGGATAGTCACAGTCTGTCTATAACACTAATTCCGTGTACAAAGCAATGCATCGGGTCCATATAGGGTGTCCCTGGATTAATAAGTGTGATAGAAATACTCCTTTTATAACTTTAATGACTTCAGCGAATAGGATACCTAATCCTTGCTTTTGGAAAAGACTTGAAAGAGAGGCCAATTATTATCCAAATCTGAGTGCCGTTTTAAGGCTATTGTATTAAAAATCCAATAATAAATTTGACACGCCCAAATATTCCCAAAAACAATGATATTCCCGAAGAAATAAAATATCACTTTTGCACAGAACACGCAATCTACCTAGATATCATGGCGACTACGGGACACCCTGTACAAATGTCTAATTAATCGTATGTTATGCTTTCTAATTTGACGGAGATGTAGGTGAGATCACCGTGTGCACCTTGTCTTATGGTCTACAGTCTCATTGTGCAGATGCTTTTGTTAATGCATAATCGGATTGTTCACACTTTGTATAAGCAAATATCTTTACAGTTTATAAACTCGGTCTTTCGCAGCGGTTTCTCGCTTTAAAGTGAAGTACATTTTACGGATGTTTTAGTATATGTATTGAATTTTTGTATGATAATATTCGGGTTAGTGTTACTCGATGGCGCAATTCCAGATTCCAGTTTCTTGTGGTCACAGGATTAAATCGCAAGCTTATAAATTACATGCTGATATCATACATCAAACAAAACACTGTAAAATTTCCTTAGAATATATCAATACCTACTTAGGTCGTAATGCGACTTACGACTAAATGATTGACAGCTTGTCATAATACGCGCTTTTTTTAATAGATGTACAATTGTTAAAAAGTGACAAGTGGCTAACCTGTCGCCCACACAATGAGATATCCAAAACCCCATGTACCATTAGTCGCCTTTTACGACATGCTAATCAATCGGTTGGCAGTGTTGGCACATTATTTTTAAGTCCCATACTAACAGGGGACGATATTTATATTTTATGTCGCACGTTAAAAGATCCGCCGCATAGCGAGTCACGTCGCCAGTATGAATAAGCCATAAACCCCTATAAATTGCATAATGAATCTTATTAAATAATCTTCCGTAATACCTACATAATTAGGCGATAACGGGTTTCAGCTTGCATCTTATTTTGTCTAGTGGCATTGACCTCAAGCACAACTTGTTCCGATATTGTTTTTGCGCTAAAGTAATTTGCATCGGCTTGTTATTCGCTGCTAACTAAATGGGTACTGAAATCAAAATCAGTGCAGTCTTTTTTGAACATTTTACTTTGGAATTAACGGCTACTGTGTTTCGGAGAGTTTTAGTTTAATCAGAATTTAAATGTTTAATTCAGTTCCAAGTACCTAAGAAACAACTAAATACTCTTTCTGTGTTTTTATTTTTATTTTGCAAAGACGGAAGGAAACACAATTGTCAAAAACGGTACAGGAAAAAAATCCCAATTGTCTTTTATAAAATGAACGACAAGAAATGTTGTAATAATCTTAAGCGCATAAAGCTATGCGTGTTTTAGTGAATAAAATTAAATATTTGTTATTATTTTGACTGAAACCAATTGTACTCATGTACTTTTTGAAATACTTGTGTGTTCCGTTGTGCCACCGACAATTATTGAGCAGTATGACTGAGCACCAGCGCTTTTAACCCTAGTTCAGAACGAAACGTGGTTATTATGAAACTTCGTTAGTTTACAATCTGCGACTATTTGTCATTATTAATCTCGAGGTGTTCGTGAGCATTTATTTACTGCGTACGCGCAGGTATAGGGTTACCAGATGCAATACAATGGCTATAGATGGTTCACATATACATTTTTTTTTTTAAAGTGGAATACGTGCAGTCTCTCCTCTCGGGGTCGCTTGGGGACCCCCAGTAATGTTTTCAGTATTGGAGGCCCCTCTCCAGCAAAATCATAAGTGACCTGCGTCTACCCACTAAGCCTACGGCCGCTCCTTCAACGCCTTAGCAACTGACCCAGGGATAATATGGATCAAAGAGACTTATAACTTAGATCTTCTTTCTTTTAATCATACATCATGATGCTCGCCCACTCCAACAGGAGGCTCGACTAGGTTCAAATAACTTAAATTAATAAAGAGTAAGTGTTTCATGGCAAGCCCTGTTGGCTTGGACATTAATACGAGATGCTCGAACACCTATAATAACGTTTATATTCACAAAGACAGAAAAATAAAACGATTCAGATTATTTACAATGACTAAGAACGCAAGTATACAGTCGGTGGCATCCCACACGTGAATGGACTATGATAGAATCTTTGAAACCAGTTTTTTTAAAACTAAGACATTAAAGGATGTAGGTACATTTATCATCATTCATTTATCTTTTCCTGTGGAATTGACAGGCCTGTCGGTCGAGTGGTCAGAGAGACCCTGGCCACAAAACCATGGGTCGCGGGTTCGAATCCCGGTGGAAGAAAAGTTTCGTGTGTTGAATATGGACATTTGTACTCGATTCGTGGATGTTTATAAAACGTTCGAGTATTTAAGTATGTCTATCCGTTACCTTAGTATATTATAAGCTTATTTTAAAACTTCGGAATTGGTGTCAGTATAAATAGTTACCATAAGGTGCCTCAATTACTACTTATTTTTCAAAAAATAATCCAAGCCACTAATCAGTAGATGACAAATTGTTGCTGTATGAATCTAACACTTACATAACGTACAGTTGAGGTGAGAAAATATTTATTTTCTATTTTCAACTAAAAATTTTTTATTCACAAAACCAACTTAGGTTTTGTTAGGCATTGTTTCTGAGTAAGTAAACTTCTTCAGAAACCGGTAGCGGTTACAGCCCTATTACCTAATCAGTGTTAATGTTAATGCTACTCCATTAGTGCACTAGATTACGTCTGGCACAAAAGGCAAACGGCATCTGTAGGTTTCTAGATAATTATGAAAGCATTAGTGTCCTTCTGCTCTTAATGGGGCTAATCTAAGTTCAATATCGTCGAAAGTCCATTTACACCAACTATAGTATCAATGTCACTCCATGATGTTTAATAAACGATATACTTTGAACTTAAAGTTCGCTGTATGAAAAATAGTTAAAAAGATTGAACTGTCCTGTTTAGTAGTTAGTTAGTTAGTTAGTAAAACCAGGGTCGTGGCACCCTGTGTCACGACACATGCTGAGCGGGGGGACCCATTTGGTTATTGTTTGATTTTGTCGTTTTTGTATTATTGTAAAGTTATTGTATTTAGTGACAAATAAACGTTTATTCATTCATTCATTCGTTCATTCATTCATAAAAAAAATAGCAAGTCTTACCCATTTTCTTTGAACCCTAAGAGTCGCATATAAATGGATTATTAGGCTTTTGATATTCAAAAAATACCTAGTGGTAACTTGATGAGGATTTATTTAATAAGGCTTCCTACTAAATAGATAATACGGCTTGTGTTGCAACAATTTGAGAAAGAGGTTTCATATAGTATGTATTTAAATAAAAAGTATGCGCAGCCTAGCTAAACTTAAATTTCGTAGGTTGTTTGGTGGATGAATTGATCCTGCATTATTTCAATAACCAAGATGGCAGGCCATAACAAGAGCCTATGTCAAACAGGAGACGAATATTATTGATAGCGAAGAAAAACGTAGAAAAAATACTATAAGTTAATAGATTGTGACCAACCCTGTTTGCACTTGCACTCTTTGATAAGTTTGCATTAGCATACAAAATTACGTTGCAATCTCATGGAGGTCGCAGGTGTTAAGAGCTTCCGTCCTTATTCATTCATATCTATAAATCTAGATTAAGAGATGAGGTTTGTAGAGATCAGTGCAATGCATGTGAATGTGGTTAAGGGGCTAGCTCTTTGACTCTGCCTACCCTTTGCGGGATTACCGCCGTGATGATATCATAGGTATTTATATATGTAGTGCAATGAATGGAAAGTAGTAGCTAATTTGTTATGATTCTTCTTTCATTTTACGAATTGGTTTACTTTAACAGTACTCAAATGCAGAGTGAAACATTACTACGTCTCTAAAGGCTCGGACGAATGAGGTTAGTAACCGAGACGGTTTCCCATACCTTACATTCAGGTAGCATTCACTTGGACCTCGATTGTTAACTCTACGAAGGTAACTTCAAGACTGTAATACTGAATACCGAAACCCCGGATCGCTCTAGCCCTAAGGAATGCTAATCCTAATATTGCTAGCCCGAATGCACGCTATCCCGAATCATGCTAGACCAAAATCAACTAAAAAATATTCACTCATATCGATTGAACATTCCGGTCACGTCAGTATAATTAATTAGGTTATATGTACTTATTTAGCTATTTAGCTAAGGCTTTTTATTACAAATATACCATATTTATTTATTTATTTAATACCTCTGCATTTAAAAACAGTGGTATTAGGAACCCATAATTTATTACTAAATCATTTTTCTCACAGTTTCCCGTCAAAGTAGTTTTTTCCCTCGGGATCGGTTTTTTTTTTATTTTGAATAAAAGTTACCTTATATACCTAGTTATGCAAAATTTCAAAATCATTTAAAACGTACAAGAACAAACAACAAACTCGCTTACACATTTATAAATTACTTAAGAATTTCTTATTGACACTAAGTTTTTACTTAAGTTGCCGTTATCACGAAGACAACTCCATAAATATACAGATGAAATATAAAAAAATACCTTGATAGGATTATCTGGTTTTTTATCACATTCGATGTAACTACAGCAAAATCTTGAGGGTTTTCAAAAGGGCAAGCTGTGAAAATATGAGTAATGAGTAGGTATGCGAGAAAAATAACGTGCCAAATAGGATAAATACAGTTTTTAACTGTAACTTCGTTAATATTTTATTCTGGTAATATTTTTAACGCTATGGGTGTTAAAAATATTACCAGAATAATATATTATTGGAAACCTAAGTTGTGTACTGAGTCTTATAACTATAGTTACAAGACCTAGTACACAATATATCATTACATACTAAAAACTATAATTAAGTTAAAAGTCGGCTCAGTGTAGGAAGGTACAATATTATGTTCATAATAGCCTGTTACCCACTATGTGAATAAATGTAAGCGAGATAGTTCTGTAAATCAATTATTATAATAGGTGCTTATTATTAAAAATATTTAATTTATATTTAATCATTGAAAGCATAACACTAAATAGTAAATTAAATTTACCTTATGTGTGTAAGTATGAAATTTAGTATATATAAATATATATATGGACGTATGTAGTTCTGCAAACAAATCAATTCCAGCTACATTCAAAATGAAGATATCTACACAGAATTTTCCAAAAATAGGCTAATAATGTCCTCCTAACCAACATCGGTCACGGCGGCCAATCTCAACGAGGATTACCCAACTGCGCAGAAGATATTATAGTGCCCAAGTGTGTGCGCAAACACAGGTGCACTCTCTATTCCTTCAGTCTCATAGTCCGGTGAGACGGCAATTCGACATGACCGGTAAGAGGTCAGGTGCAGGACCAACGGCTTAACTTACTTTCTGAGACACAGGGGTGATTAAACCGCCAACGTCCTGATTCCGAGTTAGATACTAAGTAATTTTAATTGTAATACCCAGCAACAAATTTTTAGCCCAACCCGGGATTTGAACCCGGGTCCTCTTGGTCCTTAGGCGGCGGCGCGCATGCTACCACTTGAATAAGAGGCAGTCAAAAAAAATATTTAATTATTTTTATTTATTCTGAAAAATAAGCTATCTTTAAGAGAAATAGCCGTGTCATATGGTGCTCTGTTCTCTCAGCCTACCATGAAAGAGCATTGGCGTAAAGTGTAAAGTTAGTTTAGTTTTTATAGGTGAAATAGTCCCAGGTTTGGACATTTATAAAAAAGGTAAATTTTTGGATATTCCTGTGAAAATTACTCAATATTTACTGAAGTCAGGATGAAATCTGCTTCGCAGAACTTAGTAGCTCTAACTACTCATACAGATATGAACTTTAACCTCTTTACCCTGTCTTTCAAATCCTGTGTTAAAACACTCGAAGAACCTTAAACCTTCGGAGTTAGACACAAAATTATTTTGCACCCCGCTGTGATACTGCAAAAGTCAACACCAATGTAATCGCTGACCTAAAAATAGTTACCAAGAAAGTCTACACGCGAAATTGTTTATATTTCAACTATTTTACGCCCATTACCATTTGCATAAGTACGAATGGCGCGTTTTATTTTTGATAACAGCACTTCTAAGCAAGGAGAATGCACCAATAACTGGTTACGTCTAGTTTGCACTTCAATTTGTGCAGCTGAAGAAAGTAAGATGGCTTTTACAATGTCTAAGACAGGTTTATGGTATTTTAAATTAACCCTAGTGAAGGTAAGATAAATTAAAATGCTACTTTACAAATCTACGTAAACCAGCGTACTAACCATAGAATAGTACACTTTACTACTACTTGGCTAAAATAAAAACGGAATAATGTAATAGAGTGCGTAGGAGCATGAAAATAATATGTACATTGAATACGCAGAAAACCAGATCGTCCTCTAGATTGTTTATTACAAAAGAGGAATATTGAAATAGCGATTCCTTGTCACAAAATCTATACAGAT
Organism: Glyphodes perspectalis; assembly: GCA_951394215.1. NCBI lineage: Eukaryota > Metazoa > Arthropoda > Insecta > Lepidoptera > Crambidae > Glyphodes > Glyphodes perspectalis. The sequence goes on along the minus strand of OX596207.1, from coordinate 5,320,812 downwards.
AAATAAAATTAAAGTATCTTTGTGCGACTGGCTCGATGGCGCATTTGGTAGTGACTCTGCCCCATGCGCCAAGAGTTATGGAGTTCTATCCCCACCCAGGACAAACATTTGTGTGATTTTGTACCTACTACTTGTGTTTGTTCTGTGTCAGACCTCAGAGTTGGAACAAGTATGTGATGTTGTCTGATATTTATTATTTATTTATTTATTATAATATCAAAAAATAACAGATTACCTATTATTAAATGAAAAAAAGTAATAATACAAGACTGGTCTTATAATAAATCACCTAAATTAGTGCTTTAAATTACAACCAAAGGCTCAAAACAAAGTAAGTTGCCAATCAGACAAAACCTTTTACAGAGGTTCAAAAATGCAGCAGAAGAAAATATCTATGAGGGTCATAAAAACCTTAAGACAACCCATAGCTGGATACATCTGCGAAAGGAAAGCAATCAGCCTTAGCAGTGGTTGAATTGACCGCGCTAAATTGTAGGTGTTTTTATGTCAACTCTTGTGTCGAATGGAAGACTTTGTTGAGTAATTTATAGGTTTTTGTTAGTAGTTTATTTCAAAGTGCTCTATTGTGGTCTGTGCCGGCAGTTTACTAAACGTACTTGAAGTAGAAAGTGATTGAGTTCTTCATTTTTTTTTAAATATAAAATGAATGCTGGTGCTAAAATGTTAACAAAAGGTCAGGTAAAGATCACTCTTAACCAATGAGCACGTATGAAAAGATTTATGAATGAAACGAAAGGTGTGTGTCAGGATCGTAGCAAATGAAAGTATTTGATCTCTGCCTACTCCTACGGAGAAAAGGCGTGACATTATGTATGTATGGTGCTAGTAGCTATAGGTAGCATTAGGTATATATTTATAAAAGAGTAACTACCGAGTTTCTTGCCATTTTTCTCGATAGAATCACTATTTTGTATTATTATGACTATTCCTGTGCTTTATTCATGTGGGCTCCATCATAATCTTCCTAGCGTTTTGTCCTGTGCTTGGACGAGGTCCGCTTAGACCATGATCCAGGATTTAGCGAGTCTGGGACATTGAAGCGACTGCCGATCTGATCTGAATTTCCTTCACCATCGAGCTAGTGGTATAAAATACGTACATAGACTTAAAAAATCCAGATGTACGTGCCCGGGTTTGAACCCGCACTCCTCGTTTAAGAGGCGCGTGTCCTTACCATTGAGCTACCACCGCTCCACAAAAGCATATAAACATATTTCTTCACAAAAACATACTTCTATTTCAAAGATATTTCTTTTTTATTTCTATAGTGTATTGATTGAAGAACCCCATATTATGTGAAAATGGAATAGGTATCTATAAAAAAAAGAAAAAGAGATATACCTATGTACAAAATAGTTTCTGTATCATACAATACATAATACCTACCTATATACTATATTTTCCTCAGTTCTTTCACTTTCCAAGCTTTTGTCCTATATACCCTAAAGATTTACCTAAACATTTGCTATCAAAATCGGTTGAGCGGTTTAGCCAAGAGAATTTAGTAGCAAACTTCTCTGATAAAACCTGCAAACTCAAATCATCACGCTGATTGTAAGTAATAGTAGTTTCTAGACGAAAGTTAAGACGTTTAATGTATGCAGATTAAAAATTTATTGGACTGATAACATTATGAACGGAAGTACTGGGCCGGTCAATTAAAATTTCTCGGTGAGTTGGTAATATTTTGTGAATGAGTTCACGTACCCTGCATCCGCTATGGCCGCGAGTATTTATTTTTCGCCTACTTTTGCGATTAGGGGTACACAAAATAATTTAATAAACAAATAGGCAATAATAAATTCTCCAGACTGACACACCAATTCTCTAGTTCCAAACTAAGCTTATGCTTGTACTATGATTTCTAGGTGAACGGATAGACATATTTAAATACGTTTATAAACATCCATGATTCAAGTACAATGTCCATGTTCATCACACTAAACATTTGCCCCTAGCGGGATTCGAACCCGTGACCCTTGGATCCCTAGCCAGGGTTTCCGATCACTCGACCAACGGGCCAGTCAATTTGTAGACAATCATTTGATATGTTTAATCTCAACTAATGATGGACAAAATGTTAGTTGAAAATCATACTAGGTATATAAGAATTATGAAAAATATTAGAAAAAACTATAAATATCATAGGTCTACCTACATTAAAAATTCACCTATAGGAAATCGTTGACTTAGAATATAGATATTTTTCAAAAAAATATGTCTTTTAGTATACAGGAACGATTCCGACTAATATATAGGATAGGCAATAGCAAAAGTTATGGGAAACACGAATATTGCTTTGTTTTTACCTCACAAGGAAAATAATTTTAAATTAGGCGACCCTTTTGCGTGGGTCCGACTTGCACTTGGCCGGTTTTCTTATGTATGACTTACTTTCTAAGTATCGCTGGTAAAATTATAGACGGCGGGAAGGGATTTCCTGAGCCATTACATTTTCAAAGTATACAAGGAAGCCTTTGTTGTGGCCTCTACCTCTTTTGTTTTACGATTTGTGTTACGATGCTGCAATCTCGTCACGGTCCATAACCATTTTGCCTTCATACGCAGATAAATCCCTCCCACCATGTGAAAGTTATACCTACGTCCGGGTCCAAGGCATGTTTACAACCCCTGCAATACATGTATTAGACGCGTGGCGGCTCCTGCATCATGCATTTAATCGGGCTTTTACGCCCAAAGAATCCCTCATTTAAATAATAGCCGATTCACCAACTACTAGCCTCAGGTTACCTTCAGGACAGAAATTTATGTAAACACTTAAGTAGCTGCGAGCTCACTGCATAGATTAATAGGGTATATCAATTTACCAAAACGAGATATCGCATTATCGCTGAGTATGAATGACGAGGATCAAGCTGTAGTTAATTCAATCTGATTCGCAATTTTTCTTGGCGCGGTTTCGAGTTGAAATTTTGTAGGTAAGGATCGGGAGAAATTGGATGATACAATTTAAATCATATCACGAGATGAAGATTCTGATAAGGCTTCAGTCATAGACGAATGGAAGTTTGATGATTAGGACTATCTATTACGGCAGTAGATCCCATTACAATTTTTTTCTGAAGGTGACGATGCTAATATCGTATTTTTACTATGATCACCCATCGAAGTTTAGACAACTGCGAAAAATGCTTGACTTTTGCGATGTATCATGGATTGCACTAACTATTGCACCCACGCATTGAGCACGTTATTGTACTCGTTACAAGTAATACTGTGGCTATCAAGATACTTACAATTGCATTCGAGTAAAACATCTCTCCGGATTAACTTTTTGTAGGAATTCTTTATTGGGTAATTATACAATTCCTCGTTCATTCGCTGGAAAATAGATAGATACGTATACCAATGATTACGGATTGTGGGTAAAAACTTTCTGTCGTACGCAAAATACCACATGGTCATTACGGCAATTAGCTGTCATGCGGATTAATTGCAGTATTTACATGATATTGAGCCGGTTTCTGGGAATGGCAATTGCTTTTCTGTTTCTTACCTTTATATTGACTGACTCGTTGGTCTATTGGTAGCATGCGCCGCCTAAAAACTAAGTCCCGGGTTTTTCATATCGGGTCGGGCCAGATATTTGTGGCTGGGTATTTAAATAATGAAAATACTCAGATACATGCCATATTCCGGAAGTTGGTGGTTTATCGGCCGTGCCTTGCATAGCACGTTAAGCCATTGGTCTTCAGTCTCATTGTATGTACTATGAGAGTAAAGAAACATATAGTGCATCTGTGTTTGCGCAGACACTTGTGCATATTAATATCTCCTGCGTAGTTGGCTAATTTTCGTTGAGATTAGTCGCCGTGACCAACGTTGGATAGGATGATATAATTATTGATGTATATATACGTAAATTTTAAGTTTCATATTAATTTGCTTTCGTTTTTACAAAGCTTACAGCTTCAACAAAATACTTTTACATGTTCAAAAGTTTAATTTTATTTTTTGCCAACATTACTTGTTGCTTTTTTTTTAAATTGCAAAGGTTACTCTAATACACCATTAATTCTTCATTATTTGCAGAGATTACTTAAATAAATACATACAAGGAGAAACACAACTCATTGTCACACACAACAGATGACATTGAACATCCATAAAAAATATATTAGCCGAGTCACCTGCTAATCAAAGAAACAATACCAGGAGACTAGGTGAATAATTGATTTTCTTTTTTTTTACTACTTTTAATCAATAAACCTGTGATCAATTTAGAATGGTGTACCACCGTTCAAGATCTTGTGTTGAGGAAGCATGTGCTTATGCGCATATCGAATTAGATTCTTTACGCTCAATTTTGAAGTGCTGTATAAGAATTATCATCAAGTGTTAGGGTCGTTTCCTGTCTTTTAAGTTTGGTTAATACGATTAGAGTGACTGCCAGTTGACCTTCATAGTCTTTATGTGGGTAAACTAGACAAATTAGAACATGGTTTCGCAACCATTGTTGTTTGAAAATTTCTCTTTACCGCGAATCTAGTTGTACTTAAATATAACATAGAAAAATCCATATCCATCCCGGGGTTTGAACCAACACGCCTATGCATACCCCACTTCAAAGTACCTTTTTTATGGCCTAAGGAACTTGTGTTTCTAATCAGTTTTATATGGACAACCATGTGAAATGGCACATACATATTGTAATGTCAGACATACGTTAGATACCATTACGGCTGTGATCCCAGAAGGTGGCTGAGTCAAAGGAGCAGCAGTAAACTCCTTGAAGTCTTGAAAAAACAAAGAATGATAAATGATGATGCAGAATGCAAAATATATAAATAGGACAAACAAAATGGGGTTTTTGGTATGTGATGGTTTAGGCGACGAGCTAGCCACTTGTCACTACTTTTTCACAATTTTCCATCTAACCCAGCCCATTATCCCGTGTTGGTGTGGAACTTAAAAAGAATGTGCCAACTGTGTTTCTTGCCCAGCATGTCGTAAAAGGCGACTAATGGTATATCGGGTTTTGGGTATGTGATTGTGTAGGCGACGAGCTAGCCACTTGTCACTACCTTATCACAATTTTCCATATGACCCAACCCAGTTTTATTTACAAAATAAATATGGCAAATATTTATAAAATCAGTAATCTCGTCAGCGTTTTATCGTCGTACAACCATAATCTGTGGTACAACTATACCTTAGTCAGTGCCATTTTTAACCTATTGGAGGCCCTGGGCACATTCGGAAATATTGTTTTTTATTGGTAAATAGATGCCTATGTTAGATGCTTATATGCCCAGGCGCAACGTTGCACTAGGGGGCCCTCTCGATAGCAGGGCCCTGGGCACGAGCCTAGTGTGCCCAGTGGGAGGGGCCTGATTAATTACATAAACCTGATTTACACAAACTTGATACCAAATGTTCATTGTACACAAAAAGTCGTCTACAAAATATAGAGATCTATTTGATGAGCAATCAAATTGATAACAAAACAAACCTACAATCCAATTTGATTTTACTTATTTGATTTTATTAATTCCGATGAATTATGGAGTTGAATCTATCAAGAAAATTAGTGTTTCATATGCTTTAGGCCGTAAAAGACAATAAGTCATCATCATCATAGATTCACTGCTAATTTAAAATGGCTGCACTAACCATTTTAGGAATTCACTAACAATGGGAACCTCGTTTTTGCGTGTGGGCATAAAAATTATTTCCTTAATTTGTGGTCATTCAAGGTCCATTAAAAGTATAATTCTTGGGTTTTTAGAACAGTTTAATGGACAAAAATAAAATAATTGAGCCATCCGTCGAGGCATTGACTTTATGATGGTTCTTCATTGAATTGAAATTACGTGTGGCTAAAAAAGCATGTAGACTACCTAAATCATTACCGAATGATTTGCAATTTCTGGTTTGATATTGTTTTCGATTCTTTTTAAAGATTTTTTTTATTATACTTATAAATAAAACAATTATTACTTATTCATACCGCATGGGATGGTTATCCTTATTTTATTGTAATAGTTTTTTCAATGCCTTGATTTATTTCAATACTAGCTGTGCCAGCGGTGTCACCCGCGTTTATGGTTACTATTATAAAGACTATTTCCGTCATACAATGATTTCTATGTAACTTTAACCATTAAGGCTGCACACGCGACGGAAGCTTAAAAAATGAAGTAACTTCTCCCGTTTTCCCAACATTTCCCTTCACTACTCTGCTCCTATTGATTGTAGCGTGATGAAAAGTATTTTATAACCTGCCCAGGAGTATGAAAAATAATTGTACCAAGTTTCGTTAAAATCCGTCGAGTAGTTTTTGTTTCTATAAGGAACATACAGACAGACAGACAAAAATTTTACTGATTGCATTTTTGGCATCAGTATCACCCCCTGATAGTTATTTTGAAAATATATTTCATGTACAGAATTGACCTCTCTACTGATTTATTATAAGTATAGATTTCAATATTTTGTACTCGTAATATAGTTAGTTGAAAAAAGCTAAACTCGGGTCGGTTTTCTTTAAATATACGAGTACTTAGATAACTGAAGACACCGAGTAGTTAAATAGATGTAAGGATAAAAAAAAACTAAACTGACACGTGTGGGTTTTCGTGTCAGTCTACATGACGGCTAATTAACCAAATTTTGAAATGTCAATTAGTTCAAGTACCTTGTTTTTTTACTATATCTAATACACTTTTTTCCTTTGTTTACTAACGACTCTAGATTTGAGTAATGCTTCTAAAATGCAGGGCGTGGGTGACCGATCTGTCTAAGAACAGGGTTAACAACCAGCACCTTTATTGCACAATCAATAATATGTTTACCAGCATATATAGTTTAAAATACATCCATAATACATAAATACCAAAATTTATGCAAATTTTGTTTACATCGATGAAAAAGAAGAACATGACTGCTTCAGAAAGACTGAGGTTGTATATCAAATATTATGTTTTTAAATATTTATTTAATCAATTTTAAAATCTAAACTAGTAAAAGAAAAAGAAAAAAAAAAGATTTAAACAATATCCATATTTTTTTACAATCTTTGATACAAGTTTGAAGTCTAAAAAAAAATATTGACACATATTTTTGACAAAATTTTATATTTGGAAGAGGTGTAATACTGCGGAATTGTTTCTTAAATCTATCCGTTTAGTATATTTATTCTTTACTACTAACTCTTACTAAATATCCATTTCAAAAACATGCCAGACAATGTAAATGAGCGTTTAATTGTTTTTGCTTGAATTTGTGTTTCAACTAATATTGCACAATTATCTCTATTTTAATTAGATGAAATAACTACATATGACAGCCCTAACATACTGAATCGGTAATTGCCGCGAATATCTGATTACAGGTCTTCATTAAACGACTAACCACTGTTTATCTGAACAACTGCCAATCATTGGTGTCGTTGACCCCATCAACTGTTTTATTCAATTAACCAATAGTATATTAGCATGTTACCCGTCAAATTACGCGGGGTTGTTTAGTAAAAAGCAGTGCCGATGACATGGAGACCGGTCGCGTTTTTTCTCGTAATCAATCACTGACGATGGTTTAAACGCTCCGTATTGATCGTCTCTTGTTTAGAACATATATTTTTGCATGGCTATCGCATATTAAATGAGTAGCTAAATTCTTGACACGTTTCAATTACTTTGGTGCTGTGATTGATCGTTTTGTTTATCGCGATGCGAATAGGAAAAAGTGACAGCTTCTTATGAAGAAATGGCGGCGGCTAGCGTTTTAAGACCATACTGAGCTGCAACGAATAAATGTTTAATTAATCAAGTATATGCTTCAGTAATTTTAATCGAACTATTTTAATGAGGAAGAAATATTATATGTTTGAGTTGTATTATCAAAACTTACTATAAATCTCCACGTAGGTATTCGGATGACGGAATAAAATGTTATTAAAAAGGCTGTAATTCTCTTATTTCACTTTATTAGCAAAAATATTAATATCGGGCTGTAAATAATTTAAATCAAAACCCACAATAAATTATATAAGATCTATGACTGTGTTTCCTATAATTTACTATAATTTTAGAGGATGTATATAATTAATGTGTTTAAAGAGACTTCCTGCTCCTTTGACTCTGCCTACCCCTCCGGGGATAACGGGCGTGATGTTGTATATGTATGTATACTAATTTGAAATTAAATCAAATTACGAAAGCATTCTACAGTCAAATGTAATGTGTAGGTAAAATGTCTCAATCGTCTGCATTACGGTTTAAATGGAAACCTTTTACCCGGTCATGATGCAGTGATGTTTTTATAATAACCATGAATAATATAAGTATAATAAGAATAAAGAGGATAACAGACCTTATTGCACTGACTTTGGGACATAATTGTGAGCAACTTTTTAGATACAGCTCAGATTTCTAGGCTCATTTCCGGTAATCTCGCTACTTTCCCTCTCGTAGGAGGTAGGAGGGCAGTAAATTACCCCCATTAGAAGGTAATTTAATGTCACCATCTGGCCGAGGTGTCGACAGTAAAACTATATAATTTTGCCGAGATAACATGATTGACATTGAAGTCATTCTGTTTTTAAGCCAGTCGTCTGAATTCCTTTTAAATTGCCAGTTTTTGTAGGTATTTGTCTTTTTCTGACAACGCAATAAATACAAAATTTTGATTGAGCCTGTCATAAGAATTATATTAATTCGTAGTTTTTCAGTAATGTAAATAATAGAACCCAGGTCAAAAGTTAAATGAGATTTTGAAAGCTTTAAAAATCTTCAGAATGTTTACACATTTCTTTAATCTGATATCTACTTAAAGTTTGTAGGTAAATTTTGAGAATAATAATGAACGTTAGAGGAGCCGACAAGATTTATTGCCTAAATAAAACAAAATTATGTAATTAATTAATTCATATTTATTTAGTGACATTTCCTTAATGAGCTACGTAGAGATTTATTGATAGAGCTGCCAATATAAACTAAAAATTACTCTATTCAAATGTGTTAATTAAAATCAATCATTTTATGTAGCTTTTTTCTTAAATATTCAAATGTACAATTATTAATACATTGAATGGACAAATTGAATCTTTACTAATATTATAAAGCTGAAGAGTTTGTTTGTTTGCTTGAACGCGCTAATCTGAGAAAGTACTGGTCCGAATTAAGAAATTATTTCAGTGTTAGATAGCCTATTTATCGAGAAAGGCTAGGCTACATAATACTAGCTTCTGCCCGCGGCTTCGCTCGCGTGGTACATCGATGAAACAGCCTATAAGTTATTCGGGTGTATGAGCTATAATATTCTAAAGTTTCATTAAAATCCATTCAGTAGTTTTTTTGTGAAAGAGTAACAAACATCCATCCATACATACAAACTTTCGCATGTATAATATTAGTAGGATTAATCATAAACGGGGGTAAAACCGCGGGCACAGCTAGTGTAATATACTCGTACATACCTACATAAAATATGTTATGATAAAATCATCATGTTCTTTATTTTCTGACATTCCCGCAATCGACTAACAAGCTACTTTTTAAAGTTGTTAGTGACATATTTAGTCCTGGCATATTTTTTTTAACGCTACGCCGAATAATCTCTCGCGCAAACACAGTCCATTCCTAGTACACCGACAGTCGTATAAAACCAGACGTTTACTGAGGAATGGTAACAATACGGCATTCTTCTGTATCAGAGGGACATTTTATCTGCAATCCCGCATACGTGGAATGGTATAAATTTCATTAGGCAAATGAAATTCGTCTATAATTGGCTAGGTTAATGAACTAACATTCGCACAAATCACAATGTACCGGGAATTGATAATAACTTATATGTAGTTGATAGGGAATCTTAAACTTAGGTAATAGGGAATCCTGATTAATGCTATGTACAAATTTTTAGAGTGATTGTTGCTTGTGTATGAGTTACACTAAGGCCCGATTTTTTAAAAGTCAGATAAGAATTAACCGACCGATAAAGTATAAAGTCACTAATTTGCGGATGTCGTATGGTAAATCACTCAGGAAATAGGCATTGACATTTTACAATCATCCGGATTGTGATTTATTCGATTGTTATCTTTTATCTGTCTGTTGTAAAATCAGCCCTTAATATTTACAGGTAGGATAAAGATAGATTCATCACACTCAGCTTTTGTTTTTGGCGAGTGTGGTTGAAGGACTTGCTGCCCCTTTGACTCTGCCTACCCCTTCGGGGATTGCACACGCCTATAAAACCCATTTAAAACAATACAAGATACCAAAAGTACTTATCGATAAGTAAATGTACTTATGTAGATATAAGAGATTTTATATATCAATACAGTATAAGCTCTAATAAAACATTGAAACATGTACAGATGTGTGTCTAATATAAAGCTTCATTAATTAAAATGTCTTAGCACTAGACACTCGACCTATCTTTGATATTATGAGTAATTGATTCACATGAACATGTAATGGATCATATTAATAATCTGTATTCGTGTATTTCTACATTTAATTACAATATTTTATTATTGGTAATATCAGAAATAGGTATATTACAAATGCGAACTTTTTTTGCGCTGGTTTTTCTTAACTCTCAACCTAGTGTGAATGATTGTATTAACAGATAATAAATTATATCTACTTAAATGTAGATTTAATAAATGAACATTTTATTAGAGTAAAATAATTTTACGATATTTTAAATGCCACTATGCAGTAGGTAAAAAAAATTCCAACAAATTTCTAATTGGAAGAAAACGTTCGTATTTCAATTACACTATTCATTATAATAATTGCACTCATTTGATACATAAAACATAACGTATTGATATAAAAAAATATTTGATTAGAAAAATGAATAGGAATTATACCATAGAGTTCTCGTGTTATATTCCCACAGCGTTTACGAACCTGGTGATTTATTTTTTGCGTGTGCTGATTATGGGCTATTTTGCAAGAGAACAGTTTTTAATGGCAATTTAAATAAATTATTTTTACTATTCAAAGCGTGAAAAAAAAAGTTTATAATCAATTTAAGTTTTGAGAACATTCTTTATTGTAATTGTAACTAAATATACACCACCACCTTTCTTGAATAGGTAAAAAATTTAAATGTTATACCAGACTACACATACATTGATCTGATTCCTTAAGCACTTATGTTACGGATATCAGAATCAGCAATATCACAAATATATATTTAAATATTATATATTGACACTCAGATACAAAATAAATAGAAGTCTTAGCACACGAACGTTTGTCCTGGATGAGAATCGAACCAACAATTCTTGAAGATATATAGTCAAATGATAAATAGTTAGCGAATCAAATTCAGTTCCACATTACCCTGGAAAATTACAATATTGGAAATAGCAACTTTTCGAATAGAGCTGCGGGCGGTAACCAGTGTGTTAAAGCTTGTAAGCATATTAAACCAAATTCTTGGAGCACTATTGTGCAACCCGCTTAAATTCAAAGCAATTTACATATAACGTTACTTAATTTAACAAGATCGCTGGTCTATTATACTTTTATTACGATTTAAACACCACTATCATAGCCCATGGAACCAATAGTTATGCATTCGAAAATAGTCTCTATAGTAACAGAATTAAGATCTTAAAGATGCATTAAGCCTGTTTGGGAATTAAGTGTTAGATCTTTTTAATAGGGAGGTCATAACATCTAATGATATAACATCGGTGTATATTAATTCCTATCGACACCTATAGGGTTGTCTCATATATTTTTTATTACTTCGAAAAATTTTTACATGTTGGTTTAGGCAAATTTATACCGAATTTGTTAATAGATTGAACATTTCGTATACCTATATTTTGACAATGTTCGTTAATTTTTTTTTGTCAGCCTGATTCATGGAATGGCTCGCTTGCGCATTTGGTAGTAACCCCGCCCTATGCGCCAAGAGCTGTGGGTTCGATCCCCACCCAGGACAAACATTCATGTGAAGAATACTTGTGTTTGTTCTGTGTCTGGGTAATATCCAATATTTAAGTAGTCAGATCAATGTATGTGATGTCGTCAGATATTTATTTATTTATTATTATTATTTATTGAATAAATGAATATGAAAATATTATTACTGACCATTTCAAACAACAACGAATAAATAAAGTATACCTGATGGTAGGAATCAATCGATGTAGCTGTGTTAAATAAACGGGTAACCTAAAGAACGTTCAGCTTCTTTGATTTAATATTCTAAATGTTTTTTATTTCATTTACAAATGACAAGAGGAACAAGACACTTCCTTTCCTCTTGATTTCTTTTACCATCCTTTTATACGGCGTGAAAATTTATATTTCTTGCTGGGTAACTTTAGTTCTCTGTTATAACCTCACTACAGGATACATTTCCATCAAACCCATAAAATCAAGACATATTTTGGTAGAGATTGTTGTTTATTCTTCTTCCGCATTGAAATAACAAAAAAGGGCACAATAAGAAGATCATCCTTCGGATATTTTTATACGAGACACCCCTAATAGACGAGTGGCTAATCACAGTACTCCTCGGCGTTTCAATCGAGACGAGACGTGTTCAACGAAAGGGAAAGTGATGATGTCCATCGCCTTTTTGTTTAAGTGCCGATGCAGGTGCCATAATTGGAGATCAGAGCTCATAATTAGTTAACTGTAAGCATTACACCTAAGAGTACGGAGAAGCAGGCCCTTTAGAGACAAATGGTAGCGTGGGTAAGCGCTTCTTGCAACACTCTTCACATGTTTTTCTAAGGTTTTTTTTTTTTTTGTTTTTTGGAGAGGACTGTCGGTAGTTAGCTGGAGGTGGCCTTTAGTACCTACCGGACTAGGATTTTCTAAGGAATAACTAGATGAAACTATCTGAAAAATATTATTTAATATGTATGAAGATGATGATGTCAGAAGACATAATAACTGTCTCCGTGTATGAAAAGAATATGAATGCCAAGTGAGTGAGGTATGTTGGGACCATCTTATATGGCGCTTGGTTCTCTTTACCATCAACCATGGGCTTCCACGACTTTGCACTTGGTTTTCTTTTAAAGTTACTTATATCTGGTTCTTTGTATTATTCTGGTTTAATATCCTTTACAAATCATGCCTGCAAGCATGAAATACACAACAAACACATCTATCATATGTAATTGAAAAGCTAGCATGTAATTGATGCAGAAAAAGTTTTTACCGAGAAAACGGTTACTGTTCCAAGAGTTGCTTTCAACAGTTGATTATGTTGTCTTTGCATAAGTGTCCATTAGTAGAACTTGTTTAAAATAGTAATTTCATGTAAATTCTGTTAATTATAGTTTTTCTTATATTGCAAAATGAGTTTAGTGGTGAATGAATGAATGAGGCAGCCAACAAACTTTAAACTAATTTTGCCTGTTAATCTTTATTGGTACTATACGATATAAAACATTGTTGGTATTAATTAACCTAATAATTTTTCGTTAATTATTGTTTTATTTACAAAAAAATATATATTAAGCTTATTCCAATAAGCATATTTTATGTTGAGGCTGAAATCCATTTCACTATTAGATAACTTGCAAACAATTTTGTACACAAATCTTACCAATAAAAAGGTGGGTGGAGATCACAAAGCTGAATGCAATAAAAATACATAATGACCTCTTTGAAAAATTAATCTTCTATTAAAAAAAAAGTTCTTTTTAATTTTTCTATTCGCGCAAACATGCGATTAAAGCCATCTTTAGCGATCGCAACTTGCATGATGTGCAAAAGTATCCTTATTACACTAACGACCTACGTGACTCAATTAAACGAAGCTTCAATTTGCCCTAAGCACACTATATTAAAACGGACAGTCATTCTCAACAAAAACAACCAACTCATAGTGAATTATGAACACTTTCAATTTCATCCTCTAAACGTAAGCGGCACCATTCATAGCTAATGGCCTATTGCAAAAAAGTAGCCTGCTCTAGTAAAATATAGCTTCCATTTATAGGCTACAAATTATTTTAACACTTTCATTCCCATTGCTAACAGACTAAATTGTATTTTAATGTTCGCGCTTTCTACCACACGCGTGGAGATCATTTGTTCCTGACACACTCTTATACTTAAGTATAGCAAATGTACTAGAAAAATTATATCGTAGGTAAGCTCGAGATAACTATCTTGGACGGCAATAAAAACTTTTACTGGGCATCTTTAGAGAGATGGTATGCGATAAGATTATAATGTAAGGTTACACGGCGTGCCTAAATAATGCAATGCGTGCTCATAGGCATTATTCAGTTGGTAATAGTTTATTTAATAATAGATTTAGGAGTGTGGTTATTGAGTAATATAATGGTTTTCTACTAAATTTAGGAAGATTGGCGTTCTTTATTGAATGTTCGGCAATTGGCTTTACAGTGTTATCTTTATGTTAAATGTGATTTTTACATAACAATTTCAATTTCATACATCATTATTGTAATAACCATTTACTAATCTATTACTATACATATATACAAGCTATATATCTATTTTAGATTTTTTAATTATCTATAACTTTTAAAATATAACTAAGCAACGTAAACCTTCTTACACATATGTAGGTACGTTTTATAGCCGATGTTTAATATTCAAATTAAATAATCACAAAAATAAAAAAAATAATATCATTGATTTTAAAACGTCAGTCGATATTTTTACATAAAAAACAAGCAGGTAATAACCGAGCGTCATTTATACCTGGCAGAAAAGTTTGCTCTTAAACAAATACACTTAAAGTTCTACGTCTAAGTACTCGTTAATCCATCAGTCAAACTCAGAACGATCGTTTAAAGGTACCGCTGTATGAACAACTTACTCCATCTGAGAACCTAATTAAAAATCAATTAGATTCAGAAAGGTTGTACTTATATAAAAAAAAACATCTTAATTACCATTCTGGAGTACCGCCAGTAACAGATAGCTTCTTATTCTGATCGATGTTCTAGGTCAGGGGTGGCGAATCGAAACAAACGTGCCTAAGTTTTATAAGTGTCAATATAAATAAATAAATAAATGAATGAATTCTCCGGACTGACACACCAATTCCCTAGTTTCAAACTAAGCTATAAGCTTGTCCTATGGCTACTAGGTTAATAGATATACATACTTAGGTAAATACGGTTATAAACATCCATGACTCGAGCACAAATGTCCATGTTCATCACATGAAACATTTGCCCCTGGCGGGATTCGAACCCGCGACACTCGGTTTCGTGGCCAGGGTGTCTGACCACTTGACCAACGGGCCTGTCAATATAATTAGTTCTTTAAGTGATTGACGTGGATATTATTGTCAATAATTTTTTAATAAATTTGTCATCTCAAAGGAAATGCATGCTCACCACTTTGTACGACGTGCCGCCTATGGCTCGCGTGCCAATGATCCATCCCTGTTCTAGTTGATTCTTCCAAGACAAAGTAACAACACTAAATAGGTATCCGCTTAAAAATAGGCTGTCCACGGATAAAAATAACCCGTCATAAAGTTTACCAATTAAAATGGAGGCGTCGACGTAAAAAGCCGTGCTAATTGAGACGGTACTAGGTGTATGCAGCGTACAAATGCCAGCTGTCCGTGTGTGAAGCAGTGTAAGCGATAATGTGCGTTATTAACTTACTTTGTATTAAATCGTACAATAATTTTTGCAACATTTTTAATTATTAAATTGTGCATATTTTTTCATACTCTGCTAGCTTATTAACATGCTGTTTGAGACAAAGAAAACCAACTACTTATATTATAAACGCGAAAATATTGTATTTTTTGTCTTATCTTATAACTTAACGCTTCATTACCAACTAGCGACTGGTTTCAGCCTGGTCTGGTCCTGGCCTGGTTTCACACGGTGAGCACAAATCAATATTAACCTTCCTTATGAATCACTCTATCTACTGGTGAAAACCACATCAATATCCTTTGCTTAGCTTAAAAGATCTAAGCGAACAGACAGAAGATGCGACTTTGTATTGTACTATGATAATAAGATAGCTTCAACGTTCGAACTGTAGGCTTTTATTTGTAAAGATTTCGTACATTTGCCAATAGTAGATACGTGGTGGCGGTACATCGCATTTCTACAAGCTTTAAGTTAAAAGAAAACTTAAACACAATTGTGAAAATCGCGATCAACTAAGCTGAAAGCCAAGCTCTTATATAGGAAATTAAATTACTTAGTTATGATTATTATTCTTCTGAATTTCCTCTCTGCCTAAATTTTACTTTAAAGATAGATTTAGTATAAGGTAATCTGAAACGGAGAACCAGAGCATAGGATCGAGATAACTAAAAAATCTTGTAGCTGAGGTAATGACTCAATTTGGGTTGTTTAGCCAACGGACGGACCATTATGCAGTAGTTAGAATTGGTTTACAAGAGAACTTATGTTAATATGATTTCTCCTGGTCCGAGAGCTGGCACCAATTTTTAGGTAGGTATTTGAGGCAAGCTGAAAACTTGTCTCATGACTCTCCTATCCCCAACATGGAACTACAGACCTGCCTGGTGAGTAGCCGGGCTTTTTTTTTTATTTTTAAATATTTTTTTTTTTTTTACATACAATTTTTGTTGAAATTTGCAATTTTTATATGTCGTATTAAATTGTTTAAAGAATTAAAAAAAATGAGTCTGACGATTTAGTCGGAGTTACGACATTGCCAGACGCTTGCTAATATATTTTGCAAAAAAATATAAGAAATGTATTTGAGTAACTTAAAATTTTATTGGGTACTAGCTGTGCCAGCGGTGTCACTCGCATTTATGGTTAATATTATAAAGACTATTTCCGTCATACATGTTTTCTATGTAACTTTAACCATTAAGGCTGCACACGCGACGGAAGCTTAAAAAATGGAGTAACTTCTCCCGTTTTCCCAACATTTCCCTTCACTACTCTGCTCCTATTGATTGTAGCGTAATGAAAAGTATACTATAACCTACCCAGGAGTTTGAAGAATAATTGTACCAAGTTTCGTTAAAATCCGTCGAGTAGTTTTTGTTTCTATACGGAATATACAGACAGACAGACAGACAGACAAAAATTTTACTGATTGCATTTTTGGCATCAGTATCGATTACTAATCACCCCCTGATAGTTATTTTAAAAATATATTTCATGTACAGAATTGACCTCTCTACAGATTTATTATAAGTATAGATTATTCTTAAATAAAATACCAAAAATACCTAAAAAAATAATAGCATTCTAAAAAAGACGAGACAATTTTAGTGGTATTTTCTACTTGCACGGTGATCTAACAATCTGTCTATCTTGAGTAAGCCCCGCTACTCATCAGCCAGGTCCGTGTTGGGGTATAATAGGAGAGGCATGGCACAAGTTTTCAGCTTGCCTCAAATACCTATCTTCCCAAAAATTGGTGCCAGCTCTCCTACTATCGATTATCTCAGTCATTAACTAATTAACCAATCACCACTATACGTGTAAATCTAGATAACTTTTGAACTAGGAGCCCTACAAGTGTATTAATTATTAAGATGCTACTAATCAATAAGCTTTACCCCATTTAACACATAACATCACGCCCACAATCCCCGAAGGGGTAGGGGCAGAGTCAAAGGAGCAGCCCCTCCAACCACATTCAGTTAAAATTAAACTGAGGTTAGATCGAAAATTGTGAAATGGCTAACCACAACCCCATACACCATTTGTCGCCTTTTTTAATATATGGTTAGACCCAGAATAGGCTGTTCGCCTGCACTGCTAAATTTACATTCACGTATAAATTGTAATAATAGACTTGGCATTTTAAAAGAGTCCCTATCGAGTTTCTTGCCGGTTTCTTCTCGGTAGAATCTACTTTTTGAACCGGTAGATATTGATCATATTCTGATTTATAAGTGCTTTTTTTTAAGCCTACGTAAATAAAGACAATTTCATTTCATTTCATTTCATTACGGCATGCTAGGCAAGAAACACAGTTGGCACATTCTTTTTTAAGTCCCACACCAACATGGGACTAACTTACCTCATTTAAATTAGTACTTTTTTATTGACATAAGGAAATATTTAAATTAGAACTAGCTGGCAGGTAGCAATCTTCTACTTACATTCAGCTGTCCTATCTGTACTCCGTGTCATATTTCTTTGTACAATATCTCAACCCCACCTACCTGTCTTCTCAGTAGACGACAGACCTAATAGCTGCCTCAGTAAACAGTACCCAACCTGCACCCTGAGAGTAAAAACAAAACCCTATGACATACAAGGCAGAGCTGTTGAATAATAAATGTTAAACCATTATTATGAATCTGGAAAAACCTCTTTTTCTTTATTAACATTCCCCCAGGGAGCTGGTTACATTGTAAAGAACACGTTATTTATTATAGACTATTATATAACATACACATTCATAACTCGGCTTGTAATAGGCATTCTTGGTTGTAATCAATTGTAATTATAATGCAAGATGACAATTACATAGAGTATAAAAAAAGACAAACATTGCGTAACTTAAGCAATCATTTCACATTCTTATTATATACTAGCTGTGCCAGCGGTGTCACCCGCGTTTATGGTTAATATTATAAAGACTATTTCCGTCATACATGATTTCTATGTAACTTTAACCATACCATACCATACCATACCATAAAGGCTGCACACGCGACGGAAGCTTAAAAAATGGAGTAACTTCACCCGTTTTCTCAACATTTCCCTTCACTACTCTGCTCGTATTGATTGTAGCGTGATGAAAAGTATACTATAACCTGCCCAGGAGTATAAAGAATAATTGTACCAAGTTTCGTTAAAATACGTCGAGTAGTTTTTGTTTCTATAAGGAACATACAGACAGACAGACAGACAGACAGACAAAAATTTTACTGATTGCATTTTTGGCATCAGTATCGATCACTAATCACCCCCTGATAGTTATTTTGAAAATATATTTCATGTACAGAATTGACCTCTCTACAGATTTATTATAAGTATAGATAATTATTTGTTTATCAGGAAGAAATATAAATTTACAACATTTAATACGCTCACTTGAGTATAATTAAAGAACACACATATGTTGTCGTACATCTATACATATACTATGTTACATTTTGCTGACATCAATGGCTGGCAAGTTCAATTTAATTTATGGCTAACGTATGTATTTGTTTAATTCGTTATAATAGTCATTATATTTAACGTATAAATATACAAGTATATATTGGCTAATGAATCATGTTTAAATAATTAAATGTTAATTAATTAATTAATTATTAAGAACTTGTTCTCGGTAAATACTATGTAAATATATACATTTAATAATTTTAACATTATATATATATTAATTATTTAAATAGTTTTATTACCGTAGTGCAGTAAAAAGTTTATGATCCACTTTACTATGCAATTTAATTAAAGTGGATATTATTGATGTGCTCGTATTTTTAACTGTTAATTTAATTATTATTTACTTGACGTTTAAAGTGAAATAAAACCAACAATAAACCCGTTTCCCTTACGAGGCTAAGAAGCTCCGCAAACGTGTTTTCTCTCTTTTAAAACATTCATTTGTACAATGTAAATATATTGCAAATTGATAAAGATCTGTTCTACATACGTCGGCAACATTCAATTTGCCTCGTCCTAACTAAAGGTTACGTGAATAGATTACTTGTAATAAAGTTGGGGTCAAGGAACGGCCTTGCAGAATCCCTCTATCCCTCTACACACTCGGACACTATTCGTCTATTTGTACTTGGTACCTGTACATGAAGACTTATGAGTGGCCTAGGCTAGTTTTCAAAACTAGAAAACCTGCCTCTAACAAGTTTTTCTTGATCCCGTGGGAGTTTCCGAAATTGAATGTGGTGGTTCCTTTTCCAAATTTGGTGCACTTTTCTTTAATTGTACATGGGTATATCAAACTCAGCCCAAAAGTTGGAACTTAACTATTAACGGGTACTCGACCAGTAACAATGATTGTCACTAAGAATCTTGCTAAATCCATTATGCGTATAATGCGATATGCAGGTATACTTCGCCTTCAGAAAGCATCATGTATTAGTGTTATCAGGTCTAGTTAGTTAAACCTAGGGCCGAACGGTAAGATAAGTCCGGACTCGGATTTGGATCGGGTTCACTATCGATGACTAAAATGAAACAACAGTCAATAGACAAGACGACTAAAAAATTATGTTTAAGATAATTTTAAGATTAATTATGTTTTAGATCATAAAAAATATTGAACACATATTTTTTTATTTGTTTTGTTAAACAAACATTGACGAAGATATAATGCATTTAGGTTGCGCATGACGTTACACATCCATAGAATTTTTACTTAATAGTGACGTCGCAAGCCACCACTCCAAAACTTTGATGCTCTTTATCTTTGTGATTTTTTGTTAATTTGATACAGCGAAAATATTTGTCTAGTACTTTTGTATAATCTAAACTGACGGACTAAATAGAATGACAGTTTTTAAATGTAATCATTATCCCTATTGTTTCTTCCGACAAAACTATCAATCAAAGTACAAAATGAGAATGGAATTGAAAAGAAAAAAATTGGGACGCCAAATGCCCCCATTTCTAAACCAAACGACCAAGGTGGCCCGTTGGTCGAGTGGTCAGAGATCCTGGCCACGAAACCGAGGGTCGCGGGTTCGAATCCCGCTAGGGGCAAATGTTTCGTGTGATGAAAGTGGACATTTGTACTCGAGTCATGGATGTTTATAAACATATTTAAATATGTCTATCCGTTCACCTAGTATCCATAGCACAAGCATTAGCTTAGTTTGGAACTAGGGAATTGGTGTGCCAGTCTGGAGAATTTATTTATTTTTATTTATTTAAGGTACCTCTTAAATTAGAAATATCCTGGGTAAATCGGGTCACCAACGCAACTTGTACTGTATATACTCAGACACTGCAAAAATATCAATGTATAATTTATATACACAACAAAACAAAACAAATCAACACATAGAATGCTGGATATACTCTTTATTTTTTTATCACCAGTAGAACATATAATTACGTCAATATAAATCAACTAGGTATTGCAAAAAGCATAGTATAAAATGACAGTAACTACATAACTATAATTCATCTAGAAAAATCCAATGCCTTGCAATTGCATACAGACAGATAAATAAAAGAAAGACAGTGTTGTTAATACCTATCGAGCATATGACCTATAGTGTCAGAGCGGTTTCAGACTAGCGTTTTATACGCGCGTATAAGCTCGTTTTTGGAAGCGCATGTAGGCGCGTATAGGAGCGCCTTTTTTCCACACGCGCAACTTGTATGAGCATTGACGCGCTTATAAGCTCGTATAAGCGCGAACGCGAGAGACACCTCCTCGTGCGCCCACTTAATGCGACTATCGGTGATACCCAGCATCTTTTTCATCTTCTCAGTCGACAGCGAATAAGTAACGCAAATAGCAATGTTGCTTCGTCAGAATCCATGTTGATACTGACACGACGCCACTACCGGTTCGAGCGAACACGCCGTAATATGCCCGTTTACGCGAGTCCGGTTTTTAGAAGCGCGTAATGCAGCGCGCGTGAAATGCCGAAATTACCGTATACAGAAAAATACGCTAATCTGAAACCGCCTACAACATGGGCGGTGAAATGTCGAAACGTCAGCAATTTGTCGCTGACAAATTGTAGGAAAACTATTTTCCAGTCGAAACCAAAGTAAAGAAATCCTGAACCAATCATTTCTATAGAAAGTATTGAGTACGAATGTCCACTTTCATCACGGAAACATTTGTTCCTTACGGCCTTTGATTTCATAACCACTAGACCAGCGGTCCTTATTTTAAGCTGGCATTCCGAATTAAAAATATATTTACAGTCCTTGACTTCATTATAATTTATTAGGAAATTTAAGCTTATTTGTATTGTATTAAACTTAAAGGGCTGCAGACCCCGTCCCCAAGAGACAAGACTTGATAGACAAATGAATAAAGAAATAGTTTTAAAAGAATTCCTATTTTCCTTTTTAAAAACCAAATAGATTAATTCGTACGATCTCCCATAGAATACGAATAAACTGATCATAACCGCATGCAATGATGCAATTTATGCCTATCAAAATAACTTGTAGAAGTGTAATCTTGACTCGCGTCGCCACGAGACAAGGTTAGGGTTGTAACCCGTGTAACTAAAAGCTTCTCTAATAAGTACATTGTCATACTGCTTTTACTTTAAACAAATGTTATTCCATAACTTAGCTGATATAATTAGCATGTTCGGAATCTAGATATACTGCCACGAAGGTTACAAATTTATTGATAAAGCACATTATTTATGACAAGTTATTTTTTTGTCAGCATTGCGTTGTTCTATTATTTATTTAAAATTATCAAACATTTGTAATAATTGCAGGTAATTAAATTCTTCCCAGCCGTTTCTTTTATTTCAGTAATCGAGCTGAGATAAAAAGCCTATATAATCTACCAAATGACCAAGTTCACAAATATTCTAATTGCAATAAATATATTTTTAAGTATAATTTTCTAATAGTTATTTACCAAACCGTAATTTGCTTTTCGAGTCAAATTTGTTTTTAGAAATCTCAGAGATCTCATAAGAGAAAAGTATTATGTTTAGAGAGCATTATACAATACAACACGCTTTCCTAAGCTGACTAACCCCCCTGACGACCCAACCTCAATCCATTCGAGAAAGCTTCAACTTTTCAAGTTTCTATAGCTAAATGCCCAGGATTCTCAACCCTAGTAAGACGGATGGCTGCTCGGTGATAGCATGCAATAAATACCCCGCATGTTATAATTTGTCATTCCGCCGACGTACTGACGTTGAGCCGCACAAACAGATACAAATCAATTCGTAGGCCCGCTCCGGGCAAATTGATAATCATTATCGAGTGTTCGAGCAATCGGCGGTGTTTAATGAGGAGTTTCGGTTTTTATGGCGCTGGGTAACTGTGAATGGCTGAAATGTTAAGTAGGGAAGTGCGTAAAATTGGAAAATGGTTAGCTTGGTCTTGTTTCTCTCTTTTTGAGATTCATGCTTTGAGATAGGTCATGGTCATGGACAATGGCCAATTATTATTGATGTGTAGACCATACTCTTGTCCTAGTATCGATTAAACAGTTGCAACGAGTCGATAGCAGTCGAGTAAATTTCATGTATTATTGCATTATATAGGTATTTGATAGTTTTGCTAAAACACCAAACAAGTAACAAAGATTGCACTAATAGCAACATAAACGCTCACAAAAACAACACTTCTCGCTACTTTTTGGAGCAATTTCATAGTGATAAACCTCCCAACTCCGATTAACTATTTTTCACTAGTATACTTTCATATTCAAGTTCATTATGCTATAAATAAATGTTAGCTATTATAACCTCTTCATTATCCAGCCGTGGGGCCAATATTTCGTAAGTAATTGCCCGGGTAAACTCAGGTATTGTCGGTAACGATGAGCGCCTATAGAGCTTAATTGTAATACTGATCTTTGAGAACACTCCCATTCTTTAAGGTAGTTTCTTATACTACTTCGGGCCCCCGGGAGATAAATAGATAATTATTTGATGCACATGGATTATTTGGTATTGAGTTTGTGCCGTATACAGATACCTAGTTGTATTTTGAAAAGCTATGGTTTAAAATTAAATTCATTGCGTGCTTAAACAACAATACATAACGACTTAGGCAGACTTATACACCATGATTATTCATACTCGATATATTCGATTCACATTTTCATATTGTTTTGTTGGTTGTTCTTCAAGTAAAATGTCAAGTATTGTTTTAGACATTGACATAAGAATTAACAATGCCTTTATACATACTTACATACATACATACATATATACATAATGTCACGCCTTTTTCCCATCGGAGTAGGCAGAGATCACATACTTCCATTTGCTACGATCCTGACACACACCTTTCGCTTCTTCTACATTCATAAGTCTTTTCATACATGCTCGTCGATTAAGGGTGCTCTGTCCCTGACCTTTTGTTAACACTTTACCAATCTGGTCATGGATCTATATATAGTCCGTCTAGGTCTTCATGGTATATTAATATATGTTTTAAAACATCTTTCGCTATTTTATTTACGAAACAGGAGGTTAAATATGACAAAATCTTTATTACCAGACCATTAAAAGAATCACCCCTTCTCCTATAGTACCTTATATACAGTGGCATAATTATATTGTGGCAGCAATGGCAAAATACCACGGGCGCCCGTCCGAAAGGGGCCCCCGGATCTCGCGATCACGAGGGACCCCCTATGCTCAAACAAACAAACAAAACATAGCATCAGGCCCATAATCCCCAAAGGGGTAGGCAGAGTCAAAAGGGCAGCAGGCCCCTTTAACCACATTTAACCCCCTATGCTCCAGTATGGTGTCCTAAAGCGAGGACCCCAACCGATGAAATTGCAATGGGCCTGCTGCAATACTGCGATTTATTGACGCATTTAACATAGATAATTGTCTTTTAAAGATCAATGACGTACCAGTGTACGTCATTGATCCAAGAAAATTATATGATCTACCAGTGTAGATCATATAATTTTCTTGGCTTATGAACTACAATAGTCATTTTATTCAGTCACACGTTGAGCAAAATAATGGTTTGGTATTGTTTTATGCAAATGCTGTATGTATAATACGAATATAACCTCAAATAAAAAATACCCATGTGTCTCCTCTAGCTATAGTTATAGGCGCCTTGACGGTGTGTGAAGTATGTTCGTATTTTTTAAATTATTCTTTTATAATCATATTGATAACTAATGGTATTCAAGCTCAATTTCAAGTTTTATAATAGCCTTAAATAGTCACAACGCGATCTCGTATTTTAAAAGGCACTCCGCTAATTGGGTACACAATCAACCCCTCTCGTAAGTGTAAATGTGTTATTTCCAAGATAATGAAATAAAATTGCAGTCTGCCCCCGTTGACGTTTTTAATAATTGCCTCCTTGGCCTCTCAATTATTGCAACCCGTTGCGAAAATAGGCGCCATGTTGGAACCTCATGCGATGACCACAGGCTGTTAATAAGGTACTTATTAATTTATTTCTGCTGCTCCACAATTTGAGGCGCAACAGAGTCACTTCGCTCCATGAGACCGTGTAAAAACATTTCGAGACATAATTGAAAGGTAATAAATTGTTTCTTATTGTCGGTGTTGTCACAGTTAAATAGAATAATTTAACTGAGCACCGAAAAAAACGAACACACGAAGTAAATGTCAGCTCTTCATATACGATCACATGATATACGATCGACCTTTTTAAACCCACCTCCAACAGAGTGCGATTCCAGGGCCGCCAGACGTTACTTATATTTTCCGATTAATGAAATTTGTCGTAAAGTGTAGTATATATACCTACTATTACTACTATGTATATTGTGTAGAATACTATTATTCATTAATATTCAACATAGCCAAAGACTTTCCGTTAGTAGTAAATTCTACCATATACTTTAAAGCTCCTGAAAAAGTTATTACTGACTGAAAGGCTGACTGAAAGACTGGTAATATTTCATATTGATGTAAGTATAATAGTATTCTACATAACATACTTATATGAAAAACAGCAATCAGAATTTAATTTAAGTGAGAGATATCTTATCCTAACTTTCGCACCTGACACCTGAAAAATGGCCCCCTACCCAAACTAACTAGTACCCGTATGTTTATAGTAAGTAGTGATACTATCCTATACCATAAATTTCATTTTTGAAAAAATAAGCAACGTCTTGCTGCCCAGGGATCTTGGACTGCAAACCTCCTTGCAGGAACGTTGAAGTTGTCTCAATTAACACTGTATTACTTTTCTTTTCAGATAAAACAATGAAGACCTCAAGCACACTCATCTGCTCCATAGTCTTGCTGTGCATCGTGGTTCTCAGCCATGGTGCTCCTAGTTCTAGAAGATCAAGAGCCGCCACTTTACCAGAGGACAGCGGCCGCCAGAGCAAACTCCAGGAGAAATTCAAAGAAGAAAGCACTTCAACTACTGCGGCCCCCACGAATAGGAAAAACAAAGCCCTCAACCTTTACGGATATTACCCCTCTTTTCTATCTTCTGGTCTAGATTACTCAGACGATGACGATGATGACGTAACATTCTCAGTAAACGATGATCATTTTGATGACGAAGAGTTATCCAGAACCATTCCCAGCAGGAGGCGACAGCAAAACAAGAAGAAGAACGGCAATGGAGACGGATTTCCCAATGACAATATCAATTCTCTCCAGTACGACAACTCCCCCATATTCTACATCAGGCTGCCCCCCACTCCATACATGTTTGTTCCTGGTCTGGGATACGTGTCGCAACCTCCTACTCTAGGGCCACCAATGCCGCCAATGATCCCTCAAGGCGTGCCTTCCCCTGCCGATCCCTTCATAAACTTGCCCTTGGACTTTGTATCTAATGGAAAACCTACTGGCGTTTACCAATGGAACGGTGGTGCCGGATACCCACAAGTACCTCAGGTTCCTCAGATGTCTCCAGTTGATGCCTTCGGTTACGGAGCCCAGCCCATCATGCCTACACCTTCGCGACCTAGCTACAACAACGTGCCGTCTTACTCCAAGCCGAAGCCCAAACCTGCCCCCACAAACTCCAAGGTTACAAACCTTAAAGGCCCGTACGTGTTCAATGGTAAACCAAACGATAATGTGTACGTTCTAAGAGATACCTACAACTCCATTTACTCGGACGCTCTCCAGAACTTCTACCCTTAAGACTGGTTTGGTTGGTACTAACTAACATTAGGACACCCTTGACTGGCTCGTATCGAGCTAATGTAAACTCGCGGAAATTAAATCCTGATCCTTACCTTTGTACTTTCAATTCCAAGGCAGCTTCTTTACACTGTTGAATACAAATGCAATAGAAGATAGTTTTGTGTAACCTTATAACTAGGTAAATGTTAGAGAGAACTAAAAACATAATAGTCCGTGTAAGTCGTAACTACAATTTCACTGCAACTTTGTATCAGGATTAAATTCCCCGAGTGTATTTAATTAAGGACCTTTGAACAAATATTGAGATAAGAGACCAGTACTCTTGCCTTCGATTTATTTAACACTTAAACGGATTTAATTAAATAAATGAAATTAATCAATTTCAAACCGGGAAAGTTGAATTCACGAAGTCAATTAACAAAGTAAAATAAAGCCAATGAAAGTTCAGTTCATGTTTTGCGGTGCATACCGATTGATAATTAATTGAAGCATCGTGCATTTTAATTAGTAATAATA
The DNA here is from genome assembly GCA_951394215.1 of Glyphodes perspectalis. Classification (NCBI taxonomy): domain Eukaryota; kingdom Metazoa; phylum Arthropoda; class Insecta; order Lepidoptera; family Crambidae; genus Glyphodes; species Glyphodes perspectalis. The sequence continues at coordinate 5,293,572 of OX596207.1, read as the reverse complement.
TCTGATTGGGAAAGTAGATGAAATGAGATTCCTTTTTTTGACATGTGTATCCGAAGTAGTGCGTATGGCGTAAATATTGAAGATCGAAATTAATGAATCAATCATTCACGGGGTGAAATTTAAATTGTTCAAGCTGATTGCATGTACGTATGATTAAATTCATAGATACTTTATTCGAATCGTCTTTGACTTAGTTCCGTAGCTTACGAATTAAATACTGAACTTGATAATTACTTTTGTATTTACTGCATCTTTCAAAAAAGTAGTTAAAAAAAATACTATTTAACGTTCAATGTAATGAAGTAATTTTTTCGGTTCGTTAATAAATTTTATGATGATTTTGGATTTAGGACCTATAGTCAATCCGATTTTTATGGTCCGATTTTTAAAAAAGCCAATTATCATACTAGCAGGACGTAAAAATTGAAATCAACTATTTATGAACAATATTCCGTATTTTAATTATGAACCACGTGATGAACATGTATTATCTACATGTAATTTATCGAAATAATATTTTTAACTGCCTGTCGTAAATTCAGTCTCAAAGGGAATTTTAATAGAATATTAGTTATTGCATATTTACAATTTCCTCTTTTAGTTGATAACAATTTCATATTCAACTTATTGCTAGAATGTAGGTAATTAATTAAATGGTCAATTTTCATAATTGAAAAGTTCCTTATAGGTAAGTTAAAATAACTGACACAGGACTCTTTAATTATGTAAAATTACCATTACCATCGTTCACTTATTAAAAAATAATAAATAATTAAGTTAATTTTAAAGCTTGAATTGTGATTATTTCATAACAACCCTGTAAGTTGCAACTTGAAACATAAGTAATAGAGATTATTTCGGTAAATTTCATCTGTCTACTATTTAGTTAAAAATCATTTCAGTCAATACTAGTTGTACTTATTAGTTATCGTAAGCCCTAATTTATTTACAACTACACTAATTTATATTTTATATTTATTTCACTATTTAATTTATTGTAATCATCTTTATAATTGAATTAGTTTTAAATATTATATTAGGTACAAATTACATAAAATACTTTAAAAGTTAAAATATACTAGATACTAATGGCAAAGAAGATAAAAGAATATTTTTTCAGATTATTTCAGACCACTTATGTTTAAATTATTTATGGTAAAAAAAAAGTATAATTTGATTGACAAAATGTACATAGGTGCTACTTAATCAAAATCTTTGAATGCTCAATTTAGGTATTTTGTAGGTAACTACTTAATAATTGTTGTATTAAGATAAGTTAGTAAATATCAATTAACTTTGAGAAGCTGGGAAATGTCAGCATTTTGATGTAGGTGCTTGGTTTTTTGACTCGTTATCATTGACCTAAGTAGATCTTAGTCCCAGGCATCAAAGATTTTAATAAAAAATAAAAAATAAAAAAACAGTGAACAAATTGACAATAACTTTACAAAAATCAACTGTTTATCTAAGGAAAGTAACCTCTTACTAAAAGAATCAACAAAAAAAACTAAAACGACTCAACAAACTCACTCGTGAAATGGAGTAGGCATGTTAATAAAGATGTCAGAAAATTATCAAAACTTTGTTACATTTTTGAAAAAATAAATATAAAAATATTTGTCGCTCTAAAATTGTTAGGGTCTAGGATAAATTGATGATTTACAATGTAAACATAAATTTCCTTTGACTATTCCGAAGCCATTTTGATAGAAAAATAAAACAGTATTTTTGTAAAAATTTATTGATTCGTCAATACATAAATTTGTAAAATGAATGAAAGGAGTGCAATTTATTAATAAATTAGAGTTAAGTAGGTAGGTGCTTAATTTGAAATTAGTCACCTTTAAATCATTTAACATAAAATTTATTAATTGAATTAAATCGTAATCTTTTATTTTGTGTGATTTTATTGTTCCCATGTTTCCCGATACCTATAAGTTTAAATAAACATAGAAATGTAAGAGATCCTTAAGTATTTTACCTTATTAACGACTGATTACTTTAATATAAAAAAATATAACTTAGCACATAATCCTTAAGTGCAACAGTACGTAATCTACTTATTAGTTGAATAGGTTGAAGACCTTGATTCTGCATATTTTTGGTATAAAAAAAAAATAACTTTATGTACTAGGCTTGGTTATCTAATTAGATATATGTAATTACTAGCTTCTGCCCGCGGCTTCATTCGCGTGGTACATCGATGAAACATAGCCTATATGTTATTAAAGTGTATCATCTTCCTAGCGTTATGTCCCGTGCTTAGACGGGGTCCGCTTAGACCATGATCCAGGATTTAGCGAGTCTGGTAATTACATTGAAGCGACTGCCGATCTGACCTTCGTAACCCTAAGATAGGGGAACCAGACAATTTTTGGATCATGGTTACAAATTCAAAGTTGTTTGAATTTGCAGGTTTCATCACGATGTTTTCCCTCGCCGTCGAGCTAGTGGTATAAATATGTACATAGATTTTATTTATTTTTTTAAATCAAGAGGTACATGCCCGGGTTTGAACCCGCACTCCTCGGTTAAGAGGCGCGTGTCATTACCATTGAGCTACCACCGCTCCTCCATTGAGCTACCACCGCTCCTTATATGTTATTCGGGTGTATAAGCTATAATATTCTAAAGTTTCATTAAAATCCATTCAGTAGTTTTTTTGTGAAAGAGTAACAAACATCCATCCATACACACAAACTTTCGCATTTATAATATTAGTAGGATATTATTTACTAAAAACTGAGTATTACGCACAAAACATGCAGTAGAAATACAAATAAGAACACTTCGTACTGAATCATTACACATTATAACACAAAACATTATAACCCAATATAGCTTTCTGCCTGTTGGCATCTTACTTTATACTATAAACGCGAAAGTTTGTATGGATGGATGGATGGATATGTGGATGATTATTATTTTTTGCGTAAAAGAGTAATAATAAGAGTAATAATTATTACTCTTTCATGCAAAAAGTACTGCATGGATTTTAATGAGACGTTGCAATAGTATAGCTTATATATTAGAATAACACATTAGCTATGTTTAATCGATGAACCACGTGAGCAAAGCCGCGTGCAGAAGCTAGTTATTCATAAATCCGTAAGTATTTCAATCGGACACTCTATCGAGGTTCGGAATGTGTTAATTTTTCCGTGTAAAATAATGAACTACCTTAAATAGGCTTTAAAGTTTTGTCGTCCTGGATTTACCTAATGGCATTTATCAGTAGTGTAGATGTGAAAAAGTGACAGAGTTTCACATATATAATCATATATAATCTATATCTTTTTATAGGGATCACATCCCAACTAAAGGTGATGATTCCCTCAGTAGGTAACCAAACTAATTTAGAAATACCTATCTCATAAGGTACATACCTGTATTAGGTAAATCTCTTAAGTGTTTTAGTCGTAACGCCAGACAGTCATTGCAAATAACAATCCGCAGGATCATTATTGAATAAGGCGGAAGAAACTAGTATTATTAGTGAGCAATAATTACTTGAGCAAGTAAAGATACAGAGTGTTTAGAAAATAAACGTACCTACAAATTTTATTAATAATATCGGAACATTGAATTTTTGGTGGGTTGATAGATAATGTACATACCTACATAATTTCACGGTCGTAACCCCCGAAGGGATAGGCGGAATCCAAGGGACAGCAGGCCTCTTTAACCACATTCTGCCAAAAATAAAACTGGGTTAAGTAAGATGGAAAATTGTGAATACGTAGTGACAAGTGGCTAGCTCGTCGACTACACCTAAACCCCGATATACCATTAGTCGCCTTTTACGACATGCTAGGCAAGGAACTCAGTTGATACGTTCTTTTTAAGTCCCAGGCCAACTTGAGACATAGATAGTGTAGCTGTATTCAATTGGTCTCGATGGCCTATAAAGTAAGTAGGTACTTACATACTTACAGGTACCTAGGTACTTAAACATTTTACAACACAATAAAACTCATAAACTTTTGCAACCACCCCAGTATACTGAAATACCTATCGTCGAGAGGCATCATCACCTTCTTAACGTTATGTCCCGTGCTTAGTTGGGGTCCGCTTGGACCATGACCCAAGATTTAGCGAGTCTGGTAATTACATTGAAGCGACTGCCGATCTGACCTTCGTAACCCTTAATTAGGGGATTTGGAACATGGTTAGACATCCGTAGTTGTTGAATTGCTTTTCTCACGATGTTTTCCCTCACCACTGAGCTAGTGGTAAAAACGTCATGGCTGAATTTCTACATACAAATACAAAATTAGTAGGTTTTGTGTTTGTTCTGTGTCTGGGTATTAATATTGAATATTTAAGTGTACATTTGTAATACCACTGTTCATTCTGATATTCGTAGCACAATTCATCAATGTGTGTGATGAAGTGTGATATGTATGAATTACACTAACTAACTACTGCTGGTGGTGTGAACCTATCATGGGCTATGCCAAGTGGTTCGGTTCATTGTGTAATGATGTAGGGGTTTGTGTGGTGGATGTGAGGAATCGCCGGTTATTATTAATAGGTTGTGTCCATTTGGATATCACGGGAAGTGTTAAGGTGATTTTCCACCAGAGGGGCGAGACGAGACGAGGCGTGAAGAGAATTGAAATATGTATAGCAAATTTCATCCACCAAAAATGCGCTAGGAGAGGATTGAAAATCACCTTTACCTTCCGGTCCTTTGGAAGGTTTGCATGGGGGCACAGGCCCAACATGCAGAGGCCCCTTATTATTATTATTATTTTTGGATATATTTTAAAAACATTAGAAAATAACACTTAGCTAGAATATGTATAGAAAGACAGTGGCGAAGGGAGTTATGAGGATAACAGACCATGCGTATACATTAGGAAGACTTTAACAGCCCCTTCGGTGTAAAGCTACTGTACTAAGAGGTTTTGCATCGGATGCAAGGAGCGCGGGTTCGATCCCCGCTCCGGGGCAAAATGTTGTTTATAAAGAAAGGTAATCTTGCGTCTGGGTGATTGTAAGCGCCTTTGACTTTGATTTCCAATATACAAGTGAATAACTTACTTTGACGGCATGAGTACTTATGTAGTGTTGTACGATGTTACATAATAAAGCATATCATTAACTAAATTTGTAGATTTCACACAGTAGGTAAAAACGTAGACTAAAATACAACAGGTGCCTAAGATCAATTCAAACACCCTGTAAATAAAACTACCTAGATATAGTCCGACCAGATTAGTACATTAGAATAGGTACATACATGCAAATACTAACAATTGGCATTCAATTTGCCTGCCCGCCCTTCACGGGTCAAGACAGCTGCAGAGGTGAGAGAAAGTAACATAAGGTTAATGCGCTGTTAATGAAACACACGTCATTAGACACGAATTGCATTAGGCTCGGGTTGTTTATTTTTCTGCAAATGCAATTTAGAAGACGGACCTTCGGAGCCAAGTCTTTAATAGGTTTCACTTTCTAGCCGTCAAGCGACATAGGTACCTATGTAGGTACCTACATAAATGTAAAAGCATCACTTATTTTTTTATTGTAGGCTTATTTCAATCAATCAAATGTGTAAGTCAATCATTGGTTATTTATGTCTTAATATTAGGTAATATTGAACATAGCGTAAGTAAGTAGTGAAGGGTTCGCTATATGTACTTACCATTTATATCTCTAAACATTATAAGCACAAGAAAATAATGCTACAGTGTCGATGACCGTAGCTACGTTTTTCTTTGAAATTATTATAATAAAATTATAATGTATTCGTCGTTTTGAATTGTCTTTAAAATCGTAAAATATTACTAGGTATCTACCTACTTTATATCTTATATATATTGACTTTCTTAGAATGCAATATTATTAGACCCTCATAGTCGTAGCCTGGCTGCATGATTATGGTGAATAGTTATTTGAGATCTAGGATAAACTTACATGAGCTATCTATCTGTCTATATCTTATCAATACATACATGAGCAATACGAGAACGCCTTGAAAATTTTCATAGCAATATTTTAAAACGTTAACTTTTTGAAATGTGTTGCTGTAAATAATCGTATCTACTTTAATAATAATAAGTTAACTTATTCAATTTAAGTGTTATTTGGTTATTATTTATCAAATGTTAATGTCCATCTCGCAAATCAGCTAAACAAAGTGACGGTAGAAATCTCCCACTACTACGTGAATAGGGTAAACGAAACGTTAATGCCATTTGACATTCCGTCATCCATACTGTAATGTCATTAGTTGTCCTGCTGTCAAATCAAATTGTCAAAATCGTGAGTTGAGTGGGGTGGAATTTGATAAAATAAAATCCCAAAAAAATTAAATAAATGTTTCCTGTTCAACTGACCAATCATTAATGTGAAAAACGGGCATCTTGTATTGAAATGCTATGACGACTAATCGTAATATGGGCAGTGATGTCTTTAGCAACTGCGTGTAGTGCTATTATGTGGATCATTTAACACAAAAGGATGGAAATGTGCTGTTTTTTGTGATTAATTGCGAAAGCGATACAGTAGCATCATGTTCCGGAGTCGGAGCTGGTTTGGAGCGGCATGGGGGCGGCCCAAGAACCCCCATTCGTTGGAGCGATTGAAGTATTTACATAATATACTTTGTAAGAACACCACTGTGTCTGAAAGCAACCGAGGTACGCTGGTGGAATCTCTAAGGTGCATAGCAGAGATTTTAATATGGGGAGACCAGAACGACAGTTCGGTATTTGAGTAAGTATCTACTGTTTGGAAGATAACCCGAACCTCAATGTACATGTCCTTGGCTTAAATTACAAAAAAAAAATCGTATCGCTAATTACCGTCGCATTAGCTGGTCAATGATAACAACATCACAGTACATTGGTGCATATGTTCTAATACAGAAATTGTATGTCTTATTGAATCTTATAAGTATCATAACTATAAGTACTTAGTGGGCAAGAGGTTTACTTGTATTATAGTTTTGATAAATAAAAACAAAACATTTTTACATACAGTATTCCCTTAAAAGCTGTTGTGATATTTATTTATTCTAGCATGTTTTACACAGGTGTGTTTTATTTTCTTTTGTCTACATAGGACTATAAATCTCTAATTCAAGTCAAGGCTATGTGTTGCTCTAAAGCAGGATGTTATGTATAGTATCCAATCATATGCCGAGACAATTCATATAAGTTGAAAGCTTATGTAAAGGTTTCTGTGCACTTTTTATAAAAAAAAAAACTTACTTATAGTATAAACAGTGAATACAAACTACATCACACTGAAAAACATGTAAATATTGAGAATAAATTACGATAAGAATTACTTATAAATTTTTTTATGATTAGAAATAAATATTTTTTATGTTTATGTATATATTTAAGTATACCTACTGAAGATCTGAATATTGTATCAATTACAAAATAATAATCTTTTTTGGGCCAAAACTACCGCTGTGCATAACATATTTTGATATATTTTGCTGAATTCTATTTTCTGTTAGTTTAGTTAAAAATTTTGGACTTTTTTTTAGTTTCTTCTTAGAGAAAAATATGCTCTCTTACTTCTTGAAGATCATGAGACAGAAATGTGGAGGATCATCTTATGTATGTGTGCAGTTGCTGCAAACATTAAACATATTGTTTGAAAACATAAGAAATGAAACATCATTATGTAAGTAGCAATGTTTATAAATTTTTTATTTAAATGAGTGTAGAGAACAGATTGACAGTTGGCTGGCTTAATTTTTCACAGTAGCCAGTATGGCAACTGCTAAAACAGCATTTTTGGTACTTACTCATACATACATACCATCACGCCCATAAACCCCGAAGGGGTAGGCAGAGTCAAAGGGGCAGCACACCCCCTTAACCCCATTCAGCCAAAAATAAAACCAGAATGGGTGAGATGGAAAATTGTGAAAAAGTAGTGACAAGTGGCTAGCTTGTTGCCTACACAATCACATACCCAAAACCTGATTTGAGAAGTACTCGCAAATTCATAGTATTATGTCCCATTTAGTTTGGGTCAGCTTAATCCACTTAGATCCCCACCCAGGTCAAACATTTTGTGTGATAATTACTTGTGTTTGTTCTGTCTCTGGGTGTTAATGTCCAATATTTAAGTATATATTTGTAATATCACTGTTGGTTCTGATATCTGTAACACATATTAAGGATGTCAGCATCAACAGTAAGTAGCTTAAAAACTTGTGGTAAAGCTAGTACTTGGAGCTCCTAAGGTCATTTCAAAAGATCAAAGATCACTTGGAGTAAGATGAATGTGATGTAGTCTGATATTTATATTTCAGATTACCTGTTAAGCAACAATCATGTCAATTCAATAATAGTACACAAATTTGACTTCTCCGATGAAGAAGTGATGGCATATTACATTTCGTTTCTGAAGACTCTCAGTCTTAAACTTAATAACCACACTATCCATTTCTTCTATAATGAGGTGAGTACTTATGATATTAATAATAACTCTTTTATTGTGAAATGTCATATTTAAGCTAGGACATTCTAACGTTTGTTCAATAAAGTGTTAATTTTGATATTGAAGCATAAGTCATAATAAAACACAATGTTTAGCATATGGCTCCGGCCGAAAGAGACAGTGTTGTGTGCATAAAAGTAGTACATCCTTTTTCAGAGTTCAAATATTAGGTGTGTAAAATTTCATTGCAATTGGTTGACTAGTTTAGGCGTAAAGACCCAACAGACAGACAGACAAAGTTACGTAGTAATAAGATGTTTATCTATATTTGTTAGTTTAGGGATATAGGTAAGATAATTGTCCAGTATTAGATAATCAACAGCTGTTTATTACCTAAATATCATGAGTAACAACAATTTAATTGATATAACTACTATAAATTCATATACCTACACTTTGTAAACTGATTAGCAATATCTACTGTGTTAAATATATAGTAGGTAATGATAAAATTATTGTTTGAAGACCGAATGATTCATTAACAAGTTTAATCATGCAAATATAAAATGTGACATAGGTAGTTCAGTAGGTATTCACAGTAAAATAGCACACAGGTTTGTTAGTTTCTACTAATCACATGGTCCAGTAGGCTAACTCAATTAATACATATACCTATATACCTATATTGATTGAGTTATTTCACATATATATATTACATAATACATACATACATATATATTCCATTATGAATGCTAATATAGATATATATAAATAAATGTGTGTATAAATAAATGTAATCAATATGCAGGCATATAGTTTCATATCGCTTTACTGATTGATAACTTTAGGTCTTTATGAACATAAAGCATAGTAAGGAGCTGCTATCTATATTTGTTTGTTGTAAGTTTTCTATTTATCTCCATTTTGTGAATATAATTCATGTACACAAAAACAAGTTAGATCCTTAAAACATGCTATAGGCTATATAACATTAACCATAAACGCGGATGAAACCGCGGGTACAGCTAGTTTTAACTAAGAGAGAACTCAGTGACCGCGCATCGAGTTCGCGGCGATACCTTAATGAGCGGGCAGCAAGTTCGAAACTAACTCCTACCGAAATACATATACCTACATAGATATGTATACGTATTCACAATTTACATAGATACTATGTCGTCTGTAATTCCGGAAGGGGTGGGCAGAGTTTGAGGAGCAGCATGTTCCTTCAATTACTTTGGTCAAAAAATAATTTGAGTTGGAGATTTGAGAAGAAATGGCTAGCTTGTCGCCTATACAATCACAATCCTAATCTCCAATACACATTTAGCCGCCTTTTACGACATGCTAGGCGAAGGACACAATTGTTAAAAAAAATTTAAGTCCCAAACCAACTGTAATACTATAATAACGCCAAGAAGGTTATCTACCGTAAAACGCCACTGTATAAAATAATGACAATATGATAAATATTGATTTAAGAATAGGTAAGTCCAATAGCACATAATACTTTATGGTTGCAGCATACAAAAGACTTTCCGCTGTACACGGAGGCGATAAAGTTCTTCAATCATAACGAGTCTATGGTCCGCATCGCCGTTCGGACCCTCACGTTGAACGTGTACCGGGTGCAAGATGCGAGCATGCTACGGTTCATCAGAGACAGGTATTTCAGTTTTAAAGTAAGAATAAATAAATCAATTTAGACTACATCACATGCATTACTCTGATTCCGTGGTAAGTAGCTTAAGCACTTGTGTTACAGATATTAGAAACAACAGTGGTATTACAAATGTATATATATTTAAATACTGAAAATTAACACCCAGACACAGAACAAATACAAGTATTCATCACACGAATATTTGTCCCGGGTGGGGATCGAACATACATCTCTTGTTGCACGTGGCAGAATCACTACCGAATGCGCCATCGAGCCAGTCAATAGAATTGTAAATGCCTTTGTACGCATTACGAAAGCACCTAGGTATAAATTTGATGATAAGCCATCTACGGGAGACTAGTCATTCAGTGCCACTTTAATTACTTGCTCAATTATTCTTAGCTATCATACTGGACCCATACTAAGATTTTGTACCTTTTAGTGACAATTTATTATTTGACAAAAAGTCTCTACGAGAAGTATTTGCAACCTTGAAATCAATGTGCCCCTGACTATGGGTCAATTGGGTCATAGTATAGTGTTGAGAAGCCATGCCAAAACATCGCCTATTCTTTGAGACTAAATACAAATTCATATTTTAGTTACTTCACCAATACGCAACTCTAAACCATAGCAATTATTATAAAATGAATACGATTGGACAGATATACTAAATAAGGTAAAGTAGGTAATAAAGTCAAGTTGTAACTATAGTAACCATACTGTAAACTACTATAACTCCTATTACTGTAAGGAGGTAAAAGTAAACCTTAGTACTTTGGATTTAGGTTGAAAATCGATTAAGTCTGTTTTGCATACGTATTATTAACATTGATTCTTGCTAACGTGTTAGTCCTTATAAGTTGCACTAACTTGATTGATGTCTCTAAGTTCCAACTAAGCTGGATGGGCCCAATATATATTATAATTTATATAAATATGTCATCATCTTCCGAGCATTATGTCCCTTGCTTAGTCAGGGTCCGCTTAGACCATGATCCAGTAGCGAGTCTGGTAATTACATTGAAGCGACAGCCTATTTGACCTCCGGAACCCTTTTTTAAGGGAACCAGACAAACTTGGATCCTGGTTACACATCCATAGTTGTTTGTATGTGCAGATTTCATCACGAAGTATTCCCTCACCGGGCACTTACCTCTGGATTTGAAAAATCCAGTGTTTGAACCCGCACCACTCGGTTAAGGGGCGCATGTCCTTACCTTTAATTGTACCGAGATGTAAAATAAGTATTAGGTTATATTTATTGTAAACTCCTAAAGCTTATACCTGCCTCTTCGTCTGCTAAACAGCACACTATCCTACGAGAAAACAAAAATTGGATAAAAAAAATCTATTTGTTGGGTTAAAGGAATATACATGTGAGACTTTTAGTTAATTTTGGTCAAGCGTTACTTGGTTCCAAACTTCCAAACATTTCCTCACCTATACCTACTTATACTTATTTATTATTATATCTAACGTACCTAAGTAATAACTTAAGGCTGATTTTTCAACGGAAAGTATGAAATCACAAATCTGTGGATAACATTCGATATTTAACTTATATATATTTTTAAAACGCCTATTTGGTTATTTATTCAACTCCTATCTTTTGCTTATTTGAGTCTTAGGGCCGATTTTTTATTAGTCAGATAAGAGTTAAACGACTGATAAAGTATAAAGTCACCAATTTGCGGATGACATACGGTATTTTACTTAGGAAACAGGCAATGACTTTTTACAATCATCCGGATTGTGATCTATTCGATTGTTATCTTTTATCTGACTGTTGTTAAATCAGCCGTTAGTATAATTAATTTGTTTAGTTGTAGGATGACTTTTGTGAACTTGCGGGATGAAATAAGTTTTTGATCATCGAGTTTTAGCTTGTTCTTTTATGTAAATTATTTTTATTGATTATATTATATAATTTTTTAGAACGCGGTGGTAGCATTATATTTTAAAAATAATTAGATAAAAAGAAAGAGACAGCGCTATCCTTTTGTGAGCATAAACCTATTTACCTCAGCATCGTAGAAGAGCGCTATTCTTTTCGCGTCGGAAATCCCTTTGATAGTGTACGGCCGATAAAAGTTAGTTAGTAGCTTTATTTTAAGATTTAATACAATGTAATTTTATTTGAAGGCGTTTTAAAAATTTAGTTTAAATTTATTACCTGGCTGTACTTTGTACGAGCGTGCGAGTTGACGCTAGAAATATTAGGTAAATTCTAAAGGTGCCAAGTCGCCCGATCGGGCGTGTTTTTTTCGGGCGAGATGACGAATAAGTCGTCAATTCAATTCAAATGCAATTCAAATCATGTACGGACTATGACTGCATTAGGACCGCGGAAAATTCGTAAAGGGGGTATGACTATGTCCCGTCTTGATCAGGCAAGAAACGATCACTTTATAGATACGCCAAGTGCGAACACGTGGACTGAAACCCGTGCGGTTTCATTTTCACAGATAATAAAGGTGAAATGTGTTGATTGTTTACTACGCATCGTTGCATGATGATAATATATGTACATTGATCGTGTTCACGTATTTGTAAATATACTATATGATGCGCACACGAGTGGTTTGTAACACGTGTGGATGTGTTTCAAATATGTGCCATGTGCATAGACATTTAAACATATGTATGTGTATGGATTATGCGTACGATTCGCGCCAACATAGTAACAGCTCTGTAAGGCGTTAGTCATTAAGGGTAAGGCTATTATTGTACACGGCATAACTAATTTAGATAATACGGTGCGTTTGAGTGACTTATAAATAGGGGATTTTTTGGAGTTTTTCTTGGTACGACAGTATTCCACTTGGATAATAGTAGTATGTCAATTGGTAAATCTAGCACCTTGTTTCAAAATAATACCATCAGACCTGGGTTAGTAACCTGCGTCAATTTATTCGTAGCGTTATACACTACGAATAAATTGACGCAGGTCCATCTGTTATTTGTAGAAATCTGACACCTTACTAAGTAGCCCTTAGCTTTATTGTGACTGCTAGGCCATACAATATTAGAGAAAAAAATTATATGCTATGTGATACAAAATCAACCTAATATTTTTTTGTCAGCTATTAATATTATCAGTCTAATTTGTTATTTTTCACAAATCAGATATGGCGTTCGGTTCTCTCTGCCTACCCCGCTAGGGAAGTGGCATGAAGTTTAGTTAGTAAGTTAGTTTCAGATACCTATGAGTATTTGACATAGGTATTAATAAATGCAGAATGGTGGAGTAAAGTAGGCTTAGTGGAATTCATACGACTGACATGCTCGATGGCGCATTGGTAGTGACCCTGCCCCATGCGCCAAGAGTTATGGGTTTAATCCCCACCCAGGACAAATGTTCGTATGATGAATACTTGTGTTTGTTCTGTGTCTGGGTGTTAATATCCAATATTTATTTATAATATCACTGTTGTTTTTGATATTCGTAATACAAGTGCTTAAGCTACTTACCTCGGATTCAGATCAATGTAATGTGATGGAGTCTGATATTATATTATCTATACTTATAATAAATCTGTAGAGAGGTCAATTCTGTACATGAAATATATTTTCAAAATAACTATCAGGGGGTGATTAGTGATCGATACTGATGCCAAAAATGCAATCAGTAAAATTTTTGTATGTCTGTCTGTCTGTCTGTCTGTATGTTCCTTATAGAAACAAAAACTACTCGACGGATTTTAACGAAACTTGGTACAATTATTCTTCATACTCCTGGGCAGGTTATAGTATACTTTTCATCACGCTACAATCAATAGGAGCAGAGTAGTGAAGGGAAATGTTGGGAAAACGGGAGCAGTTACTCCATTTTTTAAGCTTCCGTCGCGTGTGCAGCCTTAATGGTTAAAGTTACATAGAAATCATGTATGACGGAAATAGTCTTTATAAAATTAACCATAAACGCGGGTGACACCGCTGGCACAGCTAGTTATATATATTATTATACGAAATTGGTGATAGAATGAAAAAGGAAAGTTGCGTTTATAAAAGTGATATATAATATAATTTAGGCATGTTCTAAGCCTAAATGGTGTTTATTATGCTTATGAGACTACATTTGAATAATCAAAAGTTTCGTGACTTTACCCCATATAGCCAGAACTCGGAATAAATAATGCAAAAAGGTTTGTACAGTTCATTTATATACTTAATTTATAATTTCAGGACTGCCGCACCTTACTTCAGCAATTTAGTCTGGTTTATCGGTAAACATATTTTGGAATTGGATGCGTGTGTAAGAAACGATGCTGAGTAAGTAATTTGTATTTAATGTTGCAGTATAGTTTCATACCTATATTTGGAACTATTATTTAGCTTTAAACTTAAGACAACCATATACCAACTAAATCTTATATATGTTAGAGATATTTTTTAAGCGATCAGGCCTGCTCCCCTCCTCAAAGTTAAAATAAATAATAAATTATTAAACAGGTACTTGTCTACAAAAACTTTCCAGCTACTGGTGTATTGTACAATATCTTGATAATATTCATAATAAATAGTACATTCTCAAAACCCAATTCCCTAGTTCCAAACTAAGCTTAAAGCTTGTCCTATTGATACTAAGTGATGATAGACAGGCATTTGTCCCTAGCGGGATTCGAACCCGCGACCTTTGGTTTGGTGGCCAAGGTCTCTGACCACTCGACCGACGGGCTGTCAAATAATTTCTTAACAATATTATAGTTGAAAAAAAAGTTACACTAAATGAATCTGTAGTTATTCTGAATACGCGATATAGTTTTTCTCTTGCTCACCATTATCCAAATGGCACTGGCAATTTTTACTGCTATGTTATCCAAAATTTTTTTTTTTCTTTTTAGCCACCAATCTCAACAAAAGCTTGACGATCTTGTAGCGGAACACCTCGACCATTTACACTACATCAATGACATACTTTGCTTAAACATACCCGATTTGAACGACGTCCTCACAGAGCATCTTCTACACAAACTCCTCGTCCCTCTATACATTTACTCTTTGACATCTGACTCGACGAAGAGACCTGCTACCTCATCCCCTTACAACAGAGATCACATACAGAGCATAGAAGCTATAACGAGGAATCTAGAAGCAATATTAAAAGGAAAGAACACAGAAGTATCTCCCACAAGAATGACTTTCCCAAGACAAAGAATGGAATCGGACGAAGAGATCAAACCTTCAGTGTCTTGCGTAGTGTCGTTGTTCCTTCTCTCGCAAGTATTTCTTATAATAACACATGGGCCTATTGTCCATGCGTTGGCCTGGATCATTTTGCAATCAGATCTATCAGTATTCGAAGATGGCGCCACTAAGATACTTGAAATGTATATAAGCAACGCGAAATCCAACGTCAAATTGGAGTTTTCAAAGCCCCAGCTTAGTTTAGAAAAGGCTTTAGAAAGTACTTCGGGTCAGGAGAGAGATTATACGACTCCGGAGTACAGTGGCCCAAAAGCCTTCGGTTATGAAGGTACGGATACCGATCAATCAAGTTGTGACTTAGATCCCGAGCTGGTCTCGACTTCGTTGCCGTCCACGTCGCATATTAGCGAGTCCTCGAGCATAGCTCATGATTCCACTGAAGATTTAGTCACGCAATTACACTCTTTAAAGTCTAACATCACGGTTAAAGAGAATATGCCCGATTCGCCGCTGCCAGACTCTGGTATCGAGTCAAGTTCTTCCAAGACTGGGTCCGAGCTATACAATATAACTGATGAGGAGAAGCAGAAAATGCTTGGTGTGACGTCAACTATGCCGCCAGAGAGGACGATGTCTTTAGAAAATATATTGGAGAGAGAAAATAGGGAAATAGAGAAGAGGCCTTTTTTGAAGACTATTCTGGATTCGTTAGATTGTAATGAAAATGACTATAAGGCGTTATTTGCGCTTTGTTTATTATTTGCGCTCATAAACAATAAGGGTATGTATATAATTTACGCAATTCCTATAATGTAGCCCATAGTACTTATTTTACTAAGTTAATTCAAAGCACTTAGTTTACTTCGATTAAATTTTTCAAACTTTTCGGAGCTACTTGCCTTGTTTTCATAAATATTTTCTATATTATTTTACAATTATCTTGGAATGGTAAATTTTGTGCGACTGGTTCTATTTTTAACTTAAAATCGAATCGTTGCTTTAGTGACTCCAGAATCTTGATTTTAGTGTCTCGTACTAATAATTTCTCTTTATTCCTTATCTGCTTGCTGGCTTAGTGGGTAAGATATTTTATACCGTATCCTTAAAATTGTTTGATGTATTTCCCTATTCAAGTTGTTGGAACGGTTGTTGTAGGCGTGAACACGGAGTTGTTGGATACGTTGCTATGCTCAGAGACTGAGGGCGGTAGTGTCACGACTGCGTCGAGTCAAAGCGCAAGTCAGGGCACGAGTCTTGTCACGAGTCAGGGCGCAAGTCAGGCCGTGAGTCAGGGTGAGGCGGCGGGCGGAGAGGCGAGCGATGGCACGCCAACTCCGACGCATTCGAGAAAGCCGATGCAGAGCTTTAATGCGTTGCTGATTTCGAAACTGATCGCGATTGCGAATCTTAGTTGCAAGCCTGGTAAGTCTAATATCTCATAACGTCTTGTGGCTTCTTTTGAACGGTCATTAGCGTCGTGGTTCTTTTAA
This sequence comes from Glyphodes perspectalis, assembly GCA_951394215.1. Classification (NCBI taxonomy): domain Eukaryota; kingdom Metazoa; phylum Arthropoda; class Insecta; order Lepidoptera; family Crambidae; genus Glyphodes; species Glyphodes perspectalis. Next base: position 5,276,856 of record OX596207.1, on the reverse strand, counting down.
AACGCACATGGCATGCTATGGGCAACACAGATAGTTTAAGCGCAATTTGCGTGGTGACTTTCATCATGGGTTTTCGACCGCGACGCGATTATTGTGATAATAAATCAGCCAAGGTCCGATGCTCGTATTTTTTCCTGTCATTTTGATAAAATATACATTTCTAAAATCTATATAGATATGTATATGACGCTACATACATACATACATACATAATGTCACGCCTTTTTCCCATGGGGGTAGGCAGAGATCACGTACTTCCATTTGCTACGATCCTGACATACACCTTGACGCTACACTATGTTCTTAACATGTAGAAAAATACTCAAATTGGTCGTGCCGTTCTCAAGTCGGTTTCTCACATACGCAGTAATTGATTTATCTACTGAATTTAAAATGCGATTATTTTTCCCAGCCTCCAAGGTCCGCCTAGTGACGCTAGAACTGAGCGTGACTCTAGTCCGCATTGCCATGCAAGGGGCCTCAGGCGTCGCCGGCGCGCGGCACATAGCGTCCGCAGACCAGCTCCGAGCGCGCGCCGCCGCGCTCGCGAGGAACTTCTACAAGTGTGACGATATCTTCCTCGATATGTTTGAGGATGAGTGCGTATTATGCTTTTTAGTATAGTAGACTAGATGTGCCTGCGGTTGCACCCGCGTTAATGATAAATGTATCGTGGCGTGATGTTAAGTATATTGCATAGCCTTCGATAAATAAATTATTTAACACAAAAAGGTTTGGAGAGATTAGGGCGTTAAACCTGATAAACAAATAAACTCTTCAGTTTTCACCAATCATATGACATATTTTATGTGAGCTGCCAATATGAATTATTTCTATAGTTGTGGACAGAAATGCGAACGTGTGACGTCATGATTTCGCATACTAAACCCTCAATCGCTCAATTTTGTCAAAGCAATTAAAGCTCAAACTCAAAATGTACTGCAGTCAAAGTATGGCTTTAAACTATTCAATTGAATAACACAAGAAGGAAAAAATAAAGAATTTTTAAATATGTGCTAAATTTACGAGGAATAGGGTGATCCAATCATAAAGATATGCTGTTTATTTTCAGATACTGTGAAATGAGTAAACGGCCATTGAATGTTGAGTGGCTGTGTATGGATGCTGCAATTCTTCTGCCGCCTACTAGAACCCCAATGTCGGGTATCGCATTTGCGAAGAGACTTCCAAGTGGAGAGGTATTGTTAGATGTATGTTTTAGATCCACGTCGTCCATCAGGCTAAGCGGAGCCCATATACTGAGCCAAAAAATAAAAAACATCTCGCGAGTCGAGATGCGGACATTCGATTATTTGGACTCGTATTCGTTTTAATTGCTGCCTCGCTTACAATAGCCCATTGTTTTATACCGCTGTAACATATTTATTGTATTGTAATTTTATAAATATCATATTTATTTGATTTACGCGTGATGGCGGGCGTGATGTTATGTATGTATATCCATAACTACTAATCATAACTACTAAACACGCCCGCAATCCCCGAAGGGGTAGGCAGAGTCAAAAAAGCAGCCCCTTTAACCACATTCAGCCAAAAATAAAACTGGGTTGGGATAGATGGAAAATTGTGAAAAAGTTGTGACAAGTGGCTAGCTTGTCGCTTATACAATCACATACCCAAAAACGAATATGCCACTAGTGGCCTTTTACGACATGCTAGGCAAGAAACACAGGAAGCATTCTCCAACATGAGATAAATGATTTAATAAGTGCTTGAGCTACTTACCTCGGAGTCAGATCAATGTATGTGATGTAGTGTGATATTTATTTATTACAAAACTTTTTATCGTGGGCTACTTAAGCTTTTTAATTCATACGGATACGCGGGTTATATTAGAAGTAATCAGATACAAGGACATTAAGTGGGCCGAAAATGTTGAGTCAGTATAAATGTCTTCCTCAGATGGAGAAAGCACGGCGTGCCATCAGAACATTCTTCCTCATTCGGGATCTCTATCTAAAGCTGACGAACAAACCGGAGAATCAATTGCCTCTCACTAATCCCGCGCCGTTCGTGCAGAGCGGAGACGTTTTAGATCTGAGTAAGTCTAAATTTATGATCAGTGTCTATAATACGTACTAAGTATACTATTGGACTCGTTATCCCCGAGGAGATGAGCAAATTCCGAGAAGCAATCCTCTTAGCCAATAAATAATAATAATAATAAATTATCCAGACTGACACACCAATTCCCTAGTCCCAAACTAAGCTTGTGCTTGAGCTATGGATACTAGGTGAACGGATAGACATACTTAAATACGTTTATAAGCATCCATGACTCTAGTCAAATGTCCATGTTCATCATTCGAAACATTTGCTCCTAGCGGGATTCGAACCTGTGACCTTCGGTTTTGTGGCCAGGGTCTCTGACCACCCGACCGACGGGTCAAATGATATTTCGCGAATATGACGTTTTTCGTCTTAATCAATGTAGTATAAAATATTTTAAAAAGAGAGATCTTGTCGTATTCAGATAAACTTTTTGCATGCTCTTTCAGATGACTCCGATCTGATCTCGTGCGATATTATCCAGAAGGACGGCACGTGGCACCACCGCTTCCTGGCGGTGGACCACATACAGATCATTCTGGTGGAGCCTGATAAACAGAAGTTGGGGTGGGGCGTCGCGAAGTTAGTCGGCAGCCTGCAAGACTTAGAGGTGCGATACTGGCCAAACTAAACTAAAAACCTTGAGTGCCAAAATCCCTGGTGCGTTTGCGTGTTTTAGCTCGTGTGGCGTACGTGACGTAATATTGTATTTGCAAATTGGGCCTAACTGGATTGCTGGATTCAGCATTATGATCCTTAAGAGTAATAGTAATAGTCACTTCAATGCTACTTCCACACAGATACAAGGCGACAAAGAAGACCCGCGGTGCCTGCACCTGACGATCCACAAGCCGCGCGTGGGCGCGAGCGGCGCACTCCCGCGCACGGTCCTGCTGCGCGCCAAGTTCAAGTTCGACGACCATATACGTAGCATGGCGGCCAAGCAGAGGCTCACTAAGGTACGTGCAATTTGATACCCATTAATGATACTATATTATTGAGACTGTGTTAAAATAGTGTTTTTTTTTTCTTTTATATATATACCTTTTTTGCATTAATTGTTACAAACTTTACCTAGATTTTATTATTACAGACAAAGTGCTATATACATACAAGTTTTTATAAAATAGTTATAGGTAGATGTAGATACTATCGGAACATACCGCATAAATGAGGTTTCTTGTATTATATTGTAATACTACTGTCAGATCATTCATCTGACAGTAAAAATTATTCGACTATTATGTTATATACGCAGGGCCGTACGAAATCTCGCCAGAAGAAGATGCAACAAATCGGTCGGCTCCTGGAGGTGTCCGGGATGTCCGCGCCGGTGCTGGCGCCGCGACACCGGCCGCCGTTCACGAGGCACGGCCTCACTGCCATCAGGAGATCGTCCGGTAAGTCTTTGTGATGATCATGACCTTATCTGAGGGCGTCCGATGAACTTGAATGCTCAAATAAATAATTAAATAATTCTCCAAACTGATACACCACTTTCCTATTTCCAAAGTAAGCATGTACACATGCGTCGGCTATTGATACTAGGTAACATTTATTAACACCAATTACTCGATACACGAAACATTTGCACCTAGCGGTATTCAAACAACGCGTATTGGTACCATTGTTTCGTGGCCAGAGTCTCAGACCACTTGACCAATAGGACTGTCAAAGAACCGCCGCATGTGATACACAGGAAATTTAAGTTGTGCAATTTTTTAGTTCATCTCTCAAAGGGCTGCAAAGGTAAATTGATACATAGGCATTTAATAATAACTAAGTTCTCTAAATCTCTTCCATTCTAAATTAGGCTCGGACTGGAATTGGTTCATATGAAGATTATCAATTCAGTTATTTGATGAGATTTTACAACAACAAGCAGAAAGTGATGTTTTTATAGACTGGCTCGATAGCGCATTCGGTTGTGACCATGTCCTATGCGCCAAGAGTTGTGGGTTCGATCCCCACCCAAGTCTAACATTCTGTATCTAATATTTTATTATTTATTTTTAATACCACTGTTGATTCTGATATCCGTAGCACAAGTGCTTAAGCTACTTACCTCGGAGTCAGGTCAATATAATGTGATATTGTTGCCTGATTATTATATTTATTCTTTAGGCGCAGACGGCGAAGAGCCCGAGCGGCGCTTGCGCAGACCGAGCGCGCACATGCTCAAAGACGGTATAGTGGTTTACCGCGAACGCACGACCAGCCGGGAGAGGTTAGTCGAAACCATTACACATTTTCAGAATTAGTAAGTTTTTCCTATATATTTTTATTCGTCACCGTCATCGTGCGATGTGAATGTTCCATTTCAACCTGGTGATGGGAATGTGGACTACTGGACTGATCCGCAATCCAGCTAAACATTTAACTTTATTATCATTTCATTTTGGTGATGGGAACCTCTAGAAAATATTTATTGGCGCTGTTATGTAATAAACCAATCAAATGTTCCATAAAAACCTAGTAAACCGCAAATTGTGATATAAAGCTGAACATTTCTTATATGTGTATTTAGACTCCTTAGTAAAGTGGTAAATATGATACTTAGATATCTTTTTCGTCTTATATAGTATTTTACGATTTTATGTAAAATATGATTGGCCCGATAAAGCGATTCTGCACGAAAAAATATTTAAATTGTTAATGACAAAGGCAAAAGATTATATAATGCATGCCGATGTTTTTTTTTTATTTAACCGATGTTACGTACCCGAAATTCGGCGGTCTAATTTACGCTACGAAATATTCGTACCAGTCAAAGTTGACATGAAAATATGTAGATTATTTTGGTTCTATATCGATTTTTGTCTATCTCCACTGTATTTATACATCTTTGCGAAGACTGGATCGTGTTCATTCGTCATTAGTTTCATGTCAGATTTATGTTACTTAATGTACTGATAGAGACATGCCGAAAAAGCCTTTCAATCGGTTAGTATGTCACAGCGCATCAACATTAACCAAAACTATTCGCATCCATTCTGTGCGTCTACGTTTGTTTGTGACTGGTTCGATGGTTCATTCGGTAGTGACCCTGCTCAATGCGCCAAGAGTTGTGGGTTAGATCCCCGCCCAGGGCAAACATTCGTATTATGTATACTTGTGTTTGTATTGAGTCTGGGTGTTAATATTAAATATTTATGCATGTATTTGTAATACCACTGTTGATTCTGATATCCGTAACACAATTGCTTAAGCTGCTTACCTCGGAGTCAATGTATGTGATGTAGTCTGATATTTATTTATTATTTTTGTTCCCTAGCGAACTCACATTTTTTAACAGCAAAGTACAAATAAGGCATAGTTTCACATAATATATTATATACCGAAAATAATACCATCCCGGTTCGGGTAGTATTTATCTATCTTCCATCGAAAAGAAACTGTTAATGCCAACATTAAATAAATTGTAAACTTAATAATTTTCCCTAACTAGACACTATTACTGCAGGTACTATATAATACCTGAATAACAAGCTAACCTTACATCTTTGTAATGACTTTTCAATAATGCGTTTGAATATTTAGCAGCGTGTCAAGAAGTAGCAGTACCCACGGGTCCCGCGAGGGGTCGCCGCGGTCGCGCTCCGAAGACATACCCTTGGAAGACATCAGGAAGAACGTGGCCAGCTCTTCGACCGCGCCTACGGTCACCATCCCACAGGTTAGTGCACTTGCAACATTTCAACAAAATATTAAAGGTCCATAGACCATATTATAAATCTAGAGTACCTGGCTTTTCACTTAAGGGGGGCTGAACTAAGTAAAGCCTGGCAAAGCTGTCCGAAAAATGTTGAACATGACAATAGAAGTGACACTAACTAACTAACTAAAACTTCACGCTGCTTCCTTAGCGGGGAAGGCAGAGAGAGCCGAACGCACGATCCTTACACACCTCACTCTCCTCTTCAACATTCATGATCCTTTTCATACAAGCTCTACGGTTGTCAGTGACAACGACACTTATGCTACTTCCAAACAGTTGATGGTCTACGATAAGATACATATTTTATAAAGCGGTCCTTCATCACTAAAATATCTGTTCTGGTCACTAAAACCACCAGTCTAGACATTAAATCTTATTGTACACGAAATATAAATAAATAAATAAGTAAATAAACAAAATGCTTTATTGACAAAATAACTAAACTAACTTACTAAACTTCATGCCACTTCCTTTCCCTATTGACAAGTTTTTTTTTTTTTTTTTTGATTCTACAGTATTCCAAAATAGGCTTTTTCCTGTAGTATGGAATCCAGTGTCCTCTCCCTCCAAAATAAATCTCTAAGAAGGTTAAATTATTTTCAAGTTTATTAAGAACCCAACCAATAGAAGCGACTATAATCTTGAGAAAGTATATTTTATCGCTAGCCCAAAGACCGGAGCACTCGATGTTATTTATAAGTCAAGACGCAACCGCTGCTGGTTGACCTAGCAATACAAGGTTCACTCCACACTTTGGTTCTAAGTTTGAATACCGTGTTGAAATTGTTTTTTTTTTGTTTTTCCAGTCTCAGCCAAGTACGTCAGCAGCCTTTCAAATGGCGCCGTCTGTTTCGTCAGAAGAGACTTCCTTCATATCGGGGGAGCCGTCTCGACCGAAGCGCAAGGGGTTAGTTGAGACCATATGATATTAGCTGAACACGCCTTGAGGCTTCAAACATGACATTGGATAATAGACTTTATTCCAAGGCAGGTAAAGTTACGGGGACTGATAAAGCAAGGTTGGTATTTAAAAAGCGTGGACGTAGATTGTTTTCTTTAACTGAACGATTTTTGTTGTTTCTGGCCTATTTTATAGTATTAATTGAACTCATTAAGGTTTGTTACGGTCGATTTTTTGTTTTCATTTCATGTCTGTCTTGAAATTTAACGAATAATTCGTGAAATAGCAGACGTTAGTTCAAAGGTGAGAAGAATTCAAACTGTATTCGCGGAGGAATATGTGTGTCGGATAAGAGTGGGTAAATGTGTGTATTACTTCGCTGTTTTATTCAATATGTATATTAGAACAAAGGAAATGGAAATGTTTTAGGAATCTACGAAAATTATATAATATTGATGTTAAATACTTGACCTCGTGAAAGTCAAAAGTTACTTCCATTATAATAAGTACGTTTAAACGATGTGGGAATTATGTCAATGATTAGATATCTTGCCTCGTAACGGTATCCGATTTAAAATATCATAATAGCTGACAATAGACGTTCTTTGATTGGTTCTGTTTTTTATAAATCAACTGCATAAAATATTAGTTAATGCGTGGATTATTTACCTTAACTATCGGGCTGCGTTCACCACTAAAATGAAATTAGAAAAGTTTGAAATCTAATCAGATAGATGTCAAACTTTTCGTTCACACTAAATCGACTATGCTATGTTTTAAAAAGGACGAACAATCGCAATTTTGACGAAAGTAATATATTTAAAAATTTTAGTTCTGGAGAAAAACTATCACCAATTTAGAAAAAATATTTTGTAGGTTTTTATAGACCACAGAATTTTGACTTTTGAGGAGGTGAAATCCCACTAAACCTAAAAATTTTCTATTCGCAAAAGCACTTGAGGTATATTTGTTTGACTGTTCTCATTTTTCCCTAAAGAGAATTTCATTTGGCAATGTGAAAATATTATAAATGTATGTAGATAGATGTAGTATAATGGAGGTAAATTTGTTACAATTGTATTTTTATAAAAATTAACGATATGGATCTCTCGTTACGTCCGTATATTTCTGTATGGTAAATATAATTTGAAGGCGACTTTACATAACTACCACAAGGAAAATATTATACATTTTATAAGCTCTATTAAATTCCAAACTCTTGATTATGTACAACACATACTTTGTCCAATAATATAATTATTGTATCTATTATAGTTTCTGTATTTGGAAATATAAAATAAATTACGTAAATATTGAAGAAAATGCTCTAACTAAATATACATTAAAATCAGAGATATTTTTTTTACAAAAAAGTTAATAAATTATAGTAAGGTCGCCTAGACTCAGAAATCGTCGTTGGGCACATTCCATAAGCAAAAATATTGTGTCCGTTTGTTTGTCTGTCGCATTTCCTAAGCTCACGTCGATTTCTATTTAGATAGTAAAAAAATATATAAATGTCGATTATTCACGCTATTTGAAAGACAGAATGTTTTTAAACCCGTGCATTTAGCAACACTCAAAAATCTATTATTACAAAGCTACAAATAAACTGCAAAGATTTGAAATATGCATATAAACATATGAATAAAAAGACTAGATGTCTTAAATTCGTAAATAGATTTACAACAACAACATAACATCACGCCCATAATCCCCGAAGGGGTAGGCAGAGTCGAAGAGGCAGCAGACCCAGATTTATTTTCTGATAAACAAAAATTATATCATAGTTAGACTAGAGATTTCTGGGTTATTAAATATGTAATGGTTTAAAAATTATTCTGTAACTTTGACTAATTTGTACACTATCGGTTGTAGTAACTAACAGTATCTTATAATTGTGTCATAGTTATTATCATTAAATAACAATACATCAACCACATAAAAATAGTGAATTAGTATAAAAATTTAACTAATTAACCCACCATAATAGTACGATTAAACTTTGGTTGCATCACAATATAAAAATAAATTAAGAAATAGTGAAACCATGTGTCAAACTCCTTTAATAATAGCATCATAATTATGTTAGTAATACTATATTATATATATGTATGTAATGTATCTATCATTCGTGTGAGCTGATTTATATGATTTATATATACATGTGTTCTTGGCCGATAAAAGTTTTATGACAACAATAATTTTTAAATATAATTATTTTTTATTATTTTTTTTACCTGCGCTAAGGCAAGAGCACAAGTTTATTATAAATCAATGTACGTATACCGGAAGGCTCAGCCTCTGGATTTTTGTTGTGATTTTATTTAAGGTTTGCAATAAATATATTATTCGTGTAAATATTTTTATGTTCATGAAGAGACATATTATTATTGTAGCGTTGAAATGGAATATATCACATGTTACATTTGACCGGGTCGTTTTATTGCAACACAAATACATCTTACCTCTCTTTATACGCGAAAGTTTTGGGGGCGAATAAAACATTGCTCTCAACTATATTTTCGTTCTAATTTATTTGATTAATCATCTGCTCTATACACATGATATGCACCAATGCCTATAAATAATACAAACGATGTAATGAACAATACGGGGTATGACTTAATAAATTATTTACAATAACACAATTAAACAATATGACATTCCATTGCTCTTTCATCATGACAAATATAATTATTATAAAATCTATTTTATATCCTTTAGACATTCTTGAGCGCTATATTCATTCCATCGTCATGCGATAACAAATTAATATTAAATAATTTTTTTAACCTCGTTCAACATTTGTTCAAACAACATTTAAATCACAGTAATCATTTTTATACAAATATATCAGTACCGCAAAGGTACATCCTACAACGTAGGGTGATACATTAAAATAATTTCGATGTAGTTTTTAAAACTGCCTCGTAAAGCAAATGAAGAAAATACTCGAAGAATCGCAACATCCTTTTGAAGAACTTCATCCATTTCTAGCCAATTTTGCAAAATTATACTTAAGATGACATGATTATACATACAATTTGTATAAAAGTGTCCGCTCGTCACGTTACATAATCTATTATTTGGTAAAGAAATCTTTTGTACAATAAAAATTATTTCTAACTTATTGTAGCGACTGAGAACAACTTATTTTTATTTTGGTCGGCGCAACTTATTTTAACACACTGCGTTTTGAAAATGTAGGTGTCAGTGTGTTTATCTTAAAATATTATGACTCAATGTGGCCCCCTTGATAGTTTCGGCGGCGTATTTCTTCCACATTGAAATATTGACACCCACAAATTCAATTTCCTATTTAATGAACAAGATTATTTATTAGACAAAACTCGAGTAGTATATACAATTCACTTAAATCATACAATATTGCTGTTTAATTCCAATGCATATATTGAATTACCAATGATTATCAATTTCATGGAAATGACAGTAGACATTTAGAATAGATCCTTTTTCACATACTGCGCTATTATATATACTTATGTTGTCTATTGAATTAGTTTAACAGTAGACCCATAAACGCAGCTGTATTAGGCCTTAAAATGTAATCAGCCTAAATAAATCTAAGACCTGAGCTACATAATCACCACTTTGTAGGAAACTCGAAAGAAGCATAATTCATGCAAGCTTAAATGGAAGCACTTATGCGTAAAATTTAATAGTAAGGAGTGATCAATAATTTAAGCGATTTGCGTATCTTTATGAAAACTATAGGAATTTTTGAAACAGTTAAAGCAGTTACAGACGCCTATACCCAAATATCGATAGGAAAAAAATTACTTGCCTTAAACGTATCTCAAACGTTTTCAAATCATATTCATATTAAAAAGCTATGTAAAAGATTGCGTTTTCGTGAACTATGTATATATTTTACCTCATCAATTTATTTTTTAGTTTTCTCCGTTTATCATAATTACATTACGCTGTTACACGTGAATTACGTGAAACATCAATAGTTTTCATAACAAGTAGTTTTCGCATTATAGTTTGAAAACTTGAGTTCTTCATATTTTATTTATAGCGCGGAAATGTTGACATTATATACTTAGTTGTATCATATTTATTATTACCAAGCCTTAACGGAAAAACTATGCAGGCTAACTGTAAGTTTTTTGTGATTTAAAAGACAGCTCATTCATTTAGGGCTTGTGGTCAAAGCAATGTACAATTGAAAGGATACAAATGGATAGCTTTTAAAACCTTAATGTCGTTAAAAAATATCATCAGAGATATCTCACTTTCAAGACTTACTGAAATATGTCATAATTATTATGTATGGCATGAGACAATGAACTATACCTATTATGAAAAATTGGCAATAATAAGGTGCTCTCTAGGCAAATTTCCAAATTTATCGATTGTTAAATAATAGAATAGATCGTATTCGATGCCATTAAGGTTAAATTACTTTTCAATTTGCCACTAAGAGAGTTTACCTTTGCACAAAAAATAATGTTTCTTGTATAAAATATGAAAGATACAAAATATTTTTTATAAGTTGATTTTTCCTAACCGACTCGAGATATTCAAATTGAGTGTCAAGCCGTAAAAGTCGTAGATAGGTTTTTTATATATTTTTTATTTACATAAAGATGCAGACGAATTTTTTTACTCGCTCATGGTTGCTTCTGGTGTTTTAATTAAAAATCTCACTTAAGATTTTTTTGATTTTAACACTACACACATGTCGCATGCGTAGTAGTAAAGTGACCTAACTTAAAATATGCTGCTGATGGAAAATGAGCCAAAATGTTTTGACACGTAATATTTTTTTTAATATATAACATATTCTGAGTTAGATCACTTTACTACTAAGCATGCGACGTGTAATACATTCTGACAGATAACTGGTTCAGTTTTAATGAGTCCAATAATTGTCATATAGCAATGTTAAATGTCCAAATGGATCCTTACTGGACATTTAACAAAACGTCAGTTTACACAACGAAAATTCGTCTGCTAATAGACAAAATAAAATTAACCCTGTTACCAGTTCATGTGCGTTTAGATTAATATAAAACGTTATGGTGTCATGTTGATTTATTTTTCATTCCAATATTATAAGGGCGTGTTTTATTATTCTAGGAAATTAGTGACAAATATTTGTCTGCTTATAACAGATGCCGTTAATTAAATACAATATATAAATATTATATACATAATATTATATAAGTATTAGTAGTGGTTTGTCATATTTGTGTAAGATATCGCTTCAATAAATAAAGTCAGTGATATTTTTAAAACAATGGGTATGGTAATATAAATGGTACTTGTTTATAATTAACCGACTTCAAAAAAAGGAGGAGGTTCTCAATTCGACTGATTTTTTTGTGTTGACAAATTTTGGAAAAATATAAGGCAATGGCATTACTTGCTATTAGGTTATATAAAATTGATTTCAATTTCACCTGTGCTCATTTAGGCTTAAGTGAAAGTAATTTACACAATATGTATTTTTTTTACAATAAAAGTATTAAAAATTAACTAGGGTACGACGATGTGGTGGATTTCTATTTCGTTATTTTACACAACACTTTGTCACACAAGCCAGTTAGTCTAAACGAAGCTCATATTTTTCTTAACATCTATTTATGTTTATGTACGATAATTACTTGTAATCTCATGTATTTGTAATAACACTTAGATTTTTGAAATATTTTTTTTCTGAGTTATTTTACATTTACTCATAATATGAAATCACGATGAGGTGAAATTCCTACGTTTTTAATTCTGTATATATTCTGAACTTTTTATTAACGAATTTACATCAGCAAATAAAATTGGCGTTATTGATAGGAACTAACCTTTATGTTGATATATTTAAAATAATGTACATACAGATGTGTTGAAGGATATTTATAAAAATATTACGTATATTCTGTGAAATATTGTTGTGATAAGCACAGTTACGCTGCCTATGTTGATTCACATTTAAATCCTTTAGTATATTAAATACTCTATTCTTTACAATAGTTACGGTGTAGGCAGACAGTAGGTAGGTAAGTTTAAGTTTAAATTAAGCGAAATTCTCAAATCTTATCATGAACATAATTTGTAAGTAATTGACCATTCTTACATTTAAATAATACAAAATAACTACTTTAATCTGATTACAAAGGTATAATTGACAAAAACTAATCAAAAACGTTTACAATAGGTACAAATTTTATCGGTTTCGTCTCATAGAAACTTAATTTCGAATCGTGTTTCATGAAACACATTATTCTCAAAAAGTGTATCCCTCATAAATATCGTATTCTAGCTAAAATCTGCAGTTATACATTTTAATATTTCACTACTTAAGGTGCAAATATTTCTAAAATATATAATATATTTATAAACAGTATTTCTATATTGTGCCATATACAATGCACGCGTAACACACATTTATTATTATATTTACTTTACGTACTTACACATAAAAACATTATACTGTTAAACAGTATCATTCGCTATACACCAACCTTTATGTATTTAGCTAACTATATATATTAATAATAATAATAATATATCCTTGGTGTCTATACGTAGTTCATACGCCAAGTTTTGTGTTCTCTGTTTCATACAATTATTATAATTTATTTTCACACTGAGTACAAATATCGCCTTTATTATAATGAAATAAGATTATTATGTATATCTTTTACAATAGCTTTGACGTTTACATCTGATAAATGTTAATGGCAACATATTTACAAAATTAGATAATGTCTATAATTTTATGGTTGAATATGATCTATGGAGTAATATATTCCCGTAGAAGTATATTAAAACAATAATTGTTACAATTATTTGGCTATCTTATCATTATTATTTCTATAATTAAATTAATTTTGTTAGTGTAATTTTTACTCGGCGCTTGAACTACTCACATTTTGTTTGACATAATTAAAATAAAATTAACGCACATACGCCATAACACTTTATACATCAGTTAACAATCATTATTGTCAGTTATAAATCTATTTTTATGACTTTTATATTTAAATATAAATTCGCGTCTAGTAGTAGGCAGTTTTAACACAATTATGTTTATATTAAATTCACTATTTAGTTTCAAACTGCTCTGTGGTGTGGTCTTGAGATATTACGTAGTTAGTTGCGTAAATTTAATTGAAAATCAAACTACATTACCTACATAAAAGTATATACCTATTAGGTTTATTTTTGTTTTACAAAATCATGTCACCTAAATGTTATGTATTTAAAATAACAGATACACCACCTTCTGTTTAGAAAATTGCCGGATTTTAAGATCAGCAATACAACTGGTTCTGTGGTGTTGCATGTGTCCATAAACCTGCCTGCCGTACCTTAGATATTGCTTACCATAAGGTAGGCCATATATTTTCATATGATTTACGTATCGCTTAACTGATGACTTATTATTGTTAAAATTTAAATATTTTCACACTCAACCAAACTATGGACGTTAAATAAAAGTAGAACACAATTTTAAATCCCAAAACCACATCCCCAGACGCAAATGTACATCTACTTGGCTTCAAGATGGATGGAACTAGCACATTCAGTATTAAATCGCTACAGAGTTAGAATGAACGCTTACAGTTTACACGATACGAGTACTAGGTCAAATTAACAGCCGTTAAAGCCGATAGTCGTAGTTTTAACTCGGTTTTGTCACGAATTCTAAAAGGATAGGTACTGACATTTTACAGCGTCACACCGTGATTTTGTAGAAGCGAAATTGTAAAAACGAATAGAGGAATGTTTGGGTGTTTTGTATTACCTCACAGATACGCTCAGGATTTGGAATTAGCTTCTTACCAAATATCTAGCTAAAGCTTTAATCTAAGAGCTAAAGCATAGATTCTGAACTAGTTGACGCCTACTTTTAGGCTAGAAACTTTCGGAGGGGAAGTAGAAGACTCTGGTGAAATTGGCTTGTTGAATACCAATACCGATAAAATATTTCTCAATATAAATAGATAAATATGCGTTTTAATTGTTACCACATTCTGCTTAAAGTGGAACTCCACTTTAAGCAGAATGTGCTATTAACTTATAGAATATACATACATTAATGTGTGATGAACAAAATTGATTAGAAAAACTATGCTGTAGTCCAGAGACTATAAATATAAATAAATAAATATCCGACTCCATCACATACATTGATTAGACTCCGAGGTAAGTAGCTTAAGCACTTGTGTTACGGATATCAGAATCAACAGTATTATTACAAATATTTACTTAAATATTAGATATTAACACCCAGACACTGAACAAACACAAGTATTCATCACACGAATGTTTGTTCTGGGTGGGGATCGAACCCACAACTCTCGGCGCATGGGGCAGGGTCACTACCGAATGCGCCATCGAGCCAGTCAACTATATTATGGGGTTCTCTGGTCAGCTCCGGTGTTGCAAACATAATACCATCAGGCAGGCTGTACGCTTGTTTGCCGCCTTGCACAAAAAGTTATTGTTGTATTCTTATGGTATACTTCTTCCTACTCTTTTATTGTTCGTGACAAAAACCTGAACTAAAATTATATAGCACAATACAACCCTTCGTATAGTTAGGTACTGACAAACTTCGACACTCGTTAGTCTAGTAGAATATAGTATACTTATAGTTTCATAGTATATTTAATTTGGTCTGTCAGCGCCTTAACACTCGTTGCACATACCAAGTTCAAGCGATTTTGTTGTAAGAACTGAATGTAAATTGATTGAATACTTTTTGTAACAAAACACAGCTATCTAATGAATATAACTATATGCTCTTAGATATTGTCAGATTATTGAGTAAAAACATAATGATGGGACCTATGATCTTAAATTCACTAAACTGCTAATATTATTTTAATGTTGAAATAAAAGCAATTTAAAATGTTTGGTCTTACTAATCAATATGAAAATAGAAAACGTTATACATATTATTTTTGGTGTAATTTATGTTACTGTCACAGCCTTCTTTTATAATGTTTATCAAAAGACAATATGAAATACTATATTTTACTACAAGTCGATTTTAAATAATCAATAGCAGTGTTCTGTTACATAAAGCATGCAGGTACATAGAGCATCGTATAATCAACAGCAAGGTTAGTACTAGCAAAATAGTCTTAAAATTAGACACGAATAGTCGATAGGAGCTTGCGAGAATAATTATCCAAACGTGCAAAATAAACGGCGACCCATAGCTTATCGAATAGAAAAGATCACTTAAAACGTCCAACGGTCGAGTCTCACGTTATCACATAACCGATATCCGAGGCGAGCGCGTCGCTAGAGTCAGCACGTCCGGGTCCGTACGTATAAAAAGGGGTAAGAATATTGCGACAACGTTTATTGCTTGTGGGTTAGGAGCGCAGTTGGGCGGGGCTGAGGACGAGTTCGCCGTCGGGGCCGCCGGCGAAGGACACGTTGCGCGGAGGGGGGCGGCGCGCGGCGGGTTGCAGCGCGCTTGGCTGGCTCTCGCTTTGGCGCATGGCGCTGGGATGCGCCGGGGCCTGTCGCAGCGCGCTGGGCTGGGCTGCCGGCCGCGCGGGCTGGGCCGCGGGCCGGGCGGGCTGGTCGGCCGGCTGGGATGCGCTTTGCTGCAACACGCTCGGCGTGCTCGCGCCCTCGAGCTGCTGTGTGCCCTGGGGTGATGTGTTCGGTGGCACACTTTGTTGTAATATGTCCTGGAAACATAAAATGCACTGCTAAGTTCTTGAATATAATTTGAAATTAGATGAGGTAAACGCCTCGTGGTTTACAAGGCATAACCGAAGCCCCTGACGTACTGATAATGTCATGATTATAGTGCGGTGACCTCGTGTTCTTCCCTAGCTACCCACTTGTTTGAGGCCTAGCCTTCTACATTTTATATAAAAAATAAGATTCGTAACCAAGTTTGCCACCATCTACCTGCTGCATCGTCTGGAGCAGCGGCAAATGCGGCAGACGCGGTGCCGTACCGGCGGAGACGCTCATCTTCTTCCCTGCTGAACAAGCTGACCTCGTTGCGTCACATGTCGCACGCATTTATTTCTGGACAGGCTCCCTGCCTCTGTCATATGTTGATTATCCCTTATTATTCCTTGGCTTAGCCTTCTGCATATTGTAATAGCTTCTCACAACTTACCTGCTGCATCGACGACGTCTGCGGCAGCGGCAGATGCGGCGGCGCAGATGCGGTGCGGTACCGGCGGAGACGCTCGTCTTCTTCCCCGCTGGACAGGCTCGACACGTCGCACGAGGACGCGTCGAGCCGCCGCGCCGGCGAGCACTGCGCCGGGCCGGCGCGAGGGCCGCTCCCTCCTCCGGCGAGCGGCATCTCCTCCCCCTCCCCGAAACCGGACAGTCTGGAAACAAGATTAGAACATCATCAGGTTGAAAATGTATGCTCTTCTTTTTCCAGTGCATTTATCATACCAATGCATGAGAATAACTAGGCAGAAACTACTTCACAAAGACTAGCTGTAAATACTAAAAAGACAATTCATCATGAAGACTTTCCTATATAGGTACGCATACCATCACGCCGGTAATCTCTTCCCACCACCACTTTATACACCACCTCATACACATTATATCATCAGAGCTAGAGATACACACCTTCTGCTCTCCTTGTAATTGGTCCGCCGTCGGCAGCAAGGCTTCGCAAATATGCAGAAGGCGATACGCAGCAAACAGCATGCCAAGCCAGCGATGATGAGCGACGGGCCCACCAGCCGTAACGCTGGCGTCTTGAAACCCTGGAAACATCAACTTCATCATGACGTATGGTCGAAGTGGATAACGATTAAGAACGAAGGGAAGATTATGATTTTTCTATTATCGCTATGTTTCAATCCTTGTGGGCTTTCTAGTCAAGGTTCTTTCAGACTATCAAGTTATCAAGATAACATGTTTACTGTTTAGTACTATCTAATGCTGATTTAAGTTACGATACCAGATTCTATGGTGCCTTTACCCCACTAGATCCACTAGATCATGCCAATCATATTTTTACTAATGACATACCTATCCTCTTTTTTACTTTTTTGAACATGAGATTTGTATGACAGTATTAAAATTCATCAACGCATCAGTCTATCGGCAGTTAGGGTCAACAAACGGTGGCTTGATAAATATCAACAAAAGCCATGACGTTAACGTGATTATTGACCGTATAGAATAGATCTTACGACGATCTGTTTGATGACATAATCTTGACAGACTCAGACAGCTCACCTTGTCGCCGGTGCCAACGAAGTAGACGACCAGCCCGACGGCGAGTGTGCCCAGCCCCGCGTACAGCAGTCGCGCCACGCCCCAGGGCTCGCCGCTCGCACCCTCCGCCTCGCCGTCCGACTCCGACGACGAGCCGTATGACGCGTCTCGGACCTGGAACGATAAAGGTCAATAAAGGAATGGTGTTAACCAAGGGCCAATTATTGTCGGACTGTCTGCGTGACTGGGATAATCCACTTCAATGGGAGCAGAGCAGAATATGTGACGTGCATGGTCAAAAGTTCCACGATGCCAACTGGAAAACCTAAGAACCCATTGGACGAAACTCGGCCAGTATCATTCAGCTTCTGACGCACTGCCCTACATCTTACGAGCCTAAAATGGTTTCCTACAAACTCATAGTACAACATTAAGGATTACTGGAGGTATTTCCAGCGATGTAACATCTTCAACTGGGGCCTTTTTATTCACAAGGACCTGGTCTGTAGCTGGGCTAAAAAACCCATATAATATGTAGAAACGCCCCTGTATCCTTAACGATATATTGTATAAGAAAATTATAACTCAAATAAAGGTTGGTCTTTCTTTGAGTTATAATTTCACTTATTTTGAGCGAATGGTTGGTTGATCTGATAAAAAAAAAAATAAGCTAACAAGATGACTTTATAAGTCAAATTACAAAATGCGTTTATATGTATAAATAGGCTCCGAACAGTACCTATTAGTTGTAGAATGTTTTACGAAAAGACTGTTTTAAATGGGAAGTCATAGATGTATGTACCTATTGCAATGATTTATTATTGTCTTATGAACATCCTAACCGTACAAATTGCAATAAAGAATCATACAATGTACCTATAATTACGAAAAAAAAACACAGACTCCCACATAAATCTTTCAAAACCCCGATCCAAGTCTCCACTTATGCCGAATGGAGTCATAAAACTGTACCCACGTATCTATATCATACAGTACAGTTTCTAAATAAATAATAAAAATGGAAGTGAATAGGGAAAGCAGAATTGGCAATCCGCCAATAACAAAAATTGTTTACTTTCGTACACATTTCCTGGTGTCCGGGCGATCAAAAAGGTTCGATGCTACTGGGCTTATGTTAACAGGGGAAGGTTGAAAATCGGCTGGATGTTTGATCGCTACACTGCTGGTAGAATCACCTAACGCCATCATCAGAAAGGTCAAAGGCTCTTCGTTTAATTGATACCTCCGTTTGTTTTGCTTATTTTTCCCCTTTATAAACTGACGATTTAGTAAGGTTCCAGTAAATTATTTATGTTTACTGCCTGTTTCGCGTTCACGTAACATTGATCTTCCTAACAACAAGGTTGTTATTTGCCATACGTAGGTACATATTTTGTGTATTACTTGTCTGTTATTTGTTCGGAAGTATAATTTATTAGTCTGATGGCCGATTTTTTATAGTCAATTAAAACTGAACGATGAAGTACCCAGAGACGAAACATCTTTTGGTCATTTAATTACACAACAGATGATGACTTATAAAAAAATGTTTTTCTCGTCTTTTTCGATCAAACGCTGATCGCAAATGCCAAAGACATGGCATACTGGCAAGTGTTTTTTTTTAAATAAACTCAATAAAACCATCCTGTGAAAGTCCGCGTGTAAGTTATATTAATTAACCGTGACGCTTTATGTTCTTGTGTGCATATCCCAAAATAAAAATATTAAGAACAATTACTCTATAAGCGAGCTCACAAGTGTCAACAAAACAACCCTTGTAGCAAGACGTATGAAATAAAAGGTACACCGATTCAAACATAACTCGATAAAAAATTAACTAAAATGTGCAGAAAATGCTTGTGTTAGTTAAACGGTTCTCACCCGGTTGTTCCTGTGCCATTTGGCGCGCGGGTCTCGCCGGGCGCCGGGGTGGTCTCCGAGCACGGAGCAGCGCCGCGCCGCGCCGCCTGCGCCCGCGCCGCCCCCGCCCACAGAGAGCGCCGCCGCCTCCTGCCACGCCGCGCGCCCAGCCGCGCACTGTAACACACGAGAATTTAAGTCAAGTTATAGAATAGATTTAACATACATACCGATCTTTGGGTTCGATTGCCGTATATCTTTACCAATTTTCAGGGGAGAAGAAACATTTTTATTTTATGGTTCAATGGTAAGGACACGCGCGTCATATCCAAGGGGTACCTACGATTAAAATCCCGGACATTTACCTTTGAATTTATCAAATTTGTAAAAGAAATCATCGGATTTCTACCACTGAAACTACGTACATTCAAATAACTATTGATGTGTAACTATGATCCAAATTGTCTGGTTTACTATTATGAATGACAGATCAGCGGTCGTTTCACTGTAATTACCTGACTTGCTCAATCCTGGATCATGGTCTAACATGATCCTAATAGGGCATGGGACGTATACGCTTGGAAGATGATGATGAACAGGCAATTCAGGGATCCAGGTTATTTAGACAATTACTTAGAACAGCATGCTAGAATTAGTTCTAGTGAATTGATTTTCGTGCAAGTTCCGCAGATCTGGACGCATCTTTATGCTACTAGTGGATCGAGCGCTCACTCTTCGGCGCATCGACCATTGACGATATTTCACGACGCACGGATATACGCCGTAATAAAAACCGTAAAAGTGTCCGTAAACAAAAGCCCGTGTGGACGGGAAGCGAGCGAGTGTCGATATATCAAACAACTCGTTCAGATAGTGTTGCCCACTTATCCGGAGAGAATCTTCGATAAAAACGTTGGACTTGTGAGGATGCAAGTTCTCTGGGGACGCGCGATAAAAAGTTTGAGCTATTTCATTCTGTGTGGGTGAAAACGTACAATGCATACTTATGAATTTAAGTGTTAGATAGCCTATTCGTTCATTCACTTCTTCTCTTCGTCTCTTTTTTCTTATAATTTGGAAAATAATGTTGTAACTTTTAATTTCGCATGTTTTTTTAGGTAATACTTAGTATAGAATTTAATACTTAGTGCAATACTTAACCTAAAATCGCTTCCGGTAATACAAAAATAGTTACCGGAGTCATTCTGGTTAGGAAAAGACGTATATTTCAGTTTTTTTAAAGTAACTTCATGGTGGTTATTCTCTACTGTGGCCATATGCTAACTACGAGTAAGAAACTTTCATGATATAGCTTTGAGCAACTGTAAATACTAATAGTCTTCGATTGTGGAAAATATCTGATCGGATAGGTTGGTACAGGTTGGTACTAAACAGATTGTTGGTACTGAAATTTGATGTAGCAACCACTACATCGATTTATGTATCTACTACCTTATTGCTCGATTTTTAAGTCAAATATTAAAATGATCATATTTCTGATCACCGTTCTTCAATTCTTCTTTTGGATTTGGCGTAAATTGCATATATTTTTTTTTTCTTTAATTGGATATGGTCTTTCCTAAATGCATTTGGCATGAAATTAGTTAAGTGCCGCAATCGCAAAAGTAACATACTTACCTACATACATTATCGTAGTTTAACGCAAACCATTATTCAGTTGCGTGATACGCCGTGACGTCACAGCGTGCCATCGAGATATGAACATGAAAGCATTTCGTTTTGACATTTCACAAATATGTAGTAGATACGTTAAATGTGTATCAAGTGCAGTTGTCATAGAAATACTTATTGTCTCAGTGTTCTATGATACGGTGTGGTATGGTACCTGTAGAGATTCGAAAAACCAAGCTCGGCAGGCGATAAATAACGCTGAAACTTAAACACTTGATTGATCGCGCGCCGCACAACTCCATTGTTCGTCTGGCCGGTCTCTCCGCGAACCATTAGTTAACGCCGGTACCATTGTCGCTTTAGCTGCTTGTAATTGATTCAAAGAAGATGTAGTACCTAGTCGAGTTGATGCAATACAGTGTATTTGTAGTTAGAAAACATGCATGACTTTACTTTTTGATTAAATTGGACAAAAAAATTTTATCCTTCAGCTTTGCACAAAAAATGTCAGTCTCATGTTGGTCTGAGACTTAAAAATAATGCGCCAACTGTGTTCCTTGCCTAGCATGTCAAAAGACGGCTAATGGTAGGTATATTAGGTTTTGAGTATGTGATTGTGTAGTCGACCAGCTAGCCACTAGTCACTACTTTTTCACATTTTTTCATCTAACCCGTTTTATTTTTAGCTAAATGTGGTTAAAGTGGCTTGCTGCCTCTTTGTTTCTGCCTACCCCTTCGGGGATTGCAGGCGTGATGCTATGTATGTATGTATGTACTTTTCAATGCTCTTAGCTATTTACTCAAAGACGATGTTGGAAATAAAGAGGAGGTTTGATTAATCTGATGCAACTCCTGGCACAATTATATCGATGAAGGGTCATTCAACTTTAGATTGTATCCAATCCTTTGATTTGATTTGGAGACATATCCGCAACGTCCAATCACCATTGTAGTTCTACTGGTTCAACCCAATCACACGTGTGTAGGTACACTATGTTGCTGCGGTAATAGACTTTACAACCGCTTTAGAATGCGTGTGTTGATAGACGTACGACGTTTTGAGAGGAATTATATTTGTGCGATGTTAACATCTGGTAAGCCTAATGTTAATCGTTTAAAAAACATTAATTACTTATACCTAATACCTGACTTTGAAATCTGAATAAACCTGTATCTAATCGCGAGTAAAAACCAATAAAAACTTATTCAAAATAAATTAATTAATTAATTTGTACCCGCAAAATCAAAAATCAAAACTTAAAACTTACAATATTAAAAAAAAAATGCTTATGAGTATCGTTTTGCTACTGATTAGATAACCTTTTAAGTCGCAAATATTAATCATCATCTTCCTAGTGTTATCTCCCGTGCTTGGTCGAGGTTCATGATCTTGGATTAAGTCTGGTAATTACATTGAAGCCATTACTGATCTGACCTTTATAAATCATTTAAATGCGCAGGTTTCTTCAAGATTAATGTCAGAAATAAAATAAGTAGATCATTTTAGGCCAACATTAGCTGCATTGATTTATTTCCAAAGTAAATAACTTTATCTTTTCAATAACATAACTTAAATAAAGTAAGTATTCAAAAATCAACGAATGTACCTAGGTACTACTTACACCCAGGTCAGACTTAATTATGGAGACCTCTTCCATCAAAAATGTTTATCCCCAGAACAGAAATTCTTTGCAATAAATACAAAGCCTGAACCATTACACCAACAGGGCAAAATTGAACACTCGAAATATTAATTCTCGCGCCAAAGACTCGCCATCTGTCATACAACATATTAGGATCTATGGAAAACATTGCCAGCACCGTTAATGTTGTTTACCATCCAACAAAATGCGAGAGAATTCGATCGCTCCGAATTATATCAAAAGTGGATTACGAGGGATCCCAAAAGATACAATGGCTGTTGTGATACGTCGGGGTGTATTGGGCTGTATTTTAAACTGAACCCTGCGTAATGGGACGGGAAGGGACAATAATAATAATGCGAGGCGATTTATAATCGACCTCTGTCCGGTACGGTAAAGTAAAATATTGGTATTCATATGAAATGCTGGTAAAGCGGTCGGCTAAATCAGATTCAGGTGTTAAATTTTATTTTGACTGCACGTTACATTGCTGCTTTTGCATCCTGTTAGAATATTAATACTTGCTACTGTAAGTTTGTAGGTATAGCAATCTCTATAAAAACGGGTGATGGGAAATTTAATGTGATATTATTAGATGTTTATCTTAGTGTAAAATAATATGCATGAAATTATTTATGAGTATGAAAGAAATGTGTGTCAGGATCGTGGTTATTAGAACGATTCATCTCCTTATATTGACATGGGAAAAGTGACATAAATTAAATGTAAGTAGTGTTAAAGAGGTGTCTGATGTAATTGGACTTGTAATATAAAATGACCACGGATAGATTGGCTATGAAAAGATGACGTCATACCTACATAGTATCATAATACTATAATCATGTTTATTGACTTGTAATGTTGAAGGGCAGACGAATAGTAAAGTTGACAGTCAAAAGTAGATAATAAATAGATAACTACTTGCTTATTTACACCTTCGTCATTAGGCTATTTACACACGCCTTATAGATATAATGGAAATAATATATCAGAAAATGGTGTGTAAAATAGACTTTTGGCTAAGTGTGACCTCACTGATTTTTAGTTCTTCTCAGCTTCTTTCAGAACCACTTCTATAAATTGTATGAAACAAAGTTGCCGGTTCTGTCTGTTCGCTTAGATCTTGAAAACTACGCAAGGGATGCTGATGCGGTGGTTTTCACCAATAGGTAAAGTGATTAAAGGGGAAGGTTTATATGTACAGTTTCATAATTATGATCACAGTGTGAAACCGGGACGGGTCGCTAGTCTTATATAAAATATCAAAGTATGGAAGACTTTCTATTTTTTTTTTTAATGATCACCCATCTAACTGTGGCTAGTGTTGCTTGACTTGTACAATAAACAACCATAACTTGTCTACTGAGCTCCCTTGTTGTGCCCGTAGTAAACTAAACGGGGAAAAAAAGAATCAATCTAACTTCCGCTAAGCACCAAAATTGCTTGACTCTAATGAAGCAATAAACTTAAGAATTAAAGGAATCACGGCCGGAAATTGAACTTAGAACGTTATTTGTAACGGACAAGCACCCCAACCGACTAAGCCGTCAAATAGCGTGTTGACCCCAGAGAAAAAACCCTTGAAAACTTTATTTATTACGTTAAAATCGCTAGTAATTTCTCTCCAACTATTCAACTGGTCGCACGCTCGTCCCACAGTATAGACACGCTACCAGTGAATCTAACCTAAATGTAAAAACGTATAAATTGAATAAGCTTTTCGACCACACGGATAAATAAATGGTTATGTGCAAAAGTTTTTGGAATATAATTTATGGATTTCCTTAAAATGTTCTGTGAGCTTAATTCATTATTTTGTATATATTCAAACGAATCTTAAATACAAACATACATAAGTAATGTCACGCTTTTTTCCCATGGGGGTAGGGGGGTAGAATGACAATCACACCTTTAGCTTCTTCTACATTCACAAGTGTTTTCATACACGCTTGTCGGTTAAGGGTGCTCTTTACCTGACCTTTTATTTTATTAATATATAATACTAGCTGTGCCCGCGGCTTCACTCGCGTTAATGATTAATGTTATATAGCCTATATAGCCTTCTCCGATAAATGGGCTATCAATACAGAAAGATTTGTTCAAATCGGACCAATAGTTTCTTAGATTAGCGCGTTCAAGGAAACAAACTCTGCAGCTTTATAGTATTACTAGAGATGATAACTTAATGCTATTTAAAGGTTTTTGTAGAAAGCTTACAGTATTTTATTTATTGAACAATTAGGATGGAATCTTGGACAAAGTAAATTTTTGCTTAATAAGCTTCTCAAGTCAGAAAATAAAAAGAACATTAATATAATTGTACGACTAGTGGGTTTCCCCATTATTGATGCTCTCAGAGTCAGAGTTTAATGATGACTAGAAGTAGGTACATAGAAGCGTTGATGTTTCACTGTCACACACTTGATTGTTGTCATGTCATGCGGACCCGCCCCTGCACGAGTATTACCGCGATAATAAGTAATTCGCGAACATAGCTATTGCTGTAAGCATGTGCACGTTTACTGAAATATGCACATGCTACCCTTAAGGCTAGCATGTGCATATTTCAGTAAAGTTTGAAGACCTCATTAATAAGGTCTTCAAACTTTACTCATTCTAAGTCAAATAAGTATTAAAAATGGCATCAATATAGTACACACAGTAGTTTTAAATATTATAGACTCTCGCTGGCAATATGAAGTCTATAAGATCTATAAAAGTATTTAGATATCGTGTAGTGGTTTCTCTGTAATATTGCATTGTTTCGGTATCTTGCCATCCTGCCTGACATACGAGAATCGCCGCTCAAATAATTAATCCGCAATGACGATTGACGAACCAGGTTGCCTAATACGTAGTATCTCTTATATTAAAGTATGAGTATGTGAGTGTATATGAGTATGAGTTTTATTTCTAGAGAACGAGTACATGTTTCACTGTCACACACTACATTGTGGTCATGTCGTGCGGCCCCGCCCCTACACGAGTATCACCGCGGTAATAAGTAATTCGCGATCATCAAATTACCATAGCGCGCACGCTTGCTGCACTGTGAACATACATAGCTATTGCTGTTAGTATGTGCACGTTTACTGAAATATGCATATGCCTAGCATGCATGTTAGCATTCAAGTTTTTAAGATAAATTAATGAATTATTCGGACTCAAACACTAACTGCAAATAAGCATAACCTACGGCTAACGGATACATAAATGTTCTTAAATCTTCTTTATAAACATCCATACTTTGGACACTTAGATATACTTAGAGCAGATATAAAGTTAACATCATTTAAATAAGTGAATAAATATATCCGACTACATCATATACATTGATCTGACTCCGAGGTAAGTAGCTTAAGCACTTGTGTTACGGATATCAAAAACAGTGGTATTAAAAATACATACTCAAATATTGGATATTAACACCCAGAGACAGAACAAACACAAGTATTCATCATACGAATATTTGTCCAGGGTGGGGATCGAACCCACAACTCTTGGCACACCGAGCTTGTCATGTAAATATCATGTAATGTAATTATTATATATCTAAATCAAAATGACGTGTTTTTTTTTATATCCGTTGTTATATTTACAGCGATGGTAGCTCAATGGTAAGGAAACCGAGGAGGCGGGTTCAAACCCGGGCATGTATCTCTGGATTTTTCAAGTCTATGTACGTATTTATACCACTAGCTCGACGGTGAAGGAAAACATCGTGATGAAATCTGCAAATTCAAACAACTTTGAATTTGTAACCATGATCCAAAAATTGTCTGGTTCCCCTATCTTAAGGTTACGAAGGTCAGATCGGCAGTCGCATCAATGTAATTACCAGACTCGCTAAATCCTGGATCGTGGTCTAAGCGGACCCCGTCTAAGCACGGGACATAACGCTAGGAAGATCATGTAATATTTCGACCCCTTTGCTTCTAGCAGTATTTGAATCTTCGACCTTTGACTCTGTAGCCGTAACTATTTTCGGTGCGGCTTGTCATTAAAACTTGAAATCAATAAGGACATAATTGATTGTTGTTTACCTATATTATATCTAATCAGTATCAGATCAGATCAGTCAGTACCTAAAAGGTACAAAACAAATCTATACTTTTACTAATATTATAAAGCTGAATAGTTTGTTTGCTTGAACTCGCAATTCTCTGAAACTACTGGTCCGATTTGAAAAATTATTTCAGTGTTAGATAGCCCATTTATCGAATATGGCCATAAGCTATACAAAATAATCATAAACAGTACATGCACAGCTAGTTGTTAATATAACGACCTACATTACCTGTCTAGCCCCAAATTGTTTAAATTATTTATTGAATCTTATATAGGATGCAACAAATAATATGTAATAGAAAAATCTATTTGTCGTAGTACTTATTCAATTCTCCAGCTTTGTGATTTGCAAACTACAGAAATGTGATATATATAAAGCGATATCAAGATCTCGTTTTGGTCAGAAAATTGCATAAGTATTTTACATTCTAATGTAAATTTATGCAAAATAGGTATTCCACAGGTTGGTTGGGAAATCTACGTTTGATTTACATAACAATCCCAAGGGGTAGATTACTCAGACTGGCATTGTAATTGCATTGAATAAAACACTGAAGGTTTCATTTGAAAATGGAATTTATGAAATACCTAGTTTCTTAGAAGCATGGTTACCGTGACTGTGTTTTTTATTGAATGCAAATATTGTTTGCCGCATATTCAGAAGATTGTTTTATTAGTTTAAAAAAAATAATTTTATTTTATAAAAATATGATTAACTAGTTCCATGTTGGTCGGGGACTTAAATAGAATGTGCCAACTGTTTCTTGCCTAGCATGTCGTAAAAGGCGACTAATGGTATATGGGGTTTTGGGTATTTGATTATGTAGGCGACGAGCTAGCCATTTTTCACTACTTTTTTTACAATTTTCCATCTAACCTAGCCCATTGTCAAATGTTGGTCTGGGACTTAAAAATAATGTGCCAACTGTAGTTCTTGCCTACCATATCGTAAAAGACGACGAATGGTATATCGGGTTTTGGGCATGTGATTGTGTAGGCGACAAGCTAGCCACTTGTCACTACTTTTTCAGAATTTTCTATCTAACCTAGCCCAGTTTTGTTTTTGGCTAAATGTGGTAAAAGGGGCCTGCTGCCCCTTTGACTCTGCCTACCCCTCGGGGATTATGGGCGTGATGTTGTGATGATGTTGTGTTATGAAAATATCTAGTTAGACACATAATACAAGACTCAAAAAATAAGTCATTTGTTCTTATTAAACTCTTAAAAGTAAACCTCTCTACTTACTCAATCCTTATCACAGTGCTTCCAAAGCTCTTCTGGTAAACTGATTACCGTCACTACGTCAGCACGCTCTACTTCACACATCGTCAGGATCACCTGTCCCCTGTCACTTAGCAGGGCCGAATTAATTAATCCCAATACGCCTGAGTGCGTTTTCGACCGATGTCAGTATACGCACTAGGTAATTGACAGGGGCATGCAGTAGTTAGCAATTTCGTAGCGCTGAAAGCTTGGGTTTGCCAATCAGAACTAGCTTATACTGGTCATTAATTTGCCCGACTACGTAAGCTAAAATATATTATGAGTTGTTTTTCACAAAAAATTATCGGATTAAAAGAAAAACGAAGAGAAAGGTGTTAGTGATTTTATAATAACACAAAAAATACGCACACATTAAATAAATAAATAATAGTCATAAAAATTGTCTTCTGCTTTTAGATGGAGGATAAAGGATATCTAGTAAAACTAGACGAGTGAGGTTTGTAAGGATCGTGCCATATGGCGTTCGGTTCTCTCTGCCTACCCCGCTAGGGAAGTGGCGTAAAGTTTAGTTAGTTAGTTAGTTTAGTAAAACTAAACAGTTGTTTTTTTTCTATCGTACTGTTCAACTATATCTTTAAATATGCTATTAGAATTAAATTGAGCTTCTTCTTAGTTTTATGCCTAGCATCAGCAATCAGATTTATTACATTGAAGTAACTGACATTCGATCATAGTCACTTGAAAAGTAATGTAAAATTCCCTAGATTCAGCAGATTGAGCCAGGCGTCAAGCTAATGGAATAAATATCAACTTAGTATAGTATATTTAAAATCTGTAGGTAGGCGCACATTAATCACGCTTTCGAACTCACTGAACTACTACCGCGGATTTGACTTACAGCTATTAAAGTTTAATAAGCTGTTAAACTTTACAAGGTTTCAGAAGTTTGTATGACACATATTTTAAGATTAACTGGGCTGGTTTTATCCTTGACTCTTATTTTTACAATAAGCCAGCACTATAGCAGGTAATATATAACCAGTTCGGTCACGTCGACCAATCTCATTGAAGCTTAGCTAACTACGCAGAAGTAATTATATTGCACAAGTGGCTGCATAGACACGTGGCAATATTTATTTATTTACTATCATAGTCCGATAAGACGGCAAGCCTAACCCAGAGAGAAGTCAAAACCAACGACTTACCGTGCCTTCCGATACACCGGGGTCCAAAACCGACAACTATCGTCTATCGAGTGATTACAATAGCGACATCCAGCTACAAACTTAGGCCCTACTCAGAATTTGAACCTAAGACATCTAGGTCTTAAGGCGCCTGCTACCATTAAACCAACAAGGGCATCATATAAGTGCATAGCAAATACATACCTATATAGCAAAACACGATTGTTGGCAAATCACACTCCCGTCACTCAACTGATAAAATTAATTACGCTTGATGGCGTTTCGACCCGTCATTATGTTCACGTCATTATCAAGATTTAGTTCAACAGAACCAGTGTCGCATTAACTATTCTATAATGTGACTTTAGTGTGTTCCAAACGACATTTTAAATTGGCGTTTTAACGTTTGTCGCAAAGCTATAAATCGGAAGAAATAAGATATTGATAGAATTCACTTTAGAATCCTCTCTTTTAAATGTTTTCTGGTGAGTAGAATAAATAAATTGCGAATATGAAACAAAGTCAAAGACATTACAAATAAAAGGTCTTGAATTATACTTAAAATTGTGTGTTACATACAACTTTTCAAGTAAAATATTTCTGTAACATGCGCGCTACAGTCAAAATGCAATCAATATGATTTTTTAATTTTTTTTTTTAATAAATAAATATCCGACGACATCACATACATTGATCTGACTCCAAGCACTTGTGTTACGGATATCAGAATCAACAGTGGTATTACAAATATATACTCAAATATTGGATATTAACACCCAGACACAGAACAAAAACAAGTATCCATCATACGAATGTTTGCCCTGGGTCAATCAAAGGAATCGAACCCACAACTCTTGGCGCATAGGGCAGTGTCATTACCGAATGCGCCATCGAGCTAGTCAAGCTTTAAGCTAATCTATAAAATCTCACTTACCATCGAAATCAACCAAGCTAACATTTATTACGTATCGAGCGAAAGGTTACGGCACTGCGCAACGATGAGGTGTGAAATAATCCTACGCTTCCAGCGCCATTCGGTCTAGCTGACCTTTACGCCTAAAGGGCCTAAGCACACGACAACTTTTCTATGCGTCATCAATGGAAGTTTTGAGCGGTGGTAGCTCAATGGTAAGGACACGTTTCTCTTAACCGAGGAGTGCAGGTTCAAACCCAGGCATGTACCTCTAGATTTTTCAAATCTATATACATATTTATACCACTAGCTCGACGGTGAGGGCAAAAATCGTGATGAAACCTGCAAATTCAAACAACTTTGAATTTATAACCATGATCCAAAAATTGTCTGGTTCCCCTATCTTAGGGTTATGAAGGTCAGATCGGCAGTCGCTTCAATGTAATTACCAGACTCGCTAAATTCTAAAGCATGATCTAAGCGGACCCCGTCTAAGCACGGGACATAACGCTAGGAAGATGATGATCAATGGAAGATTTAAAAGAACAGCCATGTTATGACCAGGTTGTTTACAAAGCCTCATGGTCACTCCAGCTTTAGATCAAGAGGTTAACACCAGTTTAAATACCAATTTCACAAAAATAAACATTGGTAAAGAATCTTTTTATTGTTATACATTTTTGTCTTAAAGTTTAGATGGATGGATGGATGTTTGCAAATTGCAAAAGGGATCTGGATTAAACTTATCATACATATAGAGATTATAGTTTGGAATAGCACTTAGAAACAAGTCTTTCCATGGAAAATATATATGCCGCGAAACGCACTGTAAATGTCTTTATAACAAACTAAATTCCATGCGCAACATAATTATACTATGCTTCTAAAATTGTTAATAAACATTACTTTATACCTAAGGCTTACTTTACAGATAGGTAGAGATAAGATCGATGCACTTATTGCTATAATTGCAATGTGGTATCAGATGGCTTAGTTAATTGTACAAATGTATCGAGTTACTACTGCAGTATGATGTCACACGTCTACGTTTGTAAGTTCAAATATCTGTAACATTAACTTTACATAAATATTATATAATTTTCCTGATTTTTATTAGTTAACTGTTTATCGCTGCAATGTACAATACACATTTAAATAATATAGGAACAACTAATTAGTTAGAAAGATAAACAAATAACAAACAACGCCAAATATCCAACAACCAATTAATTCGCTTAAATTACGTGATGAACAGTACAATCAACGAAATCACCACAAATATCTATATAGTTAGGTATTATTTGTTTTATCCTGCTGTACATATCAAACCCATCCGTGTTTAACACAAAGCCTTTACCTATATTTTATCACTAAAAGATTATATGAAACACTAAGCTTCAAATATATTTCTGATTTGGATTGCCAATCAAAAAGATTAGAAACAGCTGATAAAAACCATAGCACCAACATGGCTGTCTAAAAGTTTATTTTAAACATAAAAAATTGTTGTGACTTCGTGACTGCGCTGTTGGATTGCCCGCACAGCATGCAATGACTTCATTTGCTAATGTGTATTTGTTTTTGTGAAACAACTTCGGTGTAATTGTTTTAGTTCCAGCTTTTGTTTTTCACGAATCATCAGGAAGATTTTTGTCGTCAATGAGTCGTATTCCAACTTACTCGTTTGTTCACTAAAGTATTTTTCAATACCAGTATGTTTAGCTTTCTCGTAATTCACACATTAAAAAAACTGAGATAAAAGGCCGTTGTAATTCAAAGACTAACTACTTGTAAATGGCACATCCTAAGTACCACACGATTATATTATTTCGGAAATTACCCCGACTCATATCGTACCTTCCTACAAAATTGTTTTAATGATATACAGGTCTGTTGGTAAAGTGGTCAGAGACCGTAGCTACTACAGCTAGTCCTGCTAGGGGCAAATGTTTCGTGTGAACTGGGACTTAAAATGTGTCAACTGTGTTTCTTGCCTAGCATGTCGTAAAAGGCGACTAATGGTATATGGAGATTTGGGCATGTGATTATGTAGGCGACGAGCTAGCCACTTGTCACTACTTTTTCACAATTTTCCATTTAACCCAGCCCAGTTTTATTTTTAGCTGAATGTGGCATGCTATCCCTTTGACTCTGCCTACCCTCGGGGATTAAAGACGTGATGTTATGTATGTATGTAACATGGACATTTGTACTCGAGTCATTGATATTTATAAACGTATTTAAGTATGTCTATCCGTTCATCAAGTATCCATAGGTCAAGCTTATAAGCTTAGATTGTAGCTAGAGAATTGGTGTGTCAGTCTGAAGAATTAATTAATTAATTTATTATTTATTTATATACACAAACTGTGAAAAAGGTGTACTAATTCTAAGACTGTAATTACGTGTAAGTCAGTGATGCATCCGAAGCCCGTGATACCACACGATCATATTTGCGAGATTTCCTAGCTGGAGCCGGCACGGTCGCAGCCTCATGCATATTCACCCGCGGCCTTCTTCCCAACGCTAATTTGATTGAGGTGTGCCCATCACGGCATAGCCTTGGGCTTTCAGCCTCGCTCCGACTAGGGAGCCGGGTCTTTTTATTGGTACCTCGCTTTTCCCGACGAGCTAACGATTCTATTGTTGAGTTTGATGGCGAATCGGCAGGTACCGTTGACGTTTCGTTTTACGCTGTAGTCGTACGTAAAAGTGGCTAGAATTGAAACAGTTGGTATTAATGTTATGGCTTATAAAAACGAAGTATTGCTTAATTTTTGCAGAGAAATGTCGACTGCATAAAGTTTTTATGGGTTTGCCTGACGAATTGTAATAATCCTTTGAATGAGTTTTTCACAGGTAAAAGAAGAAAAAATTGTATATTGTATTGGCTTTCAAAACTACTTACTGAAACCCTACCTATGCAAGATTGCATCAACAAAAAAAACTCAGCACTGAGACCCATAGGCGCATATACATTTATGCATAAGTATATCACATATTCATAAACTACATAAACTGCATATAAATAAACGGCAATTAATTTTAATTAGACATATCAAAAAGTGGCAAAAAGTAAGAGCAAGTATAAATAACAGTACCTAATATTTCAATGCATTCTGTTAGCTGCATTGCTTCATATCAGTAGTAGATATTGATTTATACCAGCAAGTCCGAGAGTGAAATCAGATTATAGTTTATTCGCGGCTTCATTCGCATAAAATCAGCATTCATCCACTATAATGTCATTACGTCTGTAAATAGATTTATTTGTGGCAAAGCTTGTTAGTTCGTATGCAATTTCATTTTAACTTCACTTTCTATTGTGTCTATAATATAAAACATATCAGTAAATATATTTATAATATTAATGAAATACCGGCTGATTGCGATAATTTTGTTTTTTGTTTGTTAGTTAGAGACCCTGGCCACGAACCAAAGGTTGCGTGTTCGAATTCTACTAGTGTGATGAACGGATATGTGATATACAATGGTAGTACTTGAGTCGTGGATGTTTATAAAACGTATTGAAGTATGTCTATCCGTTGTCTAATATCCACAGTACAAACATATATGCTTAATTTAGAACTAGGGAATTGGTGTGTAAGTTTAGACAATGAAGTATTTATTTATTTTACTATGTTTTTTTTTTTTTTTTTTTTTACCCCACTCATCTCAGAGAAGGATTTTTTTTAAAGTCTGACAAGAGAACGGGCACAATCTTATATGCGATACTTTTCCTTTGGTTGTATTAAAATACATTCATTTCAGACTATGAATTAGAGTTGACCCTTAAACTCAACATAAACATTTCTCAGTAACAAAGTGACTCTAGTTTACGTTTTATCTCTAAATGTATAATTTCACTATTCAAGTGGTCGTATAAAACGCCAACAATATTATGGGTGAGACCTGGAATGTCAGTAATACAAGCTAGTAGATATTTTTTTAAGAAAACGCTCATGTTCCAAACATGTCTATAAACAAACCACAAACTACTTTCGTTAAGTAAAGTACCGTAATAATTTATCACTTGAATCGCATCAAGTAATAAATTATTACAATACTTTTACTTGTACTGTTTAACTGTCAAATCCTCGCCGCTAAGCCACCGAGCTAAGCTCCGTTAATAAAAAAAAACAGTCGAAATAAGAACCTTTTTTTTTTTTTTATCGGTTAAAAAGGTATAATGATATCTGCTATACAAATGTGTCCGTTAAATCTGACCTGACTCTTCAAGTCAGTGCTATTAACTAACACGCTGTATGGTTATGGGGGATTTGCTTTGATCATTCCCTATATTGTGTTGCATACGGCAGATTGTATGGCGTTCGCTTTGGACTCGACGTTTGATCGCGGTCTTCAATTACTTAATGCAAGGGACATTTCTGTCTGAAACACTTTGGAAAATACTGCGTTAATGAACTAGCGAGGTATGTTTTGGAGGTCAAATATAGTGGTGCTTTTAAAAATTACCTTTTCATATGGTTAAATGGAGTGATTTGATAGATTTTTTTCACATGTTATCATGCATCTCGAAGGCTGTTTTCAATTTGAATTGTCTTCGCGTTTCAGTTTTTATTGGTGAACACTCGAAAAACGCTTGCTGAAATATTATTGTCTTAGTACATTGTCTCTTTTTCAAAATAAGAAGTTGCAATAGGTTTTTTTGATAAAATTTTAATAAAGAATCAATATTTAGTTATAAGATACTTTTATACTACGCAAACAAATCAACACTAATATTTCTTAGAAATAAACCTTAAATTATTAACATTATTCAATAAATAATACTGCATATTTCATTTCTAGAAACTCTTAAAAATAATTTAAAATATAATCCCGCAACGTTTCAATGAAAATGTAATAACCTGCGGTATTTATATTTCTGAGGAATTGTGCATTGAAGTGAGGAAAGTTATTTAACATGTCGGGGTTAAAAAGTACCTACTTCTTTTCAACACTCGTAGCGTTTGAAACAATGCCGGTTGGATTTATGAGGTCGCAGTGCTAGTAGTTGCTACAAGAACGTAGCACGTGCTACGGCGGGCGTGCTACGACGACTACGATATTACGACAAAGCAGAATATTATTGATACTTTACGATCGCAGTGACGTTACTACTACATAATATCTATTCGGTCATTGACATTTCACTAGTTATTTATAGTATGTATGTGAATGTTTTGATGATATAATATCTAGTTGTCTGAGTCAGATAAATGAGATTGAATAGGCATAAAACTGATTTAGATATATTAAAGCACATGTGGATTAAATGCAATCTTCGTAGGGTTTACAAAAACGGAATGCCACTTAACCCTTCACGCAGCTCTTGTGAGTCAGCTGAATTTTCTTATTCGTCTCTACAATGGTTACAAAGGTTGAAAGGCAATCGCTTCGTTATTATAACAATACTAGCCAAATCTGGATCGTTGTCCCTATGGACTGTCTAGGAACCGGAACATAACGCTAGAAAGATGATGGCTATTACTCTAGAGACCCTTATTATACCATACAACGCACACTCGGTGGTACATTTTTCTTTCAGGAGCTATTTTTCGTTAAATCGCTTCCTAATGACCAAGTGCCAATCATAAATAAATTGACCACAATAATGGCCTATTTTCCTTCCCTTTTCGACCAAGAAAGCTAAATTGCTTCGGCCTAAATTGCGAACCGAGTAACAAAGTACTAAAGTTGAAGGGGAATTTCAATTGGTTTAGAGTTTTTCGTGGTATTTATCTTTTAATTTTTAAGCAACAATATAAACACGGGTTTTCAAATGATGTGATTATAGTGATATAAAAATTAAGTAACTTTTATTTATAAAGCCTCTGCATTATATTCATATTACCATAATAGTATAATCTTTAAGACATTAAAAATAATTTGCAAACAATTGGAATTAATTAAAATATCGACCAATGAGGGTTTTTAAAAAATACAAAAACCGCCAGATGGCACGAGGGAGTCTCGTGGTCTTATTACTGTCACTATTGGCTCCTTGTTGACAGCATGTCAGTTTGTTCTAAAAACTTACCAATGAGTAGGGTGACAAGACCGTACGTCACAGTTACGCTATCTATCTGATTTTTTAATTCAAAAAACCCTCATTACACTTGTTAAATAAAGAAGTAATTTGGTTTGCATTAATAATCAATATTTTAAACCGCTTTATTTTAAATGCTGAAATTGGGTTCCTTTTATGCATTTCTTAGCCTCAATTAGAATGTTTCATTAGTTCAAAACTTTCTAATAACTATTATTATTATTAGTAAATCCAATTCCTTTTTTTTTCTTTCACCAACGTTCACTTTCACAACCTAACTCGTAATTAAATACGAGCTTTTAAACTTGCCTAGTACTTAATTACAGTTTTCTTCGCTTTATCGGCCAACAATCGCATTAACAGGTTTTAAATACAGTTACAATCTCCGCAGTTAGTAACTACTTAATATGATAATTACAGCCATGGTTCATATGAGCACTAATTATTTTTATAAAGCCGCAGTTACACTATGGATCGTTTAGCTCGTAAACAATGGTTTTTGGTGACATTTTTAGTACCATTCCTTTTTAAATAACACAAAATTGCTCATCCTTCGGAGAGTTGGTCAGAAAGAAAGCGTCGGAGTCAAGGTAAGAAGAGGCATGCTCCGATTTTTTGGTCATGTGGAAAGAATGGACGATGAAAGATAGACTAAAACAAATATACAATGCGAAAGTGGTAGGATGTAGGAGCCGCGGAAGGCCCAGGCTCACCTACCACGTCCAGATTGGTCGTGTGTTAACAGAAGGTGATGTTAGGAACCATAAAAACCGTAGAACTTGTATGAAAAGGATAATTAGTGTTGCAAGCAAGTAAGGTGTGTAAAGATCGTGCCATATGGCGTTCGGTTCTCTCTGCCTACCCCGCTCGGGAAGTGGCGTGAGTGAGAGTTTAGTAAGTTGCTCACCCTTGATAAGCCAAATTCCTACTTCCAAATTAAGCATATATGTATGTATGTCTATGCTATGGATGGATTGGATCTCAAGAATAATAACAAGATTGAAGTCAACAGCCTTTGATTCCTTAGCCAGGGTCTCTAACAACTAAACTAAGTGATTATCGTACTTTAGTCCCTCAGAATAATTTTATATGAACTATGGAGAAAGAAATAATTATCACCTATCACCCATCACTGAGAACGCACCCTCGCACGCAAGCTAGTGCGGTGACACACCGTGTCAAGGTCCATGCAGATATCGATGTCGCAGATCGATGTCAGTCCAGCTAGTGACGTGCCTATGACTCGCGTTGAAATATTCATGGCTGCCGGCGGAAGGTACACTTTATTTTTAATTCATAATCTAGTTTGTATTTGCATAATTCTCGGCATTGGATGGGTCTGGCTGCAGCGATTTTTATTCTCGTTCAAGTTGTGTAAATAAAGCGTTGGTATACTACAAAATGGTGTAATAAATGGTTGAGCGGTATAATAGTTTGCACTTCGTTGTTAGAAGGCGTTTGGAAACGTTTGGTTTTTAATATATTTTGTGTTTTGGGAAACTATTTTTAGACAGTTACAAATTATATTTAAATACACATCATTAAATATAATTTATTTATTTATTATTTTTAGGCAAGTACATAATTATATTTATTAAACATGTCTAAATGCGTTTAAGAAGCTTCTTGCTCTTTGAACTTTGCCTACCCCATGGGATATTGCGGGTATTATGGTGTTTATGAAAATATTACTAACCCTGAGATTCGACTACAAATTGATCTAAATCACAAACACTATGTATTCATAATAGTTAAAAAAACAATTTACAAAGCAATTTTGCATCTCAACTAGTGTTGCCCAAAGCAAGACTCTTGCGGCGGTCTTGCATGCCGTTATCTTGCAGACTCAATCTTGTTCTTGATCAAATGTTGCTTGTCGCTTGGTCCTGTGTTAAGACCAAGCAACAAGCAACATTTAAGCAAGAACAAGACTAAATCTGCAAGATGACGACATGCAAGACCGCCGCAAGAGTCTTGCTTTGGGCAACACTAATCTCAACTGAAACCTTTTCAGCTTTCTAAAAGAAAACAAATCAAGCCATCATAATAAATAAGTATTCTTAAGAATACTAAAGCAACTGATTGAAATAGCTTGTAAAGAAAACTATTTCAGACCATAAATTGATCCAATCAAAGAAACAGAAACGGAAATTCAATATTCAACCAAGTTTGCAGTTGCAATTTTCATTAATTTGTTTATGAAAGTCTCAAGGATTCTTATTTCCGCACTTTTCTTAAGGACCATTTCTCATTTAATGGCGTTAGAAACAACCTACTTATTGTTTTTATTTAGATGAGAATTTTGATGAAAACTCTAACTTTACAGGTAAATTCAGATATTTTCTGATAAACTATTGTTATTTATTTGTATCTAGGTTTCACTGAATTATGTTATCATAATCATTTTACTAGTAAAGTAAATAAAAAATACAAGTATAATTTCTATATTGTGTGCTTAGTCCGATGTTGGTCTGGGACTGTCCGATGTTGGTTAGGAACTTATAAAAGAATGTGCCAACTGTGTTTCTTGCTTAGCATGTCATAAAAGACCACTAATTGTGTATGGGGTTTTGGGTATGCGATTGTGTAGGCGACGAGCTAGCCACTTGTCACT
Organism: Glyphodes perspectalis; assembly: GCA_951394215.1. Classification (NCBI taxonomy): domain Eukaryota; kingdom Metazoa; phylum Arthropoda; class Insecta; order Lepidoptera; family Crambidae; genus Glyphodes; species Glyphodes perspectalis. Next base: position 5,237,784 of record OX596207.1, on the reverse strand, counting down.
ACTTTTCCACAATTTTCCATCTAAGGCAGCCCATTGTTCCATGTTGGTCTGGGACTTAAAAGAGTGTGCCAACTGTTTTTCTTGCCTAGCAGTACGTAAAGGGCGTCTAATGGTATATGGGGTTTTGGATATGTGATTGTGTGGGCGACGAACCAGCCACTTGTCACTACTTTTTCACAATGTTTAATCTAACCCAGCCCAGTTTTGTTTTTGGGCTGAATGTGGTTAAAGGGGCCTGCTGCCCCTTTGACTGTACCTACGTCTTCGGGGATTATGGGCGTGATGTTATGTTTGTACGTGCTTAAGTGGCAAACTGGCTTAATTGCCCAAAAAAACTGAACATATACTTGTACTTAAACATGTACATGTTTAAGTTTAAAACATGTAACTTTAGATGCTTATTTATGAAAACCAGGTCTTTCCATATCGCTTTAAATCCAATTAAAAAGAATTTACAATATGAAAAGTGTCAATATTACCTATGTTACAGAATTTCAAGCTAAAGTAGGTAGATTAAATTATCAAATATTTGCGCTGTTCATTTAAACTTATTATACTAATAGCTTCATTTGAATATACTTTATTGCAACTCAGTGTAAATGAAGGTCATTTTGCAGTATCTGTTACGCAGACCCGTCATTATCAACCTAGTTAATTTTAATTGGATTACACGTACAATAGCCATTGGTAAATAAAATCAATAGTTATGTCTAGGTGTCTTGCAGAAATATTTGCCTTCGAAAGTGCTGCGCTATGAAACAGTACACCTTTAACAATGTAAGAAGAAATTTTTCTTCTGAAGTAGGCGTTTGAATGTGACAGACAACGGCAGATATTTTTCGCAACAAAAAGAGATGCAATTTCAAAGCAAGGGTGAGTTAAGAGATAACAGAGTCCTACAGGAAAAGAATGCTCGGAGAAAAATTAGGAAAAGTATTCAAGATCAAATACTCTAGGTTTTTAAGGTACCAACGTTTTTTGCCACTGTGATGAGTAAACTAGACAACTGGGATGAGTAAATTTACAAATTCGAATAACGAAGAATGCCCACTTCATCTAGTTCCAATATACATATAAGTTCAAGCGAACCTCGGCTTTGACGTAGAAAATGGATGACATTAAAAGAAATGCTTCATATCAAGGAGAAAGCATAACAGGTATTTGCTGTAGGTATTATGTTCATTAACGAAGTAAAAATAATATTTTGTAAAGGGCTTATAGAATATTGCTCAATATCAGAACTTTTTAGGCTCTGATAGATAAGTAGTCTATAAAATTATGTTAAACGCATAATTTTATAGACTACTTATCTATCAGATATCAGGGTTTGGTCTTGGACTAAAAAATATATTAACAATTATGTTCCATGCTTGGCATGTCGTAAAAGGTAACTGAATTATGGGATTGTAATTATGTACCCAACAAGCTAGCTGCTTGTCACTATTTTTTTTTTTTACAATAATCCGTCTAGCTCAGCTCAGTTTATTTTTGGGTGAATTTGGCTTAAAAATATTTTTCCTTGAACTCTGCCTACCCCTTCAAAATAGCAGGCTTAATGATATGTATGTATGTATGTAGGACTTTGATTTCAGAAAAAAAAACGTTTGGAACCCGCTCGCATAATAGTATATTCAGTCATGTCTAATGTTTAATGTTCAGTTCGCAAAACAGTTAGCGAAATACTCGTTGCGCTTTTCGAACGGCGATATAAAACAGTCGCTATTCGCCTCGCAGTCTCATTCATGTCTTTGTTCACCGCCAGTTCTGAGTTGCGAACTGTTCGCTATAATGCAGCCTACACTTCCAAAGGAATACTAGGGTTGAGTGCTTGCTGTTTTTATTGTGATGGCGTTGCTTCGTCTGTATTTGTGGAGTTTTTATTTATTTTTTGTCAGTTTGCTGCCTTTATCATCATCTTGAGCGTCGTCTTCCTAGCGTTATGCCCGTTAGTCGGGATCCGAGTAAAAGATCTATGTGAACTTTGGTATGATTATTTTACCAAATAATATACATAGTAACGAAACGCAATGCTGTATGGAAATTCGAAGTTGATCAGTCAACTGCTTTGAAGTTGTTGTTAATAAACAAACCAAAACTATTGTAAATTTTACACAAAACATAACATAACATCACGTTGTATTGTATTGTCATTGTAAATGTTATTGTTTAAAAAAGTGTACAGTAGTTGAGTTGAAGTAATTTGACAAAGTCGTTCCTAAGAGTATTGTAATCCTGATGTTTTGAAGTCGTTTAATTACTTATTACCTAAGTATTTAGCATAGATATACATTTATTAGCGTACCAAGATATAGTAATCCTATCATTTCATAAGTATTTTTCGATTAAAACTTCACCTAGCCTCCCATCCGCTACACTTATGCTTCCGATGATTCAAATAGCTCCATTGAAATGAACGTCACATACAGCTTCCCGCCCTAAAAGGACATTCGCATGAATACGCCACCGCGCGAAATGAGGGCAACTAATTACCGCTAGTTGGATTCCGTAAACGAAAACAATAATAATAGAAAACCCGCCCACGTCACGGTTCGACGAAGGTAGTCTGCTAATGAGTTCCGTGTTGCATGTGTTTTGCATCCGCTGTCGAAACGCAAATATGTTTTGGACGTACGATGGAACTGGGACGTGTTAGCTCGGTGATATTGTAAATAGATTAAATCAGGGCACCGATCTTTTGTACAATTTGAGTAGGTACGTACTGTGGTCTGAGCCTGTCAGAGGCTGTGGCAAAGTGGAATGAAGCTACTAAATTTACAAGCTCTATTGCCTATCAGAATTTCGTAACTAGTAGTATCATGGGGGTGAGATTAAGGTATATTTTTATATTTTTAAAGTCTTGTTTGTATTATGATTGAGGCCTCCCACGAAGGGGCCGACGGGGCTGTTCTGGGTGCAGAGGCCGATGCCCACACATCGCCCCCTTCACCCAGTTAGTTTACCACAGGTTACATATTTATACTACTAGCTTATCGGTGCAAGTAATATCGTATCGTGATATCCGCACACTCCAATAATTAACGAGGACGATAAGTAATGTAACTATGTAATATAGTTTTTAACAAAAAAAAACCGACTTCAAAAACGAACCTAATAAAAGTAAAAAATAAATTTGCTTAGGCCAAAATAATACGTATTTTAATACTTATAAATTTGAAGTCAGTAAGATCCACTCGTGTAGACCTGTGGTGAACCGACAATGTCCAATAATAAAATTAAAAAAACTTTAAGTCATTGATATTGAGTTGGTGTTGTATTATTTCTACTATACTACCAACTACTATCGAACTATTACCAGCATCAAGTTTCATTAATATTGATGCACAAAACGCTCTATGGCGATACACAAAGTCGCCTCACCGACGGAGTCAAAATTCATTTATTCAATTAAGCTTTTACAAGCACTTATGAAAGTTAAATGAAGCCACCGACCGACTCGGGCGAGGACAGCAATGTGAAAAGGGTTAACTTTTCACGACTTTCAAATATAGTGTTTTTGGTCGTTTGTTCAACTCATATAAAATGATATGTACTTACATTTATTAGGTTCCCATCCAATTATACTAAAATTTATATATTATATACTACAACTTACTTCAATTTTTATTTATGTATTTTCTAAGATAGCATGTTTCATACACTTAATACCTATCATCTTCCTAGCGCTCTGTCAAGTAATGACTTGACATAGCACTGGGATGATGATGGTTATTCTAAATGGATAATGGTCCACTTGTACCATGATCCAGAATTTGGCGAGCTTGAAGCATTTGAAAGTACCATAGTACTATTTGAAAAAATAGCCATATTAAGCACATGCGTTCTTATGGGCCTGTCTATTATTTGAAATAAAGATTAACTATGTGTGCATTAATGCACACAGCATTAAGATAAGATGGCTGATAGATCTGTATGCTAATAAAATCAATGTATATAGCAAATGTAAAACTGAGTATTCGTCACCAAATAAAGTTTTAAGCATGTCAGCAATATGCAATTGATCTTCCAATGATTGCGGTGAACATACTGTAAGTTTTAGTCAAATTTTCTGTTGCCTTGAAGATTCGATTTTTAACGGTTATATACTGAACCATTTTTAACGGTGAAAGAGCAACGACGTAGATGCTTCGCCGTTAAAAATCGTTCGGTTTGCGCACAAAGCACTATCAGCCCATTCAGCTATCGCGCGGAAGCTATTACACCCACCAGGCTCGTCTACAACGAGGATGGATTCTTATCACACAATAGCTAAACAGCGACTTCGTTGATGATGTCGAAATAGTGTATGAATGGAGATATCTGCGGTGTCATCTATTTTGACATGCTGTTCAGTTTAGCGAACTATATAGCCAGCACATCGAAAAATATGACATATCAAAATGCAGAGTCTACATAGTTGGAGACTGCAATTTAAAAAAAAATCCGTATCATAAACATAGTAATTTGTACTCGATTTGTTCATATTTATAAAGTTATTTAAGTATGTCTTCCCTTGTCAAGCATCCATAGCATTTGATTTTAATAATTTAGCAATTTACGTCTAGCCTTGGTGTACCTACTAGTTTAAGCAAATTATTTATGACATATTTTGATTACTGTCTGACCATCCATCACAAGACCAAAATCATGAATCCGTAATTATTAAATTACCATGACTTACGTTACGACTTAACGTAACACTTTAAAGTGCAATACTTCCTGATTCGTATGTTAATCTAATCCTGCACGTCATGATGATGGTACGTCTTCAAGCGTTCGACCGTTCAGTTTGCATTCGGGCAGGTTAGGGCCCCTCCGTCGGCACCCATTCAGCTATCGCACGGAAGCTATTATCGCTCGCTAACCTTATAAGTGTTTCCAAAAAGTTTACAAAAATAAGGACATTCCTAAAATAAGACTAAGCTATTTCTTACGGAGCTATTAGTGATACTAAAAATTAAATAAATAAATAATAAATAGTTGTTAGGATTCAATTTGATGTTTTTCACAATAGGTTTCCAACGAGAGGGCTAATAGATGAAAATATAGTAGATTTAGGGATGTTCAAAACTTATACCTATAACGAATTCCACGATATAATTTATTTAGTGTGTTCATTGGAGCAGATATCAAGAATAAATTATAATTATTATAACAATAATAAATGGAATCGTTAAGAAGTTCTTTGAAGTTTACGAGTTCTATACTAAAACAGTATTGCATTTCCACCGTTCATAAAAAAAAACTATATAATTTAGTGGTAGTGTCAATACCCCATGGATGCTACAAATACACTTAACCACGTTGATAGCGGTCGTCACCTCTAGCGTCAAGTAGACAAAGCACTTATCTAGAACTTTTCATGGAAATTAGTCTGTATTAAAACGGCAAGAAACTTTCCTCTTATCTTAGTTCTACTGTGATAAAACTTGTTTTTACCACACCTTGCGTAACTTTGCTAGATGGAAGAGTTAAATGAATAAGTATTTAGGACTTACAAGGAGTGCAGGTAAGTAAAAAATATTACCAACGAAGACAAACAAAAAAAGCTAAAATACTAAATAAAATATACAACAATATGTTAGTGTGCGAATAATATTTCAAGGAAATTCTGTGTACTATTTCGTTTATACCAATTAATTGTTTAGTTATCCATCAAAACCTTCAAATATTTGACCGGGAAAGTACACTCGGTCGCTGATTTAATTTGTCATGCAACTACTAAATTCCTATTTCTGTTTTATTTTGTCAAGTCATCTCACCAAACTTTTGGTCATCCTATCGAACCGCAAACTTACGTAAGCCAACACGAATAATGCACCTAATGCGGAAAGCGGCAAGGTTGGATTTACAACGGTGTAATTGTTGGAGGCACGCAAGGGCGGTGATTCGGCGTGTCACTGACGCGGCACTTGATTTACTTGTGACTTTTTGACCTAAATGGGACGTCATTTTGACTGATAACATTTTTATGAGACCTATGTTCAGCAGTGGACAGGTTGGAGAAGAAAAGTCTGCCCGCGGCTTCACTCGCGTGGTATATCGATAAAACTAAACCTATGTATTATTCTAATATATGACTTATATTATATATTTTAAAGGTAACTAAAAATCCATTAAGCAGTTTTTTCATAAAAAGGGACAAAAATCCACCCTTACAAACTTTTACGTTTAATGTTAGCTAGATATACGGAACTATTACTTACTAAGTTCAGTCAGTAAACCACAATAAAAATGCAATTTACAATAATGCAAATGAACCGATTTATCCCTAAATTAAATTATTTTTAAGTAATTGAGAAACCATCTTATTGTATTTTATACAGTATGATACTGAAAATGATTTTACTTGTAAAAAAACCACAGATTCATCTTAAATGGATCTAAACTGATATATGCTAGGGTTTATTTGGATATTTTTGTTAAAACTAATTTAACTTTTCATCCAACCCAGCCCACTGTCCCATGTTGGACTGGGACTTAAAAAGAATATGCCAACTGTGGTTCTTGCCTAGCATGTCGTAAAAGGCGACAATGGTGTATCGGGTTTTGGGTGTGTGATTGTGTAGGCGACAAGTTAGCTGCTTGTCATTGCTTTTTCACAATTTTGCATCTAACCCAGTCCGGCTTTATTTTTGGCTGAATGTGGTTGAAGGGGCATGCTGCCTCTTTGACTCTGCCTACCCCTTCGGGGATTATGGGCGTGATGTTATGTATGTTATGTATGTAAATAATTTAACTGGTCGAAATATAGGATCATTCTAGTTCAATCTGCAAACTGAATATTTACATGCCTACATCTGTCGGTATTGACTCGACTCGATGGCGCATTCGGTAGCGACCCTGCCTCATGCGCCAAGAGTTGTAGGTTCGATTCCCACCAGGACAAACATTCGTATGATGAATACTTGTGTTTGTTCTGTGTCTGGGTGTTATTATTATCCAATATTGAAGTATATATTTGTAATACCACTATTGATTCTGATATCCGTAACACAAGTGCTTATGCTACTTACCCCGGAGTCAGATCAATGTATGTGATGCATTGAGCTATTATTACTAATAGTTCAATGATGTGATAGGAGTCGAATATTTATTTATTATTTATTTGCTAAATTCTATTCAACTCTGTTCAATCAACGTCCGCTTTAATGTGCAAGAGTATCTACCAATCTATTACCTATCTGTTATTATCTATTACTAATTACTAATATATAAAGCTGGTCCAAATTAAAAAAAAGTGGAACTACTGGTCCGAATTAAAAAAATATTTTTGTGTTTAACAATTAACAATAGTTAATCTTTGTATGTTTTATCGATGAAATTATGGGCTATATTAACCACTAGCTGTGCCAGCGGTGTCACCCACGTTTATGGTTAATATTATAAAGACTATTTCCGTCATACATGATTTCTATGTAACTTTAACCATTAAGGCTGCACACGCGACGGAAGCTTAAAAAATGGAGTAACTTCTCCCGTTTTTCCAACATTTCCCTTCACTACTCTGCTCCTATTGATTGTAGCGTGATGAAAAGTATATTATAACCTGCCCAGAAGTATGAAGAATAATTGTACCAAGTTTCGTTAAAATCCGTCGAGTAGTTTTTGTTTCTATAAGGAACATACAGACAGACAGACAGACAGACAGACAGACAGACAGACAGACAGACAGACAGACAGACAGACAGACAGACAGACAGACAGACAGACAGACAGACAGACAGACTGACAGACAGACAGACAGACAAAAAATTTACTGATTGCATTTTTGGCATCAGTATCGATCACTAATCACCCCCTGATAGTTATTTTGAAAATATATTTCATGTACAGAATTGACCTCTCTACAGATTTAATATAAGTATAGATAAACGCAGTTTAACCGCGGGCACAGCCAGTTAACTTATAAACTTTTGCATTTATCAATGTAAGTATGATAGTAAAATACCTATAAAATCGTTGTAACATTGTTTTATTCACTAGGTATGTTTTTCTCAGTAAAAATGTTAGTTATATTTAACTTAAAAAAAAAACTTTTTTACTTTGAATATTCGTTCCGCGGTATTTCATTAAGTAGGAATTTGACCCAATGTTGGTGAATTTTTTATGCTGTAGGTTTAGTTGATGGTACAAATATACGAATTTACGTTATAATGATTGTGGTTAAGTATATGATAAAGAGGATGAAGTTAATAAATTAATTAATTAAATTCTTTCTAGACTGACACATATTCCCTAGTCCCAAACTAAGCTTATGCTTGTGCTATGGGTACTAGGTGAAAGGATAGACATACTTAAATACGTTTATAAACATCCATAACTCGAGTACAAATGCCCGTGTTCATCACACGAAACATTTGCCCCTAGCGGGATTCCAACCCGCGACCCTCGGTTTCGTGGCCAGGGTCTCTGACCACTCGACCATAGGGCCAGTCAAGTGGTAAGATATTCACGTCCCGAAATTATAAAATGTTCTCGAATGTATATTTTTTTGACAAACTGAAAATCACGTTTGCTTAGTCTAAATCAATAATAATAATCTAATTAATAATGTCGATATTTTCTATATTCTGTCAATCATCTGGCAAGTATTTAAATGAATGCCTACTTTTAATCATAAGTAATTAAGTATGCTTAGAAATAAATAGCTTAATAACGATTTCCATGAAACGCTGCATAAATACCTCATATCCCAGAAGGTAGTACAATATATACAACTATATATAAGCAGTATTTCATAGGAAACTAGGTAAATAATGTTTATTAAACGGAAGCGCGAGGCCAGGGGGCGTTGCAATGAATGATATTGCACTTATGATATTGCATTTTAGAATAACATTGATTTACTGGTAATAACACACCCGCCTATGAACAGAAACTATAAATCTGCCGTTACAAACGAATACATTGCACGGAATAGTGTGAAAATACAGGTCGTTTGCCTATTAGAACGTATAAATTTCAACTGTTCTTATGCATTTTAATATTTAACATTTTATCATTTGTTACTTGCAGGCTTATTTTGCTAGGGTTATTTCTGCGATGTTGCGTATTTTGAGAGTTTCAAGAACGGAAGACGGGTGTTTCGTTCATGTTTTAGTATTTTTTCCCGTAGTAATTATTTGGTTTAGATATGATTGTCCAATGCAAGTTGTCCAGGGTCATGGCGCTTAATACTCGATACACGACCCGCAAACGAAGTAATCATAAACATTTTACGTGCATTTCTCTTCAAAATAATTGCGGACTAATTTAGTCAAATCTTTATTAATATTATAAATGCGAAAGTGTCAGTCACGTTTAATCTTTTAACCGAATGCGATCTTCAGCATGCCCAAAGCTTAAACTCTAGAAAGAACATGGGCTACTTCTATCCCGGAAAATGTATAGATCCCAAAGGACATACAATGGTGTCTCTATAACAGCGGGCATCAGTTAATAAAATAACCTATCAACAAAGCGTATTTAAATGGATGGACCATCGATTTTAGTCCAGAGCTCATCAAATGCTCTAAACGTTCCATACGTTGACTGGGTCGATGGCACATTCGGTAGTGACCCTGCCCCATGCGCCAAGAGTTCTGGGTTCGACCCAGGACTAACATTCGTGTGTTGAATACTTGTGTTTGTTCTGTGTCTGGGTGTTAATATCCAATATTAAGTAGATATATATGTATTTGTAATACCACTGTTGTTTATGATATCCGTAACACAAGTGCTTAAGCTACTTACCTCGGAGTCAGTTCAATGTATGTGATGTCGTCGGATATTTAATTATAATTATACGTTATTTACCTATGTAAAACAATTTTGCCTATTTATCAGCAAGTAATGCTTTCCTAAGATTACTCAAAACATGTTTACCTAAGCGAAACTTAGTATTGCTTTTTCATCATTAAAACCATTCGAATATTAACTACTCAAATATTAATATGGTAGGCAGGTAGGCAACGTTTATAACCAGAAATTGCTTAATAGAACCACAATTAGTTTTATGAAGAAAGCACTCCAGAATGTAATAACATGCATAATCGGAATGCATGAAGCTGCAACTTTAATTTCGCGGGCGCATACTGCACATCGGCCGAGTGCATTCATGCGACCGCTATTCATACGGACTACGCCTGGTTACTCGTTCTGTTACGAGTATATCGGACATAATGTGTACTCTGTAAACCAGGCGAACTATATGTATAGATCTATAGTTCTAGAAAAACTTGTTTAAAGTAATTTTTGACGTTGTACAATGTTGGTGGAAGGCTCAAAAAGAATCCGCGTGGAGGATGCATCCCGGAATTTTAGTGGGTATACCCTGGCCGCTGCCATCTCGGCTGGTGAGAGTCTCCTGATGCAGAGGTCTTTGGGAGTCCCACATAACCATCCCGTCACCCCGAGGCGAGTAGTATGCGTAATGTGTTTATCCGGGTAAAAAAAGGTCTCAAAAAGAGCGAACCAACTGCGTTCGGTGTAGCATGCCGTAAAAAGGAACCACCTGTTCTTTGCAATGCATGACGTAAAAGGCGACTAATTTCGTATTGGGTGTTGGGTTTCTGATTATATAGGTAGTAAGAAGGTGACATACAGCGTTCGGTTCTCTCTGCCTAACCCGCTAGGAAAGTGGCGTGAAGTTTAGTTAGTTAGTTAGTTAAGAAGGTGACCCCTGTTGGTCTGGGACCCAAAATCAACACTGTGTTTGTTGCCTAGTACGTCGTAAAAGGCGACTAATAGCGTATTGGGTGTTGGCTTTGTGATTATGTAGGCGACGAGCTAGCCACTTATAAATATTTTTTCTCAATTTGCTATATAACCAAACTCAATGTTATTTTTGGCTAATACCGGTGTAAGGAGCTTATTACTCCTAAAACTCAGCCTACCCCATTGCAAACGCAGGCTTTGTGTTTATTTCTGACTATAACATCAAAAAAGTTAATTTTATCTCTGTACATCATCTTTGTATGTTTCAAAGTGTGAAAGCTAAATAATAGTAATTTTATCCAAAGCGGTCCTCAATAGTAAGTACCCTCGCCTCACGTGTTAGTTCAGACCCGTATCCTTATCGTATTACAACTAACTTGACGTTAATGGAAAACACGGTGCGATGACCTGAACATACAAATGACTGTGGATCTGTAACCTTGATACAATTTGCATTTTTCGTTATGTAAGTTTGATTGATATTAAATCTTGGATCGTGGTGCAAGCGGAATTCCACTAGAAACGGGACATGATGCTAAGATAAGGAATATCTACAAGTATCTACGCTATTACCACATTCAGTCAAAAATAAAATAAAACTGAGCTGGGTTCGATGTAAAAGTAGTGACAAGCGGCTAGTTCGTCTCCTACACAATCACGTACCTAAAACCCGATATACCATTAGTCGCCTTCTACAAACTGCCAGGGAACACAGATGGCACATTCTTTTTAAGGCCCTGACCATATTTTATTTTTGGCAGTCAACCTTTGTAAAATGTATTACCATACAAATTCGTTTTCCAATAAATATACCAAACTTTTTTCAGTGCCGTGAAGTTTAGTTTAGTTATACCAAACTCCCCATGTTCCCGGAGGCAAAGTGCGTGTCGGCCACGCATTAATGTAGGTTCCGTAGCAATTAGCTTTATAATGGTTTTTCGTGGCCCTCCGAAACTTATTATGTATTTCATAGTTACCGTTCAGTTTTGATAACATTTAAATATTCAGTAGGCTGCCTTTGCATATTTTGGTTCACCAACTTCATCAAAGAGAACGTTTTAAATTAGGAATAATTTAAATTTGTTAACATTGAAGTAGAACTGCTGTTTAGTAAATGTTTTTTTTATTAGACAACATCCTACGTACTGTAGAGGAAAAGCATGCAAGTATTCGTCTCAAACTTATCTTAGTCTTAAGTCTCAATCTTTGTAAACAAGACGGGGCTGTAAAACTTTTTTGTTAACATATGTCGATTTTCTCATATTAAATAATGAAAATTGAGAAATTAGTGCCCGATTCTATCTTAAAAAATGTACGTAGAAGTCTACTGAATGATATTGCTCCTAGACATTGAGTTTGCAGGCACATAAAATTATATAAAATAAAAATTATAATGAGTTTCTTTTTAAGAATAAATATTAAAATAAGTGGTCAAAAATTACCCTCGACAAATATATATATATAACAAGCTACATTTTGTTAGTAGCTCAATGCGTAAATAACATTTATGTTATATGTGTTAACATAGTTTAAAATAGTGTTGTGTACTAATGTAATAGTGACTAAACAGATAACAGAACAATTTTAACACATAGTAAGTATATTATCACCATTTCTAAAGCGCCATTCACTGTTACATAACATAACGTATTCTAAAGAGTGACACATTTATTAAATGGCCGACAAGAGCCAAACAAATCATGCAACTTTGTTAAAACCACAGAATAAATACTTTACCTAGTACCTAGTAAGTATAATAGTACTACATACTTCCTAAACATTGACGATTATAGCAGCCTGAACAAAAACAGAAAAAAAATACTGATATTTCAAAATCATAATTATAGTTTTTCCTAGTTGGTTGGACTTTTCGTTGAAATGGAAAAAAGTATAGAATGTACGTTTCGAACAAAAAGTCTATAGTTTGAAAAAATAAATATTCTGTTTTCAAATAGTAAATTCATATGCTTTCATTTTATTTATACCAGCGTTTTGTATTTAATTATTCTAACACAAAACGAGTGTAACGTGCTGAAATCCAAATTAAGCTTAAATGTATTTAGGAAGGTTGTAGTATTTTCGTTCTGTTTTTGTTTGCGCAAATGAACAGTAATAGAAAGAGACAAAACATACCCACGAAGCAGGAGGATATCGCGGGAACGGAGCGATCGACTTGGTGGCGACATTGCTCGGCAGTTCTTGCTTGATCCCTCTCTTGAGACGCTGTTTTCTTCTCTCCCGCGATTTAGCTCTTAACATAAGAGCTGCCTGCATACTTGCCAGTTTTGTGGCCTTCGGTACACGCGGGCAGAAAACTCAGCCTATGGCTACACCGAAGACCGCACAACGCACAGGCCCCGTTATGTGCGATACACTTCGTTTGAACACTCGTCAACCGTTACCGCAACGTTATTTTAAGAGCAACTTTTAAAAGTAAGACTAGCGCGACTACACTAAATTACCGAAACTAGCTTTTTATATTTTCAAGTTAAGCTATTATTTACACGTCGAACATCAATACCCTTTTAATGTTCCATCACAGTAGTATTTACTTTCAGTTATCTCACTTTAAAATGCTTTAGAATTTGATTGAGATAGGCACGAGAAAGGCGCGAAAACTATCGTTAATTTTTATTATAGCTAATTGAACGAGTTTTATTTATTTATAAACTGGTCGTTACCTTAAATTACGATATGTTTTGTGAGAAAGAATACGTAATGGAAGCAAGCGCAATTTGGCGTTTAGTGTTATTTTTATTTTAGTTTAATTAAGCAGTTTTATTGCATTTGTGTGAAAACTTTATCACTCATGTTTCGTTCCGCACATCAAGACGCAGTCTCTGGTTCTTTGTCACCTGCCATCTGACGCTGCTTTCCGATAAATGTCGCTGTTTCATGGCCGGCCCACTTTTGTCACTTTATTAAATAACACTTCGGAGAAGCACATATTAATAATAATAACGCCCTTTGAAGCACCACACACTTTGAAAACAACGAAAAATGAAAATGGCGAGCAATTAACGGCATAGGCTATTGAAATAAAAGATGACGTACGACAATTAACCAATAACGACATAGTTGCATTGCCTTATTCATAACAAACATGCGTTTACATTAAATAAACTAACAATACAATTTCCTTACATACCGACAAAATAACACTAACAGCTTTACTACCAACATTTTTTATTTATTTTTACGCCTGCACACATACAACACATTTACCTTGTCGACACTTCACGATCGTCTAACCTCGGAACTTTGTTGCTTCAAATGATTACTTATCCCACTACCACCAAAAATGTTAATTAAAAAATAAGTTAAACGCTCCTGCTTTTTTACATACTATCACTTTTTATGTCAATAAGTAGTGGTATGTGAGAAGTTCCCAACTTTAGCTTGAGAATATCAAAAAATCACCCGGGATATTTTTATATTACAATTGACATTCAACATTTATGATTTTTTGATTCTGGTGAATTTAATTCAGAAATAGTGATGAGCGTTTTATTGTGGTATCCCAACGCCTTATTACGAATTAAAGTGATTGCTGAATATCATTAAGCAACAATTTCTTAGGTTGGTCAACCGCGTAGTTCACAGCATTCTTATCATGCTTAAACTAATACAGAATACAGACACCGATACAAGACAGGCAGTACCTCGACGAGGTCGCATGGTGAGTGTGGCTCGGAGACGAGGGCGGAGAGCGGGCGCGCGGGGGGCGCGAGGCGCGACTCCCAGTGCTGGCAGGAGTACGCGCGGACGCCGGTCGGCGCGGGGTGGAGCGGGCTGCGCGGGCGCGGGCTAGGCGGCGCGGGCTGGCGGCCGTGCTGGCGCGCCTAAGGAGAAAACCATATTATGAACATTTATCATATTTTAAAGTTATCTAAGGTTTGAAATATTACAAACATTTTTACAGCTAGAACAAAAGGAATAGCAGTTCCTTTTGTTCTAGCAGTAAAAAAAAATTCATCACTAGTGTATTTTATAAGAAATTTACAAAAGACGGTAATTATGTGATATGACTATCACGGGACACTTAAAGACCGTAAACTAATATTTTAGCGATGCTTCGATGAAACCCATATTCATCACCTACCTTAGGATATGGTATCATACTTATGTAGGTTCTTAATAAATTATTATACATTGCAACCAATAATATCTACCAGGCTATTTTAGTGAGAGTTCCAGTTATCCAGATCAATGCAAAAAACTGTCTATATGTTCTTTTATAAATGAGTCACAGTGGTAAATAAATATAATTTGTTAAATTCTAAAGACACCCTGAAATTTGTCTAAATTATGTAATACTGAAAGGGGTTATGTGTGAGTTCCTCACCTTACGGCCCGCGAGCGACGCGCCGCCCGCCGCTGCGTACATGCACCGCCGCCGCGCACCGCTCACCTAGCGCGGCCCATAGTCTAGCTTCGCGCGCCGACGCTACCCGCTCGGCCGAGCGACAAGACGGCGCGCGGGGGCGCCTCGCCGCCCCACCGCATCCGTTCAACTGGTGCACACCTATAATACCGATAACGTTAAGTAACAGCTCCGGTCAGTAACGGATTTGTAAATAACGGGTTCTTTATAACGTTTTTGCACATCACTATATTTGGAATTGTTTTTACACATGGATGATAATGTTTATACGATACACAATAATTTCATTCCAGAAAAATATATTACTTACAGCATTAAATCAATCAATCAAATAAATAACATTTTTTTAATTCATCATCATCAGGTTGAACATCAAGGTGGTGATATAATTAATCACTTAGATATAATACCTAAATTCAGAAGTATTTACTATACATATAAAAACTGACATTGCAAATTAACTATTAAAACAGCTATTGCAAATTATATCTCAAACATCATTAGTATTTTATTTCGTGTTTGAAAATTACCTTCGATGGATAAATAAGTACCAACAAATAACAGAAACATTACGGTCAAGCAGAATTCTAAGAATGTTGAAGTGTGTAGGTAATTTGGTACAACGGCCGGCGATTTCTTTCGCTGCATTGAAATAAGCCGCATGACTGCGAATTAGCTGTTCCGTCATCCGCTAGGCTGACACGCAATAATTTTTCTGCCAATGCCGACGAATAACTGATAATTTATTTCAAGGATTCTGTAATCGCATTTCAAATTAGCGAAACTGTTATCGCTGCGATGACCGCTCACTTCTCGTAAAATGCACAATAATAGACAATTTAAGTAGTGTTTATCTGTTCATGGCTAAACGGTTAAGTCTTAAGAATAATTTTTATATATTTATATATTGTATGTACCTAATTGATATTGTTTCGGATAAATAAAAGAGTAGAGTATGATGCTGTTTTTAGAAAAGGATAGTAAAGTTTATATAAACAATGCCATGCTTATTAAGCTATTTCCAAAATATAAAAATATATTCACTCAGTTGGTATATTTAAATGATGATTAGCAATCGATGAAATATTTTATTATACTAACTACCTATCTAATTGTTGTAAAGATATATCAGATAAAAAGTGTACTTTCGGTACAAATGAAATATATTGACATCATTCATTTTAAGTGGTTTCAATCCTTATGCCACCGTTAGAAAAGTTTTTACATACAAAAAAATTTTTGTTGATAACATTATTATAGATACTATTTTAATTTGAGCCCACGTTAAAAATATACATTAACGCCAACTGCTTAAGACATTACTAGACAAGCACCTAATTACTCGTGCTAAAACCTCCCCCTAGACGCTTCATACAATTTTCATTTACCCTACAAACAAAGCTTACCACTAATGTAAAGGGATTTAATTACATTTTTTAAAGTCCAAAGACGAACAAGAACAAATTCACGCTCGAAGTAATTAAAGCTAAGTAATTACTCCGGCCTGGGCTGGAACGCCTCATATTTACCACGACTTACAATAGACATAGGAGTTATTACACTATCTTTAGATCATTAATGAGCTAATATGTAGAGCTGAAATCAAAAAAATATGTTCAAATAGCTTTAAAGTTGACATTAACGAATCTTTTTATATCATATCAGTTGGTATAGATAAAGAAAAATTTAATTCACCGTTGATTGTTAAAACTAATAATTCTATTGACAATAGTTAAAAAGGATGCATAATTTATTGGATTTATTACAAAATATGATTGTATCTTTTACACACAACAAAAATTATAGTAATAATATAGGTGACATAGAATATATCAACGGTTATACCTACTATTTAATCCCGGCTTGTAGAGCTGTTTTAGCTAATTCACTAAAATATCCCTTTAGCATCAAAGTGTATCGATTGCCTCTAATCAATATAATATATTGATTAAATTACATATTATGTAAACCAAACAGACACTCAGCAGTTCAAACTTAGACCTTAAAGAATTAGCAACAATTAACATATTAGATCGCTTTATGATCACTCGAGCCTCCCGGGACTAACTCCTCTAACAATAAGCCCAGTTTACACACGTCACTAAAATTTATACGACCTCCTACTACGTATTTGATAGGCGGCAATCCTCTAAGGCGCTGTACACACGGCCAGGCCGCGCCAGTTAGCGCACATTAATTTAGATTGCGACAGTGTACACCGCCCCTGAGCGCGTGTTCATTAAACTTATATCGTTGTTGAGGAGGCTTGAGATTGAGGGACCGTAGGAATTGCCTTAAGTAGGCAACGATTGTGTACATTCTTGCTGTCCAAATTTAAAAAAACATACCTATTGCTTTTAATTAATGAAATATCAAACCATTTTTCGTAGTAACAGATCCGAAACGCCATAGATCTTAAAGTCTATGCAACCTAATGGGCGAAACACATTTCTTAATTTTATGTAGAATATTTTATTAAGTTTATCTCCGTATCACTTGACAGCACTTTGTGACAATATAGTTCCTTAATAACAGGAGAATTGAAACTAAAAGTAGTTTATTTATTCAAATTTTTCATGTTTACAATCGAGAAAAGACAATTATTTTCATATATTTGAAAAATCAGGAATGACATAATAACCAATCTAAGTTACAAAACTACACAAAATAAATCAATATTTGTGACTGATTATGTGATTACAAAACATTCTTATAGTTAGCAGTATTTTTACCGTAATATTTGAACCACCATCGCTTAAACTAATTTATCATACTTTCACAATATTTAAACCTAGCATCGATCCATCAACCACTGTGAACTGATTTGACGCACTTATAAATAGTTTGTTATTCCGTATAAGGTTAGCATGTGAAAGAATTTAATCAATCTTATAAAATTCTTTACCCTTAAATGTCGACCACAGAATTATACACTTACACTATAATTAAGAATAAATATTTAAAAAGTATCTACAATTCTGTTTCTACTATATATACAATTCTTTATACATCAGAACAGTTAATATTATAGCACGAGACTCACTTTTATGAAAATTTTAATGCTAAGCGGATTAATTAAAACTGTGTTAAACTACTTTTTCACAATGTTCCGTCTAACCCAGTCCAGTTTTGTTTTTGGCTGAATGTGGTTAAAGGGGCCTGCTGCCCCTATGACTCTGCCTACCCCTTCGGGGAATAATCCCCGAAGGGGTAGGCAATGCAACAAACATTACATCACGCCCATAAGGGCGTGATGTAATGTTTGTTTAGATGTTAATCTATTAATACAAATATAGATGTAATGTTTTACTTTTAACTAAAGATATATTTAAATATGTGAGTATCTTATTCTACATCGCTAATTTTGGGTATCGACGCACGTCGTGGTCCACACACTTAAAAAGGGTTTGAAAATGATGCTCCATATAGTTCATCTGCATTTATTGATGACTTTCAAAAATAGCCTAAAACACGCGGCGCTAATAACAAAAATATTTTAACAATAAAGGAAGTTAATCGGAATTCTGAAATTGTTTTACGACCGCATTGGCTCGGCTGAAAGTTCAAGGAACGTTCCGATCGCCCGATAAGGGCGAAATGTTGCCTTAGTTAGGGTTACTTCTTTATACAGTATTGTGAAATTTGTATAGACAATGTGAGGTTTGTTAATTAAGAAATAGAGGCTGAATTAATTATTTCATGCCGAGATACCATCTTAATGTTTTTCAGTATTTAAAAAAAATAATCATATTAATAATCACTTTTTAAAGTCTAACAATAGACTTAACAATAATGTATCAACAGTGTTATTGGCATTAATTGTGTTTTATTCGGTGTTCTACTGTGTAAGTGACGAGCTAGCCACTTATTACTACTTTTCCACAATTTTCAATTAAACCCAACTCAATTTTATTTTTGGATAATAGTACTTAAACTCTTCAATTCACAAAGGGGTGGGCGATTTCACTGCCGGCGCAATATTACGTAGATATGTATACATGACTCAAATTCTAATCATTATTCAAAATAATAATTTCTAAAAATCTCTGTCTAAAACAACGTTAATACTCTAATCACAATTATTATATAACAATTACAACCCTAACCCAGACCAACGTACTCATAATGTAACAACGAACTTAGATTACTTAGTGTTAAACTTAATTTAGATTGTGTACTACAAATAAGGAAAGTAGACGTTAGAATTTATATCTGTTAACGCTTTACCTAAGTGTGAGGTGACATGAGAGTTGTTAGTAAGTTAATTACTTAATTATGGCTGTTTACAGATGCCACGATAACTAAGTGTTTGATAACGTTTTTATAGTGTACCTAAAATTCTAACAATTTCCTTTTATTTACATTGTTTTTTATCGCTAGAATTGCTAATATATTGGAGTGTAAAATTACTTCTTAGCTACAAATCTATTGCAATTTAAAAGAGTAACTACTAAGTCGGGTCTTATTGGTAAAATCAACGTTCCGAACCTGGCTATAGTCTAATAGATTTGTATTATAAGTATTGAAAAAAAAACTATATAAAAAGCTAACTAAGCTACATTTTTGTGTGATAAAAGAGTAAGGCGCGATTCGAAATATACATTTGTTCAACTAAAACTACGATGCAATATTGCAGATTTTGTAGCAATCCGTAGTCCGTAGTCTTTGGCCGTAGCTGCGAGTGTGCTACGAGCGCTACGACAAGTAAATTACACAGATCCCCGATAGTGGGAATGATATTTGTTCTGAAAACAAATGGCTCTACATAAATAAGTGACAGTCTATTAAGTCCATGTACGAGTATTATAGTCCAGCAAGAACATTTTCTCGTTAAACGGTTTTTAAAAGAAAAATAAAAGCTTTCAACCCTTAACTTATCTGAAAGCGGAAGAAGTTGCGTTATAAGCTAACGCAATATTTCTTTAAAATCCTTTTTATTTCTTTTATAATTTGTTTTCCATAAAACATCCGTTTATGAGGTAGTGAAAGTATTTCAGTACCTGTATGTAATGAATACATGTAATATTTAGGAACATCATTTATGAAATGGCGATAAAGTCCACAAAAACTATGACTAAGTAATAAAAGCCTTTTTATTAAAAAAATATTAGACAGGAAACAATAATTTTACTATTTTATTAAATAGGTACCATTTATTTGAACTCAATCAGATTTATAATAAAAAAGTTTGTACTTGTAAACAGTTCAAGTAAAAGCCATTTAAATAGTTAATATTGTGAATCCAACTTAGAAAATGGTGACAAAAACACATATTCAATATTATTGGATATTGTTTAGACTGATTAAAATTTTTTAGTAGTTTGTGGCATGTTGGTCTAAGACTTATAAACATTATGCGAAAACGTGTTCCCTGTCTAGCATTGTTGTAAAAGGTGACTAATGGTGCGTTGGGTGTTTGGTGTGTGATTGTGAACGCGATTGAGCGACAACGACATTATTCCTATTTATAACTATTTACTCCTACCTTTTTGTCTAAAAAAGGTTCCAGAAATGCTCCTTGAAGCAGTATGCCCTGCTTCTTGGACTCTACTACTCCTTAGGGGGTTGCGGGCGTGGTAATTAATAAATTCTACATCAATTCTCCAGACTGATACACTAATTCCCTAGTTCCAAACTAATCTTATGCTTGTGCTATGGATACTAGAAGAACGGATAGATACGTTTATAAACATCCGTGATTCGAGTACATGTCCATGTTCATCACATGGAACATTTGCCCCTAGCAGGATTCGAACCAGCTACCCTTGGTTTCGTGGCCAGGGTCTCGTTTTCGAAGTTTGGTTTTGTGTCTACCGTATCTCCATTTAATTATAATTTTTAGTCATGTCAATTTATCGTCAGCCATATCTGTCACAATTCAGCCGGCATTTTCATGTAGATGAAGACTAAATATCACAAGAATATTCTGTACCATAGTTGGGACATTGCGTGTCTAAGCTACTGTCAATCTGGTATTATTTATTGTAACACGAAGAGTTGATATGGAATAAACAGCTTTTCTTCTAGAAAATAGTATGAAATTACAGCTCTAGTTTTTGTAAGATCTTTGACAATACATTTAATGAATACATACCATGTATTTATTCTGCAAATATCATACTACTAACTAACTAACTAACTAACTAAACTTCACGCCACTTCCCTAGCGGGGTAGGCAGAGAGAACCGAACGCCATATGGCATGATCCTTACGCACCTCACTCGCCTCTTCAACATTCATAATCCTTTTCATACAAGCTCTACGGTTTTTATGACTCCTAACATCACCTTCTTTTAATACACGACCAATATCATACTTACTAACATTACAAAGAGGAACGATCTGATTGTTTGTTTGAATTAAATAGACTGGAAAACTACTGGACCGATTAAATTATTTTTTTTACCAATGGAAAGCTACTTTATCAGCGAGTAACTTAAGCTTAAATATTCCCACGGGAACGGGAATAAATATTAAAATACATTTCATCTGCAGACTTGACCGTAGCATTAACCACCTGTGTCATAATCATTTATCGTAATCTGTACGCATTTAGCTTAAGAGTGTACGTAATTTTATAATCATCGATTGCTAAAGAACTCTGATCCATTTAAGAATTGACATTATCAGTTGACTAGGTGTAGTCACCGATTCATAAATACGTATGCAAAATAGCTGCTATTTTGTCTGTAGGCTGTTGCAACAAATAGAATACTAAGATTTATTTTGGCAAGTAAATATTTATTTAAAAACGATTTTTCATAACATAATTGTAGTGAAAAATATTTTTGATGTGGCAACTTGCTTTTTAAATTAAAATATAAAAACCAAGTTACCACATCTATAATATTTTTTTTAACAACCCAGAGTAATTTTTCAATCTACAGCTTATTAAAAAATCCGATTGCACCAATAAGGTTGTTAGGCCCAATAAAACTATATGAGCCGCTCAATTAAAAACCTCACAAGTTGAAAATATTCTCGTCGATTAGCAAAGGGCTGAGGGTTGGTCTGCGTGACCGCAGAAATAGGTTAAACGGTTCAAGTGACGCAATCGACCATCCGAGTACATCCCCGCACCTGACCTCACAAATATCAACCTTATCTTTAATGTGCGAGGGTCCAACATCAATCCGAACCTGCGCCGACGACTGTACCGAGGGGAACCTAACAAAATGTAATAGGCTGTATTACAAAGGAGTAAGGTGTAAATGTCAGAGGGACGTCATGGGACATTTGATATTTTTATAACAAGGCTTGTAACTTTATATTCTATGGAATGGAATGGAATGATTTCAAAGTTACGACCGCTAGTTTGATGTTGGATTTGTGAAGGATTTTGTAACAGAAGATGCGTGGATTATAATATTTCACGAATTTCTTTAACAACCTATCAATAGTTACATGAAAATAATTAGTGGATAACGTCATTCAGTATTTTCACGAAACAGTACATGACATTTTAAAAATCATCGTATTGTAAATAATATTGGTAACGATCTGTAGAAAACCCCGTCATAACAATAATAAAACTTCCCGGTTGAATATTTATTTGCGATTATGTATATGACTTAGTTTAGCTGTAATACTTAATGTGAATTTTAATAGGGCATTGACTGAAGAAAATTGGTAGTGACCCTGCCCCATGCGTCAAGAGGTGTGGGTTCGATCCCAACCCAGGACAAACATTCGTATGAAGACTCTTGTGTTTGTTCTGTGTCTGGGTGTTAATATCTAATATTTTCAAGTATATATTTGTAATACCACTATTGATCCTGATATCCGCAACACAAGTGCTTAAGCTACTTATCTTGGAGTCAGATCAATGTACGTGATGTAGTATGATATTTATTATTAATTTATTGATTATTTACATATAGGTAACCTCAATAATATGCCAGCCATGAATTATACAATCAAGTTAAATGTCTTAATACAAATAAATGCATTACATGAGAATGATTTAAAAAAATGCAGTCTAATTAAGTAATAAAATAATTTAATCGTACTAAGTTCACGTTGCATTTATATGAAGCCCTGCCTCCTAAACTAGTTTAAATAAGGATATCGGAAGTCATTAGCCAATTTTAGTTATATTTCTAAACATTAGTACAAAATAAGAAAAGTTATTTATATATATAAAAAGGTAATATACACATTACCCCAAAGTGGTTGGCAGAGTTTATGTACCAGCGTGTTCCTTGAACCACATTTAACCAATATTAACGTTGAGTTAGGTTAATTCTACGACGTTATTCCAAATGTGTTGATGGAACTATACTAGAACTTCCTAATTTCCCTAACGGCCCTGTGTCGCTAAATTTCCAAATCGGATCGATTTGTTTGCTCCATGATCTTTTCGATCACGCGATTCTCGAATGTAGGAAAAACTACTTTCAGTATTCTAGTGGAGAGGAACACAATTAGTATGTAATAAGTTTTGATCAGGTTTTATCCTTACTGATGTATAATATATGTTATAAATGCAAAAGTAAACCGTCTGTATGTTAAGTCTTCGCGCCTAAACGTCTTTTACGCTGCAATAAAATTTTGCACGTTCAAAATTAAAGCCCTGGGAATGGACATTGTCAATTTTCCCAATACGTATTTTCATACCCTGTTTCAGATAGATCCTCCCTATAAATGAGAATCTTCATACTTAAAGATACACATGTAGTATCGCCAAAAAATTAAAATGTAATGTAAATTTGTATTTACTACAAAATGTTCACATTTTCCTCGAATTCGTTGTTATAACTTAATTGTTACTTCGCAGTTGTAAACTGAGGTGCATTCGTGTCGCCAGCTTAGCGATACCTTCGCTAACAACCCAAGTTCCAATTCGCTGGCAATATTTTATTTAAACCGACTCAATACTTCAATAAAACCTCCCAACGTAACAATAACAGCGCAGGAACGATATTTTATTCAAGATATTTCTCAAACGTTGAAAACATCAAACTGCTTTCACGTACATAATGCCATCTTTCTATTCAAGAAAATGTAGAGAGATTGTTGCTTTAACAATGTGAAGTTTATAAGCGTTGATTTTATTTTAAATTCTTCCGACCAATAAATATCGTGTTCAAGAATGTTTCATAGAAGGACTTAATTCCACTTAAGGAATCTGGATTTTTTCTTTGACGAGCTTCAATTTTATTAAAACGGTTTTATTTTGGCTTGTATTTAGGTTTGGTTAAGAATATTTTATGAACTAGAACTGAGAGGTGGTAGCTCAATGGTAAGGATACACGCCTCTTAACCGAGCAGTGCGGGTTCAAACCCGGGCACGTACCTCTGGATTTTTCAAATCTATGTACGTATTTATACCACTAGCTCGACGGTGAAGGAAAAGATCGTGATGAAACCTGCAAATTCAAACAACTTTCGATTTGTAACCATGATCCAATATATCAGGTTCCCCTATATCAGGGTTGTATTTTTGTATTGTTGTATCATGTAATTACCAGACTCGCTAAATCCTGAATCATGGTCTAAGCGGTCCCCGTCTAAGCACGGGACATAACGCTAGGAAGATGATTTTATGAACTAGATAGCACATTGCTTGACGTAATTTGTCTTCTTGACATCCAGCCACTCGATTGTATTAATATTATGTAATAATAAATATATTAACGAATGTTATAACTAACCCAACCACTAAAAGTCAATCAAAACTCAATTGTTATAACTTTGAATTTTTTAAAAGCTAAACCACCATTATATCATTGAGCTCTTTTACAAAGCGTAGATTAGGTGACGCCATTTTGATAACGTTCACCTAAAGATTTAGTTATTTACACAGCTTTATCGATCAATTTATATAAATCAGTTTAGGTTTGATTTTCAATAGTTAGCTAAAAATTAACCAAATAATAGTATAAGTATTAAGTCGTTTTGTGGATGTCATTCGATACTTTACTTACAAAACAGCTGATGGAAATTTTTACATCATTCATATGGTAAAACACATGATTACGGTGCCAAAGCCAAGTTCTCTTTTTGAAAACACACAAAAAAAAAACCGATATCTAACCCAAAACTTATTTTCCAGAATTTGAATTGAGAAGTCATCCCTTTGTAGGTTGCTTAAATTTTTCTAATACACTAGCCTTTTCTATTCAGCCTTCAGACACAGCATCTAAATGGAATGCAGATAACGGAGCTAAAGAGATACATGCTGTAGTTTATTTTTAAAATTCAATACTGTTTGCTCACATGCAGAGCTTGCTGGTAGGGCTGGCGACTTTTTTGAAATACCTGATGTATCGTAATAAGGATTCAGTTGACAGTACATAGAGAAATAGATTGGTTATTTTTTTCTAATGCATAGTTTTGACATTTAGAAGTGGCACCGTGGCAACATATTATATAATATAGAATTATAAATTTTCAAACTTAAATATTTTTATCTTTTCTTTTCATACAGGTATCCTAGTACAGATACCAGTCTCTCACTTAGTAGCTAATATATGACTAGACTAAGTTTCTTCTGTGCCATTTTTTACTTTTGTAACTATGTGAGAGAGAAACAATAAATTATTATTATTATTATTACCTTTTGTTGCCATATAAATTTAGTACTATCCCTTAATTATTAATTTCTATGGTTTATTATTGTTCTTCTCTTGATAAAATATGATTAAAAATAGTATAACATAGGCGATTCCCATGATCTTTCCTACTGGTGTGCTGGTATCAACAATTGATTTATTATTTAACACTATTTACAGGCAGCCCTATGTTAAATGTTTCACGTCCAGGGGTTATGCTTCCTCTCCCGGACAGAGGCAGCAGCCCTGCTGAAAGCAATCCCATATTAATGTTGGCCACAATAACCCCGCCCGTAGTTCGCTCCTTATTGAACGATTCCATACACCGCTCAACGCTTCGGGTAGTACTTTGTGAGCCGTACCATTGCCGCTTTTGTTCGATCCTTTTTAACAATTGTTCACGTCTACCCAGAGTGGTATATTCGGAATTATAGGCTATAGAAGTTCGTTTGATTACTGTAGAAAATAGCGTGTGATTATTACGATGGTGAGTAGATGAAATTATAAAGAAAGTTGATAATTTGGGAAGAGTTGTGAATTATGTTATATCAAAATTCGATTATGTGACTAGATAACTGACTTAAAATTTTAATTCAGCATTACCAGAATGACTGACACTATATCTTTCTAATCTACAAAATAATACCTTCAAATTGTTAGCACAGCAATTCTCTAGCTCCAAACTAAACTTACCTAGTCGTACTTATTCCATAGATTTTACTTTACGGAAATACATACTTAAATATATGAGTACGTCTATAAACATTCAATATTCAACTAGAAATTAGTAATGCATCGTTACGGACGACACATTTTCTCTAGCGGGATTCAAACCCGCCGCCTACGCTTTTATAGCCAGAACCTCACCACTTAACCAAGATAGTGTTGATGTCTATCGATTCCCGTTTCCCATTTGCAAGAACAAAGCTAGCATCCAAAGTCATATTTCATGTAACAAAATCACCTCTTCCGAGGACGTGTAAACGGTCGAAAAAATGGAATCGGAATAAAAGAGCGAACGAATGACTGATTGAAATCGCCATTACTCTTTATAGCGGCTGTCTTCGGCGCTCGATAAGTAATGTACTTTTAATTATACGGTACGACTCGGTAGTTAATATATTCACGCCTTGCCTGCCTGTAATATTGAACAAACCAAACTACCGAAACACTACATACAATCATAATTCAAATTCAAATTCAAATTCTCTTTATTTATGTAAGCTTCATAAAAGCACTTATAATTTTTTTTTTCTCTGTTTATATTGATAAACAGAGAAAAAAACATTACCACCGGTTTGGAAGGTAGACTCTATAGAGATGAAACAGACAATAAACTCAATAGTTACTCTTTCAAATGCCAAAATTTACAATTTCGTAACTGATAGGTTTATCAATTACACTTACTAGGTAACAACACTGCAGGTGAACACTTCATTAAGAAGTTAAACATTAAGGCTTGTAATTTTTATCTTATTTTATTAACTAACTAACTAACTTAACTTCACGCCCCTTCCCTAGCGGGGTAGGCAGAGAGAACCGAACGCCATATGGCACGATTCTTACACACCTCACTCGCCTCTTCAACATTCATAATCCTTTTCATACAAACTCTACGGTTTTTATTATTATTTTTATATATTGTATTATGTATATGTAGACATAAATAAACAGGGCACTCGTCCGTGGGCATCACTCGGCAGGGCGCGCTGAAAACTTGGCTTGCCATGCAAGTCATGGCTTAAATGCTGAGTGAAGCCCTTTTCTTTTGGGCAGCGCAAACCCGTTTCTGGTTCGTAAATTTTCTTTTTTTTTCTATTCTATCTCTGTCATGTGTGTGTCTAACTTATCGTAATAAGTTGTTTTTTATTTTTTGTATGTATTTGTTAGATTAATGTGTTGTGATGTAATAAATGGAAATGTAATAAATAATTATTTCTTTCTTTTAATTAAAAAGTCTTCAATCTTTATCTTAATATATTTTATTGTAGTGTTTTGGTAGTCTGGTTTGTCCTATAACGAAACTTTTGATTTGCAATTGGCAACATGAGTCAATTTATCGCATTCTTAGTCGGCACCTCGTACTGATAACTTATGTAAGATTCCCTTAAGATTTTTTTTTTATAATTCTAGTGTCAATTGCAGATGTTTTTATAGAAAGATTCTCTAATAAACCATTAATTTAAAATTGTGACCGGCTCGATGGCGCATTCAGTAGTGACCATGCCACATGCGCCAAGAGTTGTGGGTTCAAACCCCACCTAGGACAAACATTCATGTGATGAATATTTGTGTTTGTTCTGTGTCTGGGTGTTAATATCCAATATTTAAGTATATATTTGTAATGCCACTGTTGATTCTGATATCCGTAACACAAGTGCTTAAGCTACTTACCTTGCAGTCAGATCAATGTATGTGATGTAATCGGATATATTTATTATTTATATTATTTGTAACTTAAAATATATTCTTACGTATATAAAAAAATATTAATATATATTTATATACGACCTAATCTAGAGCTACTGGAGATAACGTTAGGATTTTTTTTAATGAACTGATTTGTTTGATGAACTTGTTACTTTCACGGTTAATGGTTATTGAACATATTTTTTCTAACACATTTTCAAATGGAATTGGTTTCATACATTACCTTCGATTGTGTTCACATTAACGATGAGGAACATTGCAACATAACATTTCATGTAACTGTTGCGATTCAGACACGTCACAACACATCACTTCAGACATATTTAAATACACCGTCACGAAACATCACGTGGAATTGTAAAGCCGCCGTCACGACACGTCACGTCAGACAAATGTTAGGCCACACAAGCGCCTTTGCTTATTCAAACGCGCTTATATAGCCTTAACCACGAGCTTATGTTTGTTGTTCCGTCGAATGCACCTGGACCACGTATATCTTGCCTTAGCTATTTTTGCTAAGCTATTATAGAAATATGCAAATACACTCTTTAAAACTATTAGTACACAAAGGACTGCTCTTACAAAATGCCTTCGGTATTGAACAATTGAAAATAATACCCCAATTGTATAAAAATTGAGACCCCGAAATCACTTTATCTTTTTCTTAACATGTGAAAGGTTCTAAATTTGAGTTTACGAATAATCAATTCAAGAAGGGAATTTAACTAATGAGGGTTTGTTTTATTAAAACATCCAAAAGATGGCGTAACTGTGACGTGCGGTCTTGTCACCCTCCTCATTGGTTAGTTGTTAGAACAAACTGACATTCTGTCATCAATGAGCCAGCCAAAAGTGACAGTGATAAGATAACGAGACTCCCCGTGCCACCTAGCGAATTATGTATTTTTAAAAAACCCTCATTGGATCGAATCAGGGAAGTTGTAGCGATTCTGAGTAGACGTTATTTGGTAATACCTTGTAAGAACTAATTGAGTAATACACATACACTGCTTTATAATTGTATAACACTAACGAAACGAATCGAAACAATTTTGTAATATTGCTAATTGACCAAAAAAAAACGTATCGAAACTTCATAGTGTTCACAGAAACGCAGTGTTTACAAATCTGTGAATCTTTGTATTTATACGAAAGTAAAGTACTCTGGTACAACAAAAAAGATAAACTTAAGTTCTTGTTATTTAACATAGTAACTGTTAACCTGCTTCGGAGTAAATGTTCCGAAGCTCAAATGTACACGTCATAAAAGTCAGTAAAATAGGTCAGAACGTGGCCCTTTAGTGCGCAGTGCACATTATACGATTATAATTAGATGTAATACCAGAGGCGGACTACACAATCAGTACAATCAGCGGTTTGAGTTGCTTCCTTAAGTAACTCAACCTTTAAAAACTTGGGCATGCGTGACCGATGACCATTAGGAGGGAAAAGAAACTGAGATTCTTGTCTGTACTCAGCCTATTGATTGTTTGTAATCTTTGAACATGGATTAACTTGTCATATTAAAGTAAGCTAGCTAACGAAAGCTGTATCATTTATCGCCTCTGTAGTACCATTTATGTTATAAAACAATTTATTTCAAACATTTACCTGACAATATTTATAATGTTAAATGTCATAATTGGTTTCTTTTGTTGGATTTTGACGTCTTTTACTAATCGTTTTAAAATGATACAGATGTTTTGATATAAAAATATGTTTCATTAAGAAAATAAATACTTTCGGATATCCTGTACAGCAATCACATACTGTGACGAAACGACATAGAA
Source organism: Glyphodes perspectalis (assembly GCA_951394215.1). NCBI lineage: Eukaryota > Metazoa > Arthropoda > Insecta > Lepidoptera > Crambidae > Glyphodes > Glyphodes perspectalis. Next base: position 5,207,932 of record OX596207.1, on the reverse strand, counting down.
ACGAGTCAATCGTTTGAAAATCATGAGTTATTAAAACATAAAACTTCTTTTTAAGCTATTAAATAGTTTTCCATAAGACATATATTTATTTGTTTACCTTTTCCAAAAGAAAAGTGAGATTCTTTTGATAAACATTTATCAAAAGGATCTCAAATTTCTGAAGCTTAACAGAGACTTGACTTATTATACGTAACATATTATGAATTACTTACATACAACAGTTGCGTGAGGGGAAAACCGTAAAAGTCATGTTATTCATAACTTCAAAAGCATTGTATTAATGACCACGAATTCTTGCGACTCTCCTAATGTGGACTGTATTTAAAAGTTATATAATGTTATAGTATTATTGATGTATGTCCCAATTTATTAGTTTACCTATAGTTTTATTGTTAATTAATTGTTTTATTACGTTCCTTCGTCTAGACGTTTCGCTTGGCCCTGTAAATATTTTGACTTTATACTGTAATTTTCTATACTGGAATATACTGGAATTTTTCCGCGGTTTTGTCCGGGTAAACTTTGGTCTACTACATTTCATTAGATTAACCTAGACTACATAATTTTAACTCAAATGAAGAATGAATATAAAATATAAATTGCAGTTGTTCCTTACATTACCCAATAGGGATTATGACTGCATTAAAAAACTATAATTATATTTAGTTCGTCAGTTATATTATACAAAAATACTAGACACATATTTTTTGCTTTATCAAATTAACAAAAAAACACAAAGATAAAAAGCATCAAAGTTTTAGAGTGGGGGCTTGCGACGTCACTATTTTGTAAACATTTTACGAATGTGTGACGTCCTGCGCAACTTGAATACATTGTATCTTAGTCAATGTTTGTTTGACAAATAATTAAAAAAATATATGTTTAATATTTTTTTATAATATAACTGACGGACTAAACAGATTGTTTTTGTCATCTTGCCTATTAAAAAGCATGATTAACAAATATACTTAATACTATATAATATGCATTTATGCACTAGCTGCACGATGCCTACAAATAACCGCCAAAACAAAATGTGTGTTATTTTATAGCCACATGTAAGTAATTATAGAAAATTAGTACGTGTACTGTGAGGACATAATGTTTGTATAACTAGATTTTTTATTTACCTAGTAAACACTCACTCCATCACGCTATCTAAAGCCAAACAAATAAAAAATACAAGCTAGAAGTTATTAAACAGCTGAGAATAAAATATCAAATATGTAGATATATTTCATTAACAAATTATTTTTCTAATTTTTTGGTATCCAAATGACCAGACTATATTTTTGCAGTTTGAAGTAGAAGTACGAAGGGGTAGGCGGAGTCGAAAGGGCAGCAAGCCCCCACACCACATTCAGCCAAAAATAAAGCCGGGCTGGGTTAGATGGAAAATTGTGAAAAAGCAGTGACAAGCGGCTAACCTGTCGCCTATACAATCACACACCCAAAACCCGATATACCATTAGTCGCCTTTTACGACATGCTAGGTAAGAACCACAGTTGGCATATTCTTTTTAAGTCCCAGACCAACATGGGACAGTGGGCTGGGTTGGATGGAAAGCTGTGAAAAAGGAGTGACAAGTGGTTAGCTCGTCGCCTACTAAGTCACATACCCAAAAGCCCGTAAACCATTAGTCACCTCTAACGACATGCTAGGCAAGAACCACAATTGGCACATTCTTTTTTTTTGTCCCAGATAAACATGGGCTAAGTCCCAGACCAACATGGAACGTTGGTCCCAGTCAAACATTATCAGTTGAAAATATCTATAGTCTATGCACCTGCACATATTTGAATAAAAATAGTAATTAACCCTTATTCCGTTTAACTTTAGAGCTACATCCACAGTGTCTAAACGTACGTTAAAAATGCACGAAACACTAATTGCAGAAAGTTAAAATTTGTTTTTAATTTGAAGTTGGCGCTGTTAAGGCTCTCTACATTGTGGTAACCTATATATTTTGTCGATTAACTTTTAAATATGTTGGTTTGATACGGTAGAACAAAGCTAAAATGTTAATGGTAGAAGTATTGCCGGACAAGTTGTATATTTGTCGAGAAATAAGGCTTATTACATTTTTATAGAGGTATTTGAATATTCAAATACAAAAACTAAATATTGATTATAATGTTTGTGCTTAGACGTTATTATATACATTATCTATATATACAGTATCTATAGAGTTGGGTTAGGTAGAAAATTGTGAAAATGTAGTGACCAGTGGCTAGCTCGTCGCATATATAGGTAATCACCAACCTGACACTCTGAACAGGTCTGAGTCCCTAGCCAAAAAACCAAGGGTCGCGGGTTCGAATCCCGCTAGGGGCAAATGTTTCGTATGATGAACATAAACATTTGTGCTCGAGTCATGGATGTTTATAAACGTATTTCAGTATGTCTAATGTCTATCCGTTCACCTAGGTATCCATAGGATAAGCTTCAAGCTTAGTTTGAAACTGGGGAATTGGTGTGCCAGTCTGGAGAATTTATTTGTTTTTTTTTTCGTGTCCCTGACCAACATGAGACAATAACAACACAGTAATCTATACTTATAATAAATCTGTAGAGAGGTCAATTCTGTACATGAAATATATTTTCAAAATAACTATCAGGGGGTGATTAGTGATCGATACTGATGCCGAAACTGCAATCAGTAATATTTTTGTCTGTCTGTCTGTCTGTATGTTCCTTATAGAAACAAAAACTACTCGACCGATTTTAACGAAACTTGGTACAATTATTCTTCATACTCCTGGGCAGGTTATAGTATACTTTTCATCACGCTACAATCAATAGGAGCAGAGTAGTGAAGGGAAATATTGGGAAAACGGGAGAAGCTACTCCATTTTTTAAGCTTCCGTCGCGTGTGCAGCCTTAATGGTTAAAGTTACATAGAAATCATGTATGACGGAAATAGTCTTTATAATATTAACCATAAACGCGGGTGACACCGCTGGCACAGCTAGTAAGTAATAAAACTTGTAAAATATTTTATTTTTCAAAATCAAAGTTATTTTATTCTTACGTGTAAACGTGTTCTTTATATCTTACATGTAAACTTGGCAGGAGAAGCCCAAGACCGCACGGCCAAGCTACGGGCGCGGCTAATGTAAAATGGAATCAAACTCATTATTAACTTTCATTAGCCCGGCTCTATTTGAAGTGCATATTATATTGAAGCAAAACTAGTGCTGAGACACTGCTAAACTTTTCAATTACTAAACTTTGTGTCTTGACTTCAATTTCTAGTGTATAGTTCGTAGTAAGATCTATTTGGCTTATTTGATAGATGCAAAGCACCCAGTTTAAAGGAACGAAAAATACTTTCAACTGAATCTTGAAATAAAAATATAGAGTTTGTTATCAGCGAAAGAAGTAAATAAAAGGTCTTGATTAAAATCAATTTATATCAATAATATGATATCGCGGTATAATGAGCGTACTTAATTGTAGTTTAAACGAGTTTATTTTTTTTATACTTTATATATTTAATTCGGTAGTAAATTTATTTTTGGGCTATTCATAAATATACTATTCAAATGAAAAGAATCGTGAATGTTGTAGAAGCAAGTGAGGTGTGTAAGAATCGTGCTTTAAGGCGTTCGGTTCTCTTTGCCTACACCCGCTAGGGAAGTGGGGTGAAGTTTAGTTAGTTACGATTCAAAAACGAATGTTGTAATATATTTATTATGGTTTTATTAATTATTAATAACGAAACAGTTATATGCACTCAATAATGGTGCAAATATCTGTCGTAATTGCATTGACACCGCTCATGCTGTATGTAGGTTTATTAGCGACTAGCTGTGCCAGCGGTGTCACCCGCGTTTATGGTTAATATTATAAAGACTATTTCCGTCATACATGATTTCTATGTAACTTTAACCATTAAGGCTGCACACGCGACGGAAGCTTAAAAAATGGAGTAACTTCTTCTCTGCTCCTATTGATTGTAGCATGATGAAAAGTATACTATAACCTGCCCAGGAGTACGAAGAATAATTGTACCAAGTTTAGTTAAAATCCGTCGAGTAGTTTTTGTTTCTATAAGGAACATACAGATAGACAGACAGACAGACAAAAATTTTACTGACTGCATTTTTGGCATCAGTATCGATCACTAATCACCCCCTAATAGTTATTTTGAAAATATATTTCATGTACAGAATTGACCTCTCTACAGATTTATTATAAGTATAGATATTGTCAAGACTGAGGTCACGTAGCAAAATGGTTACTTTATGTTAAATTAACTTTAAGTTTAGTTCGCTTATAATATTTACCAAAGTTTGCCCTACAAGATTTACTGATCGTAGTAAATAGAAAGTAGTATTTGTCCTTTTAGGGTTAAAATGTATGTCGAAACCAAAATATTAAAAGTTTAGGCGCTAAGAACTTATTTTGGGAATGATTCAACTGAATCGGTAAGTTCTAGTGCCTATGAGTAGATATTGATATCCATATTGATAAACAACTACATATTCATATATTCCTTTCTATAAGTTTAACGAATCAGATAGTCGAAGTCGAAGTTACCGAGATTAATATGTATTTGAATGTACAGTTTGACATAACGCCTAGAGGAAATCCCAACTTAGACCGACATATAGGGAGATACATTGCATCCTGTTCTTCTACAAACGAAAAGCTTTATGGCAAGGGAATATATTGTCTCCTCTATACATTAATCTTTAGCAATTCTATTAGAATAAGTAACAGCAATAACTATGGACACAAGGATTGCGTTCTGTGATTTATATTTATTTTCCTTGCTATCTTACTAGAGGCTGATATATCTGGGTTCATCTTTTAGCATTGTAATGAAATAGATTCGGATTTTCTATTATGGCATATATTGGGTCAATTTCTGATGTATTATATTACACATGGTTTCGGAGATTGGCCAGGTCATTTTAAAGGGTGACCGTGAGTTTTATCGGTGTAGATCAGCTAAGTACTTGATTTGTCCAAATTTATAATTCAACTTTACAAAATTTCCCAATTTTCTGGGTGACTCTATAAAAAGTTTTTACCATAAAATTTTATTCGGATTGTTGTTCAAATGTGTACAGCTTACATACACGCCGTCCATTCTTTTATTATACAATTTTGCAATTACAGCGAACAAATTTCATTTTGGTTATCTCTAGGAATATCACTGGGCGAAATGTCTAGCATTAGCCAAAATATTTATCATGACAATGTATTCTGTTTACTAATAAAGTTTTGGGCTAGGCTATAATAACTATATTGTCATCTTACTACGTCATATTTCAAAATAACAAAAAGTGATTTGTAAGGAGTAAAAAAATTCAGTCGAATTGAGAACCTCCTCCTTTTTTTTGAAGTCGGTTAAAAAGCATTGTAATTTTGCAACTTGATTTAAAAACATTTACGTAAGAAAACCCAATTTTACATATTTCGGAATTTCTTTTCATAAACTTATTATATACCAGCTAAAAACATACATAACAATCAAAATGTATTTTGTTTCTTACACCTGGTTTCTTAAAAAAAATAAAGAAAATCTTGTTTAAGTGCTCTCTTGAACTATCTGAATTAAAAACTAACTTAAAAAGTATCACACTTTATTTCAAAAGTACAAAAAGTACTAACTTTCGCAAAAAAGAAAGTTTTTATTTGCTTAAAGTTTATACAGTACAGGACTTATTCATATTGATTGAATTATTCATATGAATAAGCCCTGTACTGTAAAAATAGAGATTTGAAACTTATTGGTAATACAAATCAAGTAGATAGTCTATAACTTAATAACAAATGCTGATGTTATATTGGAACATACAACATAGACACAAATAATTGTGTAGGTGTTTATTCAACTGGCAAAGAATGCAATATTGTTTAATAATCAATATTGGCCGAAGGCCGTAATTCAGTGTATAGGCACGACACAGCGATCCACCGCCACTTAACGTGGCGAGACAATGCAACTATGACTATAAAACAGGCGATCAATTATAGCGACAAATTTAAAACTATCGCGTACACAAAAAGTCGCCCGTGTGACGTCACCTTTTAATAAAGAAAGGTATGAACACGAATTTGTGTCGGAACTGTCTCACTATCGGGCCGGCCGTCGCCGAACCCATAGCCCACCATTAAATAGGAAAAGAAAAAAAAGCACAAGCACATTGAGCACTGGGTGTTTGGAACTGATTTCAAATTTGAAACTTAGAACGTTGGAAGAGTTTTGAGCGCGCGGAGCAGTGAACGGCCGCGGTGGCGTGGGGCGCGCGCGCTGTGGCCGCGATGTGGCCGCGGCGCCGCCTGAGCCTCAACTGCCGGCATGGAAATTCGATTTTTCTGACGTTTCCTCCGCGCCTTGCCCGCTACGATCGAAGTGCACGCCACGCAAAGTCGTCCACCGCTGATTTTGCACGTCCATTGTCGGCAATAATTTTGGTTGTTTTATTCCACTTTTGGCCTAAGTAGACAGGAGGAATGCTGAAAGGGCCCGAACACGCACGCTTCAATCTTTCGCGATACATGTCAGATAGTTCGGCCTTGTTGTTTTTGGTATTCATATTTTGGGTGTTCGTTTCTTACGCAATAATGAATCCTGTATGATAAATATACCTAATGTAGGTACGAGTATGTGTACAAGCGGTTAAAAGATTTAATCTGACTACCTTCCCCAATTACCTATATACCATCACTTATTACAAATACAGTTAATAGATGCATGGAAACAATTAAACTAAGAAGAGAAAAAAAATATTGAATGTTTGATGATGAATATATTTTAGTAAAAACAACTTTCGAAACTTCCGTAAAGTTGTTAAACTGGTATGGATATTTAAAAAAAATCGTCAAAGTACTAGTTGTTATTGGGTTGGTAAGGACACCAACCATATTACCCGCAACAATTCGCCATTAAATAAAAACTAGAACCTAATGTAAATATTGGGCATCTGTTAAGAACATATTGATCTGTCGAAATGTCGAACATCTGTAATCAAACTTGTTTATTTAGTTTTATCTATAAAATATATTTTTATTTTGTAAAGAACAGAACTAACTTGCCTTGATTGAGAACTGCTTTTACAGAAACTACAAGACCTAATTATCCAAAAAGCTAAGATTACAAAATTATATTTGAGTAGTCTTATTATTCGAAGATCTGTTTACAAACAAGCTAAAGGTCAGGCTATTTATATTTTTCATTCATATTCCGTGTAACGCCAATATCGGAAACTCCTTGTCTACTTTTATTAATTACTCGTAAAACAGAACTCATAGTAATGTTAATCGAATAATATGTGAACCAAATACGCATCTTTTTTCACTTTGTACTTTTATTGAATACAAAAATATTCGAACAAGTTCCTTTGTATATAAATGGTTCGTCAGTTGATTCATTTAAAATTTCGTACAAACGTAATCAAAAAATTTTGCTCAATTTCATAAATTTCATAATTTTCATAATTTTCATAATTTTCATACATCACCCCCGTAATCTCCAAAGAGGTAGGCAGAGTGAAAGGGGCAGAAAGCACCTTTAACCACTTTAAGCCAAATATAAAATTGGGCTGGGTTAGATGGAAAATCGGGAAAAAGCAGTGACAAGTGGCTAGCTTGTCACCTACACAAGAAACTTCATAAATTAGGTTTATATTAATAAATAAAAGTTTATTATTGATTGCGAACCCGGCATAAAAGAAAATATGAAAGTGCACAAGTGTCTGCGCAAACACAGGTGCACTCTTGGTTCCTTCACTCTCATAGTTTTATTGACAAGCTCGATGGCACATTTGGTAGTGATCCTGCCCCATGCGCCAAGAGTTGTGGGTTCGATCTCCACCCAGTACAAATATTTGTACGATGAATACTTGTGTTTGTTCTGTGTCTGGGTGTTAATATCCAATATTTAAGTATATATTTGTAATACCACTGTTGTTTCTCATATCCGTAACACAAGTGCTTAAGCTACTTACCTCGGAGTCAGATCAATTTATGTGATGTAGTCTGATATTTATTATTTATTATTATTTTAGTCCGGTGAAACGGTAATACGACATGACTGGAGAGAGTTGAGGCGCAGGCCCAACAGCTTGTCGTGCTTTCCGAGGCATATATGTGAAAAACTGCCAACTTTCTGACTATGAGCTGGTACTAAGTAATTTCTATATTTAAACACGGACTGTAAAATTTGTTGAACGTGAAATTTCTTGGTGATTAAGCGAACGCTTGCTACCAAAAGACAAACGAGGCAGTTAAAAACCTTTATCTTATTAATTAATCACTACTTACATTCGTTATTCTACATTCGCGCTCAGATCTTAGTTAATTGAGATTTAAAAATACCTAAAATCATAAATGTCAAATAAAGTCACGTGACTTTCGAGTCGTGACTTTCGCCTGATCTCGCGCGAATATCGCTGACGGCCCTCGAACGCTCTCAGGTCGCCTCGAGCGGAGCCTAGAGATCGCCGCTCCACTCATCCTCGACTCGATTCGAGGACTATTACTAATTAAGCAAGCCATTCAGTGTTAGTATAGGTCAGGCTTTTTAACCCAATTTTATTTTTAAAATCGAACCACGTGGTGTATGTACTCATACACCACGTGTTTAGATGAGTGTGAAAAAGTAAAGAAGAGCGGTAGCTATGACAGTTTTCCGGTTACAATGCAAAAATGCAAAAAAAAAGATACGATTTGTAAAATTATCTTGATAAACTGCACACATGCAGTTAGCGATAAGTGTGTAACAAAAACTAAATTGTATTTATACTATGTCGATTTAAAATTCTTCCTTAAAATCTAGATTAAAATAAACTAATACCATTCATACTTATTGAATACCAGTCAAAATCATAGATTTTCTTTGACAATAAAATTTATAATCAAAATTAACACTGGAAATTAGGCGTCAAACGACGGAAATGACGGCGTCGAGTCATGCCAAGAGATAGCTGGGAGTCGAGAGCGACATTAGAAGCTGGGCTGCAGTGCCAAATCTCCGTGTTAACAGCCAACTTCTGGCACTCGACCACTATTTCAACTTTCGGCTGTGTTAAACGGCGATTAGTTTTATTATCTGGTGTTTATTGCGACACGTATGGCGAACTAGTTGACAACTGTGCGGTTTGTACAAAGACGGACTTTTACAAGCCAACACAACCGTTACAAACAGTAGGTATGAACTTGGATAAAATAAAAATTTCAAGGAATGTACCAACTGCGATTCTTACCTAGCATGCCATAAAAGGCGACTATTGGTGTCGCAACCACTTGTCATTTCCATCTTCATTTTATTATTAAATAAAATCTTTTCCATTTTCTTTTGCCCCATGTTGGTTTGGTACTTCAAAATAATGTGCCAACTGTGTTCCCTGTCTAGCATATCGTAAAAGACGACTAATGGTATGTCGGGTTTTGGGTATGTGATTGTGTAGGCGACAAGCTAGCCACTTGCCACTGCTTGTTCATATCTTTCCATCTAACTCAGCCCAGTTTTATTTTTTGGCTTAATGTGGTTTAGGGGGCTAGCTGCCTCTTTGACTTGGCCTACCTCTTTTGGGATTACGGGCGTGATTGTATGTACGTATGTGTATATCTTTTGTGGGATGTCATGTTGTTTTATAACCAGCTTAAAGAACAGCCGAATAACTTGATATGTTCCCACAGCAAATATTTTAAAATCGTTGTTCATCATTTAGTTTAAGTTTTAACTATTTAAGTAGACCACATAGGTAACCTAAAGTAGAAGAAGTAAGCTCGTATGTTAGAAACCGCTCTAAATATAACAACTTAATTCACTTGACCATAATTTACGCTCAAATACCTGTTAAATAGGTAAAAAAACTAGTTCAACATGGGTAACCGATAATTATCGTAGTAATGAGTCACGCTATAATAAAATTTTACTTCTCATGTCATGGCTTCGCCACACCTAAACGCAAATTGTAAAATTTTGCCTTTAAAAAAATGCAAATTTCTTACTTGCTCGCGTCGCACCTCGGCTGAATGTCACAGTATAAGGAATATAAAGAGTAAAGATAATGTGTTAGAATACATACATGTATACGATCACGCCCACCATCTCTGAAAAGAAAGGCAGAGTGCACAAAACAAGAAGCTATCCTTGAACTATTTTTCCTCTAAAGTAAAATTGCTTTGGGTTAAATGGCGAATTGCAAAAATTGGAAAAGAAGTCTGTAACAATCATTAGTCTAATATTTAAAACACCATTAGGTAGTCCGGTGTTTATAAAGCTTTGGTTGTAGCAAAATCTTAATACCGTTTAAATTTCCTGCGTCCCCCGTTTCTTTAAAATAACGAATTACCAAATTTACACTCAAAAAATGTTGTTTGCAAAAAAATACGTCTGCCGTGGCTATCAACTTCTGAGTGTCCTAAACTTTACAAAGAACTTTCTTCACTGTAATTCCAACAACTATAACCGTGTGCCCCTAATTCGTACCTAAGTACTGCTAATGAAATACCTGTGGCCATTAGCGCGATATACAGGAAACATGAATAATTCAAGACACGAATAGTACGACAATTTGGCGGGCTTATACGCCTGTAATCTTAAATTAAGCCTAATTTCAGTCGGGAAATACTTTGCTACTCTAATTGTTAGGGTTGAGTTAAGATTAAAGTAATTAGGAACACAACGGTTCTAAACGGTTAATTTTTTGTGAACAGGTGTAAATAATATGTTGATGGTAGTAGTTCGTTCAGACGCTATGGTACCACTTTAGCAAATATAATGTATAATGTAATGAAGAAAGCAATGTCGAGGAGTTCATTCGGCTTTGTTAAGAGCACTGTAGAGAGCGGTCATCATACTAATGGGTCCTGATACTCCAAACATCGGATTGGAACTGTAAAAAGATATAGAAATTTCCGTAAAACCATCAAAATGCGATATCAAATATAGGCTTTACAAAACGAAAACCAAAACGAAGAATGACTTCTGTTACATATGTTAAATATGTATATATATTTAATCCTTTCTTTATATTTTTAAAATGACCTTGATCGATAGAATTTTAACTTTTTCTGATTCATAATATTTTTGTTTAATTTTTCGTGTTACAAATATTACATGGAGAGAAATCGTTGCATATTCGTGAAAATCAAATATTAGTAAATAATTATTCAAGCTTGAGCTCTGCATGAATGTTTATTCATTTTAAGAGGAGAGTTTAAGCTCGTTATATACATTTATTTATTCTGTGGTATTTTATTAAAAAAGTTATGCACAGGTATTTAAAACCAACAGAGATAAAAAAATTGCTGTATACATACATATTTACGAAAAAAGGGGAGTTGTCTGCTTCGCCGATCAAAATACCCAGAATACTTGCAGCGTTGCCCCTTTGAATTATTATCTATTATATGTTTTTTTTAATTGCTTATGCCTATTACTCTAACTTTCACAGCACTACACTTTAATAATAATACCCTAATAATACGTAGATAATAAAACCAATTACTTATGAACCCAAATAGCGCCGCAACGTAGAATTATGTTCATCCCTCCAGAAATTCCGTGAAGCACATTATTTCAGTGCACAAGTTACGACGCGCCCCCACTATTACTAAAACTGTGTGTAATATTTAAGCTCCGCAGTAACAAAATGTTACCATTTAAAGTCATACTTCACTCAGAGACTAGTCTTCTTCCTAGCAATTTATATCATGTTAATTGAGGGTCACCCTTGACCTTGATCCTAAATTTAGCGAGTCACTATTACATCGGGGATTCTGTCCCGCAACCCTTTGATAAACTAAAATAATTGGAACTAGACCAACCAAACGTACAAACCAACAGAACATTTGTAATATTCACTAAATCATAATTTATAGAATTTCCTTGAGTAAAGAGAAAACATACCTATATCATCATCTTCTTCCTAGCGTTATGTCCCGTGCTAAGACGGGGTCCGCTTAGACCATGATCCAGGATTTAGCGAGTCTGGTAATTACATTGAAGCGACTGCCGATCTGACCTTCGTAACCCTAAGATAGGGGAACCAGACAACTTTTGGATCATGGTTACAAAACCAAAGTTTGAATTTTCAGGTTTCATCACGATGTTTTCCCTCACCGTCGAGTTAGTGGTATAAAAACGTACATAGATTTGAAAAATCCAGAGGTACGTGCCCGGGTTTGAACCCGCACCTCTTGGTTAAGAGGCGCGTGTCCTTACCACTGAGGTAACGTACATACGTACCTATATAACATTTAAAATTTTCTTCGCCCTTTGCATCATATTTATGAATATTGAATCTTAAATTCGATTTTCAAAATATCATTTTGAATATGGAATACACAAATATTTAACAAACATTAACGATTGTTGTCAGTGTCCTTTGGTAGTAGATAGTATCCCGGTAAAATAAACATCGCAATGCACCCCAACTCAATATGACGTTAGTCAAAGAGCCCCGTAATTTCCCTTTATGAAATCCACGTTCAAAACGAACGAAGGGGTCATAAATTCATTTGAAATTACTGCGTTTCAAGTCTATAATAACATGAAAGGCACACCATGCCGGGAGCTACTTAAACTGAGATTTGGCCGGTTTCCAGCCCGACATGAACTACAACCAATTACGATCACCTTTCGGAGATCTGCAAAAATAATGCTCGACCTGTTGGTAGTTCAGGCGATTTTGGCACGTAACCACTAAACATTCCTACACCGAGAAAATAAAGTCGTGCGCACTAAAGCATACCTCAGTCAAGAAGACGACTTAATAAGCACAATTATCCACATATTACTAAGTATATTTTCTCCCATGTTAGTCTGTGACTTAAAAATAATGCACCAACTGTGCTGTGTTCCTTGCCTAGCAAGTTGTAAAAGGCGACTAATGGTATACCGTGTTTTGGGTATATGATTGTGTAGGCGACGAGCTAGCCACTTGTCACTACTTTTTCTGGCTGAATGTGGTTAGGGGCCCTTGCCTCTTTGACTTTGCCTACCCCTTCGGAAATAAAAGGCGTGTATGTAAGTACTAAGTATATTTGTGTAAACCTTATATTTTGCTTCAGAAATGTACAACAAGAGCTCTCCACTTCATAGAATGTTTGGCATATAAAGAGTATTATACAGATTTATATAAAACTCTTGTACGTACCTATAAATTATAGTGTTTATAAGTGTTAAAACACATGTGCACCATATTGTACTACAAAATTAAACAGAACCTTTTCTTTTTTTAATTTCTTATAAGGAAGCGGAAATGGAATGATTTCTGAAAAAAGAAAAAAATTACACTATTCAACCGACACAAAAAGAACGCGGTCTAATTTGAATTATCCACAAACACATACAACACAAATAGCGTGTGTTTTACATAATTTCCTGTCCGTTTTCTTTTCCCTCGCCTCTAAAAGAATAACATTAGGTGAAATATCTTTATCTTTCATTGTGGACGGTCTTTTATGACTCGTGTGTGGTTTGTTTTATGATAAACGGTTCTGGTTCTCACATCCATTTAATATCGCTACAAAAACAGCAATGTTTCGTAAGATAATTTTGGATTCTTTTACACTTAACTATGTAGGTGCAACGTAAGGTACCTGGGTCGAATATGGCCACCTTAAGGTTTGATATAAATTTTTGGACATATTTTATGGTACTGAGCTAAGCATTAGTACTTATTAGTAAAGTGTATCTATCTAGCGTACAAACTACAAAGAAAAATATAGGAAATATATGAAACATTTTGAGTTATTTGCATTTATATAAAAAAGGGGAAAGTGGCCATATTTCCACCAGTATATGTAAATATGCCCACACTTGTGGCCATATTAACAGTACGCTGAGTTACAGTTAGCACTATTTAATTTATATTGAATTAAAATACTTTGTTGTTTGGATATTTTTATTTCGGCCACCAACTTTTTTTTGAAGTTAAATAGTCACCTTAACATTCAATGGGAAAAGAACAACGTTAAATTATTAATACAACGTTTAATTTATTCATGACCTCATTATCTTGTATAATTGTCTTCAATTAGTTTAAGTAATCAGAAATTACGGTTTTATTAAATTTTGGCGTTCATGCAGGATTCAGATTTTGAGCTTTACGTCGACTAATAGTGTTATGGCGTTTAAGGAATCCTCTTAACCAATCTTGTCCTATCATCACGTCTTCATTTGCTACTGGAATATTGTTTAAATTGCAAATGGTCTTGACGCAAGTTCGCGGTAGGTACTCTTTGTGTTATTGGATATCCTACGCTACACAGACGGAGATGATAATGTTTTTTCTTGGTCATAACTCAGCAGTGGTTTTCTATTTAAAGCGGACTTTGACTGTTTATTTTCTGATAGCGCCTTAGAGTTCTTCTTGGTATGTTAAAGTGTTTGGAAGCTGCATATACTTTCATTGGACCTCGCTTGATAGCAGACAAAGCTGATTTCATATCCATTTCGGTCCATTTGCCACGAATCCCTTTACCATAACCTAAAAAAAGGAAATTAACATCATTGTAGGTACTCAAAAAAGTCGTAATGTAAATATGGCCAGTAGGTGGCCATATTTTCAGCTCCGACATTTTTTATTTTACAATTCACTTTATTTATTAAACACATCAAGAGTGTAAAAAGTCAACACGGAAATATCAAATATGATTCTCAATTATTTAGATAGTAATATTATAATAACAATAGATCAATAAAATATTGAAATATAGGATAATAACTTACATGTAATTTTTGTAACAGCAACACGTCATTCCCTTTTGATGAATTTTGTCCCGACTGGTCAGGTACGGGGGCAACGGCGGGTGTGCCGCTGCAATGCCTACCGTAACGCCGAACGTGTCGGGACTTGTTCAGTTTGATATGATGTTTTAATTTAGAGATATAGGCGTGTGGCCATATTTCCCGGCTGGCCATATTCGACCCAGGTACCTTACTTAATTTTTTTTTTATTGTTTTCTAAGATTTGGGATACTACGAAGTTTATTATTAGAAGTATATTACACTATGTGTTTGTTGTTTTTTATTTGATACTCCTATTCAAGCTACATAATTAAAAACTATTTAATGAATCAACTTCCGATAACTCATTGAAAGGCATGTGTACAATGCACTTTCAAACTGTAAAAATAACTCGTTTTGAAAAACAGCGCATATGTTTTTTTTAATTGCCGACAATTTGCCGTGTGCAAAAGCTTTTGCGAGGCCGTCTCATATTTTCCGACAGCAAATTAAATTTTATCCAATAAAGTTTTCGCTCACAAAATAGGATTCACAACGAAGTGAGCGGCGACACAGCGGGATGTTTACAAAATGAATTGAAAACTGCGCATTTTGTCCGGCGACTTTTTGTGTCGTGACAAAAAATTGAACCCCTGTCTGTCGTGGACGCGAGTTCAGCTTTTAATCTTTGTAGAATTTATTTTTCGCTACAAAACTGAATGGAATACTCGTAGTTCGATGGACGGCAAGCAATTCTATCGCTGAATACGTCTGTGTACACCAAATTTGAGCGTTATTGCTTGATAAATGGAATATTTTTGACGTTATCAAAAAGCAACAGTTTTTAAACTCTAGCCCTCTTTTACACTCTTTTAAATCCTACTTACTGCCCTTACCTATATTCTACTCATATATCGATCGTAAAAAGCTATTTAAGATTATGTAGATAATTGTCATGCGTTGGATGGAAAGTATATAGGTAAATCCATACTGACGTTTTCTAAAGTCCGATGGACGACCACATTTGCACCAGCACCCTTCCCATTGAGACACGTTACCTTAAGTATTGAGGTACGATTGCTCTAATCAGTGGCAGATTTATCCTAAGGCCCAGTAGGCCCGGGCCTAGGGCGGCCAGATATTAGAGGCGGCCAATCGTGATAAAAATTAAGTGATGACGCGTTAGTACTGAGAATGATGGCCTCGGGCCTAGGGCGGCCAAGACTGTAAATCCGCTACTGGCTCTAATATATAAAATCATCAAAATTTTATGGAAACGAAAACTTATAATAGGTAACAATTCTATAAACGAGAGCACATTATGCCGGCCCAGCCTATAACCAGGTAGGTATCAGCATAGGCAATTAAATAATAAGGGCTCGTTTTACGGCGCTATGACATCATGCCGTCGCCATGAAACCTCTGTAGACTGACATAAGTTTAACCGTTTACTTGCGATTCAAAATTAACGACCTGCCTCGTACGACGGATTGTACCAACTTAGAAACGGGGTTATTTTATGATGAATCGCCGACTTCTTGTATCTGTATTTGACTATTTGAATTTGAAATATTTGTTGCGTTTATTCACACAGTCTTATTTTAGTGTTATGTTTTAAATTCGATTTTTCAAATTTAGGTTTTTAAGCAATCTTATTATTTGTTAAGAATAAAATAACAAATCCGCCCCTTCCGCGCTTTAGTTTGCACGTATTTTTTGCACTTATTCTTGCATTCTTCTCCAGTTAAAGGTCGTGAAAAAGCCAATGGTCTTATTTATAGGCTTTTTAACTAAATACACTACTATACTAATGATTTTATTTCGTAAATCAACTGTTTAATAAATCGTAAATTGTCCTTACACTTAAACAACGCACACACACAGCTGTTTAATCAAATAGACATGATCCGATAATTGGACGACAACCGCCCGCTGTATCTGGTTGTATCTAGCTGTATATATATAGTTATATATATATCGCCAATCGGTACACACTACACAAAGCTTAACCGCACAGAGAATTGTGTTACGGCGGTCCTGGTCCCAAAGCGCGCTGTAACGAGACGCAGGATTGACTTAAGTCTCGCTAACCAATTCAGGAGCGCATGCGGCAAGTATACAGGTGTAATCGAATTGAAATTAGCCTCGATTCATACTAGTTACGTTAGCTGATGAAAGGTGGTTGATAGAGCGGAATAGTCAATGTTTATCGACTGTATAAATAGACAAAGTAACTTATTATAGTGAAATTGGTTACATTTTTTACTATTTCTGATTTGGTAATAACTGACTGGTAAAAAACCGAGAGAATTTGGATGGTATAATTTGGACACTCATCAGTTACGTCACTGAATAAACGTCAACTGTCCAAACGAACCAAAATAAAAAATCAAGGACGTCTAAGTCCGTCATCAATCATCTACAACCTAAAGATGTCCACTGCAGAACATAGGGCTCCCTTATAGACTTCCACGATGATCGATTTAAATGTGACTGTATGTGGATGTGTTAGGCATATTAGCCAAAAACTTTTCAAATTTTTTATCTCCAATCACGATCCAAAAGAAAATAGATTTTATAGAAATCAACATTAAAAAAGTCCCATGTTGGTCTGGGAAAAGTCCCTGTGCCAACTGTGGTTCTTGCCTAGCATGTCGTAAAAGGCGACTAATTGTTTACGGGCTTTTGGGTATGTGTCTGAGAAGGCGACGAGCTAGGCACTTGTCACTCCTTTTTCACAGCTTTCCATCCCACCCAGCCCACTGTCCCGTGTTGGTCTGCGACTTAAAAAGATTATGCCAACTGTGGTTCTTGCCTAGCATATCGTAAAAGGCGACTAATAGTATATTGGGTTTTGGGGTGTGTGATTGTGTAGGCGACAGGTTTGATTGTGTAGAACAGCCGCTTGTCACTGCTTTTTCACAATTTTCCATCTAACCCAGCCCTGCTTTATTTCTGGCTGAATGGGTTGAAGGGGCATGCTGCCCCTTTGACTCTGCCTACCCCTTCGGGGATTATGGACGTGATGTTTTGTGTAACATTAAAAAACCGCGTCAATGGCAGATTTTGCAGTTACCGATTTTCTTACATACATACATACATTTTAACGCTTAACAACAAAGTGTAACTATAATTCATTTACAAGCTCGTATAACAACACACGCTATCTGCAAATCTACAAAAAATGTTTGTGCGTCTGAGATTCAATATCAACAGCCGTCTTACTTATTTATCTTATGCTTACTAAGCCCTGACGTGTACGTACCTTTGTGAAGGCACTATTATGTTACAAACGTCCCATGTCCCGAAGCGGGCTATAAACTCGACGTGGGATTGACTCGAGCCCGCTAACATATTTACTGGCGCATTGTGCAAACATTATGACGTAATCGAATAATAGATGGCCGCGTGCGCTTGTAAGGTACGGATATAAACAGATTGTTTTTGGAGTATTAGTAAAATAATACAATACTTTCTAGTCTGCATAATTTAAAGTATGAATTGAATATGTCCTATTGTGTATATTTTATAACATTTGTATACAATAATGTGATATTGATACTACAATATACATATAATGTACGTACATACATAACATCACGCTCATAATCTCCGAAGGGGTAGGCAGAGAGAGTCAAAGGGGCAGCAAGCCTTTAACCACATTCAGCAAAAAATAAAACTAGGCTGGGTTAGATGAAAATCTGTTAAAAAATTGTGACAAGTGGCTAATGCCGCTTACACAATTACATATGTATGTATGGGTAAGAAATGGCAATACTTTTGTTGTAAATGGCTATGTATACAAGACAAAATAGATATGAGCATAAAACGAGGTCTACACTTAGGGGGCCGGTGTACTGTGATAAAGTTTTACTATATTTGAGGTATTGCTTATTAGAAAACTTACAATGTGATATATTTAGAGCAAGTTTAAATAAGGGTTTTATTGAAATCTTTGCAAAACTTTATTGTTATTGACGTTGATACATTTTAATTATTTTTTATTTTTTTTTCAAATATCCGACTACATCACATACATTGATGTGACTCCGAGGTAAGTAGCTTAAGCACTTGTTTTACGGATATCAGAATCAACAGTGGTATTACAAATATATACTTAAATATTGGATATTAACACCCAGACACAGAACAAACACAAGTATTCATCATACGAATATTTGTCCTGGGTGGGAATCAAACCCACAACTCTATGCGCACGGGGCAGGGTCACTACCGAATGCGCCATCGAGCCAGTCGAATTAAATAATTCCTTTCATCTTTATTTTAATTGTTTACCCATATGTAATAGACATTAAAATACTGCTGTCCGAACATGCTCATCGATGTTATGAGAAGGTGGTTTGTACAGTTTCACACATTCAGTACATATCTGATTATATTACTAAGTATTGTTAATATTCGCTAACACATGTTTCAACAACTAACCAATATCATGGGATGTTTGTAAGTTTCATGTCAGCTGGTGTCTAACATAGATTCTATGTAATAGCATTAAATTAGTTGAACATACTCGTATATATTGTAGTGTATATTTGTGTAAAATATTTTAACATTGTCACCACTTTACTTTTTAACATAGCAAGTAAGTTTATACGTAATAAATACGTAAGTAACCAAATGTTAGATATAGCTTTGTAGAAAAGACTGAATAAGACATGGTAGGCTTTTTAAATTGCTTGTAAACCTTTGTTAACCTTTAGAATTTCAGAATGTAAACACAATTAATTTAAAGTGCAACTGTCATTTATGCACTCGCAGGGCAATTGGAGCCCTTTGATACACTCACGCTCTGCTCAAATATTCACGATTGATCACCAGTGCTGGATTAGGGCAGCACTAGGTCGTAGAAAACAATTATTGGATAGATTTTGCATGGGCGTATGCATTCGTTTCGCTGTTATTTTTAGAAATGTTTGCAAATGTTAAACGGAAAATTATGACGAAAAATTTGTGAATAATGGCGGTGGTGCAAACATTTTTCCAACAATCGCCAAGCTTTGTTGATGGTCAACAATAGTCTGGTCATCGGCAGCGTCCTCGTGGCTCGACAAGCATCATTATTTGGAAATCGGTGACAGTCATCAACAATCGCTGTTGTCACAAGCGGTCATCGAAATACTACATTACATCAGGACAGTATTTCCTTATAGTGTGTATAAAACCTTATCAAGTCACCTTCTCCAGTTATCGGAACCTATTACAGTTGAAATCTAATAAAAATTAAAATTAAACCTGAATCAAAGTATCTTCCCAGCCGTAACGGTTCGTTTTAAAAACAGCATTTGAATAAAAACTGATCCAGCGCCTCATAATCTTATTCCGCCCACTTAAATAACTAAAAGCGTAATATGCGCCTGTTTTCATTGTTTTTTAAATTTCATAAAGTTAAACGGCATTCCATTAGCAACGGTGCAGAGTAACGCCTTACCGGATCGACAGTGAAACGAACACCAGTGAGACAATTCTGTAATGGAGAGCGAGGATTTTCTAACACAAGTATTTCTTTACTTAACAGAAATCCTTAATCGTGACGCAGAATTGTAACAATCCTGATACTGAATTAAAATGTTTATATTTGTATTATTCAACTTTGATCGTCAAACTTCACACTCCAAAGCTTTTACGTACACTACCACTTAATACGTGAAAAAGCTAATTAATATTTGATTTCGTTTTTTTCATAGTGAACTCACAATTGCAGTCAGCGATGGTGGAGGGAAGGATGTGTAATGAACAAAACTGAACCTGAACCCGTCAGGTTAAAATATTACTAGTAAAGTATTCTAGAGTAGCTGTCTAAATTCAATAATTCATAATTCTCTTAACTTCTATTATACTATTTAATTAACTATTTGAACAAATTGTAGATGTATCGAAAGTATAGACACGGCAAGATGTAAAATAAGGAAGTGACCTCTAACACAAATAATATTGGCCTTTTATAAACGAGGCTCTTTTGCTGGAGAATCAGAAATTAATAAACAAATAGAGGTCAGTTATTTTCATTATTGAAAACCACGAAACAAATAGTTGTTAAATTATGTTTGTGTTTACAATGTTGGTAGTTGTTTAGAATAAAGTGAGCCGTTTTAACCACCTTAAAACATTACACAATTAAATTTCACTGCATCTCTTACACAGTAATGTTTTATTAATTAAAAGCAGTGCTTTAAACTATTTAAAGTTTACTCCTTTGCTGTTCGCTGTTAAAATTATTTTTACTGTAATATCTCGGCCTTTACCATTTCTAGGATTCCGCTGGATTATAATAACTCGGATTTGTTCGGCTGAGATGTTTACATTTGCAGGGAAATGAGAATAAACTATCCTTGTGCTGGAATTACTAAACTGTTTCATTTTGCTTACACTTATTTATGTTCGCGATATTAAGGGTCATTATTGTATTTTGGGCGAGATGCTTTTTTAACATAAAATATAGAATAGGTTTCTTCTATTTACATAAACAGAATATGGATACATCTAACCCAGCCCAGGTTTATTTCTGGCTGAAGGTGGTTAAAGGGGCCTGCTGTCCCTTTGACTCTGCCTTCGGGGATTATGGGCGTGATCTTATGTATATATGTGGTAATAGAATATGGATTATTTTTTACTACGTAATTCGTTGAAAAAGACAATTGATTTTTGTCCAACCGGGAATCAATTAGTTTAATTAAATAAACTACTTATATATTATATGGCTCACGGACTCGCTAAATAAAGGGCCATGGTATAAGCAACCCCAAATAATAACGATGCTAGCAGGTAGGCTTGGTGGCGCATTGTGGTAGTGACCCTGCGCCAAGAGTTGTGAGTTCGATCCCCACCCAGGACAAACATTCGTATGATGAATACTTGTGTTTGTTCTGTGTCTAGATATTATTATCCAATATTTAAGTACATATTTGTTATACCACTGTTGATTCTGATATTCGTAACACAAGTGCTTAAGCTACTTACCCGGAGTCAGATCAATGTATGTGATGTAGTCTGATATTTATTTTTATATTATTCTCACAATACTGGCTTACTAATATACTATATCCGAAGCCAAAACCACATCGATCCATACGATCCTTTAGTCCGACATATGCAGAGTATCCATGTATTTCTACCTAAATATGGGAACTAAGTTTGCCCTAATGTGTTCAGTAACTTAGGCTGAATACCCTGTAATCCTAAGTTTAAGCCGTGGTATGATGTATTAAAACAAACCCGAGTGAGGTTGACCACAAAGCTTCGGAACCTGCCGAAACTTACGTTGCAATAAAGAAGGGTTAATAAATTAAGTAGGATTACGCATTTCAGTTTAAACTACGGGTCAAGTATAAAGGTTTTAGGATTCGTATTGTCATCGTATTCGTTTATTTGTTTCTAGCAGCGCCCCGCGGTTTCACCCGCATAGCCCCCGTTCCTGTAGGAATATCGGGATAAAATATAGCCTATGTTACTTCTGGATAATAACGCTTTCCAATGGTGAAATAATTTTCGAAATCGGCACAGTAGTTTTTGAGTTTATTCATTACAAACATACACACACACACACACAGAAATACAAATCTTTCCTCTTTATAATATTAGTATAGATGAAAGATCAACTCAACCGCTTGAGTTATCGGACGTACGCAGTATCGTCTACGTAGGTAAATAGCTTAAATCATATTATGTTTTTGGAAAATGAGTAGTGATGAATGACGAATACACGCGCTTGACATACGAATAGGATTAGTCCAAAAATGAAAATGAAAATCTTTATTGTAACAAGCTCCAATACAAAGATTAATGTAGCCCTGGCTTACAGAAGCCAGAAAAAGCCGAAAATTATTGACATATCGAAATCTAAGTACCACTTGCTTGGTAGCGACGGAAAATATCGTACCTGCACATCGTATGCCCGTGAGTTGCAAAAGTCAGGCAGTCGCCTATAAGGAAATTTGCCAAAACTACGCTTAAGCAGATCCTAAGTATAGGATAAAACGCTGGCGCGATGATAGTTGGAATATAAGTATAATTTAGAACAATAAAATAAATAAATAAATAAATTCTCCAGACTAACACACCAATTCCCTAGTTCCATACTAATCTTATAAGCTTGTGCTATGGATACTAGTTGAACGGATAGATACGTTTATAAACATCCATGACTCGAGCACAAATGTTCATGAATCAGCACACGAAATATTTGCCCCTAGCGGAATTCGTACCCGCGACCTTCGGTTTCGTGGCCAGGGTCTCTGACCACTCGACCAACGGTCCAGTCTTTACCAGTATATAATACGTAAGTAATTAAGTTTTGCTTTAATTAACATTCTATTAACTTCCACCGCTGACTTTCATATAAAATAGACCAAAAATTTTATCTCTATAGAAAACAAAGATTCATATATGCAAATGCTCTTTCACATATGAATATTTTGATTCGCGTTGTCATTGGATCAGTAACATTCCACCTACTGTGCGACAAGGGGGGGAGGCTATATCGCGTCCGGATCGCGCCGGATGAATGGTGAAATTGAGTTGCATTTCAATGCAACTGCGTACCCAAGGACTGACAATGTAAAATCAACGCCTATTGAATATTGATACGAAATAATTCGCTATAATATCGTGTACATTGAATAATATCGTGCTTAGAGTAAATGCACCAAACACGTTTTAATACGATGCAGGAATATGGGGATGTAATATAGCCTATGTTACTTCCGGATAATGTAGCTTTCCATTGGTGAAAGAATTTTTGAAATCGGCATAGTAGTTTTTGAGTTTACTCATTAGAAACACACACACACACACACACGAAAATACTAATCTTTCCTCTTTATAATATTAATATAGACATACATAACATCACGCTCGTAATCCCCGAAGGGGTATACAGATTCAAAGAGACAGCAAACCCCTTTAACTACATTCAGCCAGAACTAAAACTGGGTTGGGTTAGATTGAAAATTGCAAAAAAGTAGTGGCAAGTGGCTAGTTCGTCGTCTACACAATCACACACCCAATACCCGATATACCATTAGTCGCTTTTTACGACATGCAAGGAACACAGTTGGCACGTTCTTTTTAAGTCCAAGATCAACATTTATTTTTATGACATTAGTTAACTTTGCAACTTTGTTAATCTTACGCCTATCTGGACTTATCTTATGATCGTAATAAATTATCATCCACTCCTTGATGCTTTATAGCCCTGTAGGTTTTTTTAAGCTTAACCCAAAAATTTTAACAAACTAGTAAAGTCAGATCACCTTATTAGCTAAAAGACATGAAAACATGTTTATTGTTATGAAACATTAATGAAATTAACATTCTTCCACAGTTCTTAGCCAAGGTCTCCTAAAATATAATGCTACATAGGATTGTGTATGTCAGGATCGTAGCAAATGGAAGGTTGTTATCTCTGCCTACCCCCATGGGAAAATGGCATTACATTATGTATGTATGTATGTAGGATTAAACTTTCGTACATTTAAGGTTTTTTGAAAAAAAATATTGTGGTCCCAGAATCGTCATCAGCTGTTTATTCGTTCGCATATTGAATTGAAAATGTAGATGAAATGGCTACAGTGAGTGATGAAACTATTAAATCATCATCACTGAATGTCAGCTGATGATATTTTTAACCGTGACCGAATCACTAAAAGATAATCCTATTTCAAAATCAACGCTATGTGAACGTGAATTCATTTTCAGGTAGAATGATGCAATCTGACACGTATGACAATGAAATAAGGTTAGTATTAGCATGAAACTTTTTGTTTTTCCAACACCTAGATTGTGGTTGCAAATAACATCAAGGCGAAATGCAGTTTACATTTGAAACATTTCTATCGATAACGATCTAGTTGCAACTTAGGGTAATATTACAGAGTTAAATATTTGGAACAAAACTACTATTTTAATTAGGTAAGTTAGTAAATTATTTATATTTAATGCTATTTTATTAGACAACAAAAAATCCAACCTGAATTTAAAACCTAGCTGGATTTACTATTGCTTATTATAAGTACGAAAACGAATTAGCGTAGATTCTGAAATCTACTTAACATAATTAAACTGTACAGTTTGCATGTCATAATTAAATTTTTGCACACCAGCATATCAATTACCTATCTAACTTCGATCCAAAGTACAATTGCGTTACGTAAAGTACAAGTTAATTAATATGTCTTTGTGATCATTATACATTCATTAACACGAACTTTTGGATTCGAACTCTCAACGGTAGGTCAAATATTTAAAGTCCCTAAAAATAACCAGGTACTGATCGTACTGCTAAGCTATTTTATCCCGGGGTTTCGCTGAAGTTTTAGCTATTTCCCATCTCCAGTCTAAAAAGTGCCTCTTTTTTTTCTGTTAATTTTTTGACAAAATATTATAATGATTACTTGCTTGAGGGTTAACAATTATCAGGATTATACAATTATGACATGTTATTAAAATATATTTTAATATATTTGTATCAAAACCAGAAACATACTTACTAAGTTTAAACAGATTATATTAAACAAGACCAGCTAACTATTTATCTAGAATACTAAAGCTAAACAAAGAACAGCAATGTACTCACTCGCTAATGAATATTTATTCGCTCCACAAAATAGAATGAACAGTTCAACTGATTCGAACACGAAACGAAAAATTAAACCATCTAAATACTTAACTGGATTCTACAGTCATAATATGACGGACTAATTCATTAATTCAACATTTTAAATAAAATGTAACAACTGCTGTTTGGTATTCAAATTTGTTTGTTACATCGATCTGCTATTAGAGATAGCTTAACCGATTCTTAGCCAATTTACCTAACTCATATTACCAGTGTTAAAGCGTGCCTCTAACATATAAATAGTATGAATATCAATTCCTGCTCAGTCAGTCCTTACTATTGCTCAATATATGATTTTAAACTTTCTCGTTGCATTATCACTGGAAAGCGTTGCATTATAACCGTGGTCACAAGCGGACTGATTTGAGTCCGCTTGTGACCACGGTCGTTGCAACACGTCCGAAACGTCAAGCTGTAAGTACTCATGTACTACATAATGCATATCGCGTTTAGTCCCGTTAGTATTATGTATTTCCAGTCATCATCTTCCTAGCGTTATGTCTCGTGCTTAGACAGGGTCCACTTACACCATGATCCAGGAATTAACGAGTCTGGTAATTACATTGAAGCGACTGCCGATCTGACCTTCGTAACCCTAAGATAGGGGAACCAGACAATTATTGGATCATGGTTCATCAAATCCAAAGTTGTTTTAATTTGCAGGTTTCAACGCGATGTTTTCGCTCACTATCAAGCTAGTGGTATAAATACGTACATAGATTTGAAAAATCCAGAGGTACAGTTTGAAACTTTGAAGCCGCACTCCTCGGTTAAGAGACGCGTGTCCTTACCATTGAGCTACCACCGCATCCTTCCAGTATTATTTCCAATATTGCTCAATATCAATTGCTCAGAGCATCAGATCAATTGAACATAACAACAACACATGTTGGTCTGGGACTTGAAAAAATGCGCCAACTGTGTTCCTTGCCTAGCATGTCGAAATGGCGAATAATTGTATATCGCGTTTTGGGTAGATACTTGATTGTGTAGGCGACGAGCTAGCCACTTGTCACTACTTTTTCACAGTTCTCCATCTAATCCAGTCAAGTTTTGTTTCTGGCTGAATGTGGTTAAAGGGGCTTGCCCCTTCTACTCTTCCTACCCCTTCGGGGATTTCGGGCGTGTTGTTATGTAAGTAACAACAACTCATAAGATCATGTAACCAAGATGCCTTCTAAGAATTCAGTATGACACGCCATGAGTGCGAAATATGAGCCAAGTTTTCTTTTGCACTCTTCACGGATTTCCCTCGAGAGGGCCAGCTCACAGGGATATCGGATGCAGGTCATGGACGATACTGTGAAATATCACTCCCTGCATAACTTGATTTTGGGATTTCAACATAAATATTCGACGCGCTAGTAAAATAATACAATAACAGATACTATATTAGGCCAATAAGGTAGCCAATAAACATATACACAACACCTGGCTATTGTAAAATTGCAACACATTATGAAATATGTAGTAAAAAGCTCGCAGAATTAATGTAACCAATTTCTTATGATTACAGACATAAGAAATTGGTATTTAAAGTCAATTAATTGAAAATGTTTTTTTAATGGTGTATCAAAATTGGACTGCACGCATCGTACGGAATTGTCAATAATTAAATACAATTAAGAATAAAAAAAATATATTAAACATTATCGGAAATGGCGTTAATCTAGTTTGTTAATTATGGCTAAAACACATAATCAAAACTGTCCAATGAGTAATTCGACTCTTAATAGTTAAACCTAGTTGGTTTAACTACACGCATGACCTTATTTCCGATTGGTTTAACCCGCCAATGACATCAATAAACGGTCCACACATCTGATTTAATAGCCCTCTACCCACACGAAAACTTTCCGCTCCAATGCATTTTTAAATTTGGAACGTGTTAAAGCACGGTTCACATTGCAGGTCGCCGTCAACAATCATGAATCATCCATCAGGCTCAGTGTTAACAACGGGGTAGCCTGCACCAAGCCTAAAACTACATTCATGATACACAATACAAGGGATAATCGACTCTATGTAGTCTCCTTAAGGCTTATGAGGAATTCGGAGGTGAGCTGAGGTAAAATTTGTCGAGTCCATTATTGGGTGACGGCTAAGCTAACATATAGGTAACGATTAATGAAGCAGAGTAAAGACAGCTTTGTAGTTTTTGGCTTGAAAGATATCGATTACACAGGGATTTTGTACAAAGAACGTGTGCAATTAAAAACCTTTTTTTGGATAGTTTATTTCGATAAATAGTTTTAAGATATTTTAGATAATGTAATGGTTTAATGGGCTTTGTTTTTTTATAACAAAATCCTTGATAATGAAAAGAGTTAAAATATTAAAAAATAAAAACAGAAAACCATTTTAACTAAAATAACATGGCTAAAAATAAATTCGTAAGCTGTTGTTTTTAAAATAAAAACAACTTCTGCTTATCATCTTTTTAATATCCAACTGATTTTTAAAGATTTTTATAAACCTGTCAACGGTTTCAAATCATTAATTTAAAAAACCCCATAATTGTCAAAAAAACATTCTACAATAACAAATTTGAGTAAAAAATTCAGTGGTGGTATGAAAACATTTTAGCGAAAAAAGGTTTGATTTATTTACAGCTGATACTGAACCATGATTGGTGACAGGCACGCCATCTGTCGGCGAGGCTATAAATAACATTCTTGCCCAGCATGCATGCCAAACCTATATTTTTTTCTTAGATGCTACAATATTCATTACAACTTTGGTTTTAGTAAAAAGATATGGCTTTTTAAAAAATATATGTACTATTAGTAAAAATCCAAAGTTGTTCTAACACAGTCAAGACCAATTATGTCACTAAAAACAAGGAGTGTTTGGACTTCGTTTTTTTATTTAAATTGTCCCTGGACGACATGATTAGGTACATGGGGTAAAAAAAAAACTCCTTCCATAAAGGATTACTCATAGCAAATCAAATGAATCATAACTCAAAGCATTTATATACCCAATACCTCAGCAAGTATATAAGAAGTAAAAGGAAAATTAAATATTGCAACTAAATAAAAGGAAAGTATGTTAAAACAAAATCGAATTATACTCATAAGAAAACACACGAAAAAGTATAGCTTTATAATGTATCCCGCTCCCGCTAGCGTTCCCATAGGATTACGGGGATAAAATGGCCTTTGTTAATCGCTGATAAATTAGCTTTCTATTGGTGAAAGAATTAATCAAATCGGTAAAGTAATTTCAGAGCCTATTCAATAAAAAACAAACAATCCAATCTTTCCTCTTTATATTAGTAGAATGAGGTAACACCAAACAGTGTTACCACCAAAAAGTTTAGTTTGCCCAGTTAGTCGCTGCTCATACATATTTCCGTTGCACTAAATCTTATTGCACTTGCACCCTTCCCGCCGGAGCACTGTTGTTACGACGTCCTCATTAGACGTAATTAATTAGGTGCGAGACGCTCGCGCCCCGCGGCGCAGCGAACTCGGACCTCTTGCAAACATTATGTGTAAGCAAGGTATTGTTCATTTCATTCTGCAGACTTTAATAATAGAAGAAATAATTCTTTGTAGGAGAATTTATTGGAACGTATAGATAGACAATCTAATTGTGTAGGCGACGAGCTAGCCACTTGTCACTACTTTTACACAATTTTTAAACTATGCCAATTTTGTTTATGGCTAAAACGGATTGAAAAAGCACACCGCTAATTAGGGCATGATGTTAAGTTTGTAAATTTTGACCCCACAATTCCTTTGTTTTTTAATATATACCTGTTAGTTGTTAATTTTAACCTATGTTAGTACGCTCATTATGTTGTTATTATGTTAAGATATGTGTTTTTCGGTAAGTGAATTATTCTTTTAGAGAAATAAACAATGATCTTTTAACCTAAATAGATAAGATTCTTTATATGACGTTATCATCATATCACAATCTCTATAAGCATCTACAAACTGAAACTGTAGAAGGCATAGCATTTTTAAATCCATAATTTAAATGTAGAACTTTAACTATAGCATGCGAACTCAATAAATAAATTACCACGTTAATTTGTAAGAGGAAATGCAAGCTGCACATTATTTGTAAACATCAACACTTACGAACACCTACATAAATAAGTGCATTTCCTGCACTTCCTGCGCACTTTCTCGTAGCACTATTGTTACAACGTCTTCATTAGGCGTAATTAATTAAGTGCGAGACGCCAGCCCCGGCGCGGTGATGAATCACCGTGGATTTGACTCGGGAATAAGTGTGAGTAAATGTTTTTATTAGTAACATATGTACATATTACTAGACGGCGACTAGAAGAAATGAATCTATCTAAACTTATACTAATATATAAAGCTAAAGAGTTTATTTGTATGTTGGTTTGGTTGAACGCGCTAATATCAGGACAACCGGTCCGAATTAAAAAATTGTGTTTGTGTTGTATAGTTCATTTATCGAGGAAGACTATAGGCTTTATAACGCGGTATACGAAATTCGGTTTGTTTTCTTCTTAGGTCTTTCTATAGGATGGAATTATCCTACGTTCTTTCGAAGGGGTTTGGCGTAACATATTTCAGCGCAATTGTATTGTGATTTAAGTATGTAAATGTAACAGAGAGAGTCTCAATTTTCGTTTATCGTAAGGATTTACATGACGTGTCCCTTTGAACATTTTACATATTGATCAGCTTATTGGAGAATCATCGCTCAACATGTTATACTAAAACCAAGTTATATTAACACGTAAGTTAGCCATAGGCAATAGTTATAAACCAAGCACGTAGCTGTGGATTTTAAAAATCGATGTACAAATTAATATTAGCGCGGGGATAAGAAATGTCTCAGGAAAACCTCTATCTTCCTAAGTCATCATCTTCCTAGGGTCTAATATCCAGAATTAAGCGAGTCTAGCAATTACATTTAAGCGACTGCCGACCTGACCTTCGTAACCCTGACATAAGGGAACAAGACAAATATTGGATCATGGTTTCACATCCAAACTTATTTGAATTTGCAGGTTTCATCACGATATTTTCCCTCACCGCCGAGCTAGTGGTATAAATACGTACATAGATTTGAAAAATCCATAGGTACGTGCTCGGGTTTGAAACCGCACCCCTCGGTTATAAGGTGCGTGTCCTTACCATTGAGCTACGACCGCTCATACCTCTATATTCCTAAGTGTGGATGCCAAACCATGATCTGTTTTGTACGGTTAGCGGTTAGTAAAAGATTACGAAAGTCCGATAGCAGTCGATTCAATGCTATAACCATACTTGGTTGGTTATACTATGAATTCTGCAAAAAGACAGAGGGCGTAATAAGATTCTACAGAGAAAATTCCAGCAAGCAACTCGGCATTTCCAACAAAATGCATGCGTTAGTGCACTCAAATAAATCTACTATATAAACAGAAATAAAAGAAGCGTCTGTCCTATCTCTAAGTACATTACCACTTGACCCGTAGTTTGTTTTAGAACTTAACAAAGTTTTACAAGCAGGTACAAAGCTGGCTATTTGAAAGATACACACATCTTCCATTTCATTTCCCAACACTCGAGTTTAAATTCTAACTCTAGTACTTTAGGTACAAATTAAACATACGTGGATGTGAGAGCAATGGAAGACTCTTGGGGCTGTGAAAGCGAAAACTCGATGTTTGATTTTCCTAAAGCAGTGTTTCCGAAAGTACACATTAGGTACACCTTACTCCGAGAAGACGCTCGATGTGTACACTCGAACTACAAATGTATGTAGTTCTGAACTGAAACAGTGAAGACCCAGTGAATTATATGCAAGCGTTGAATTTGTACTAATTGTTCCCAAGGCACTGCATGAAGTTGTTAAATTGCAACCTGTTAAATTGGTTGATGGAACGCAAATTATGAGGTTATATGAAACAAATACTTATGTTTAATGTAAATATGGACCTCGTGTAAATATTTACACGTTTTAAATTAAAAAATACAGACGGGGTGCGCAAAATATGCATTTTAGCTTAGGAGTTGTTCGGAATATCATGTATAAGCTAAAGCTTTAATGAGACTAATATTACACAGAAATAGTTGTTAATTCGAAATTCACCACCCTTAGGCAGGTGGAGTCAGAATTGATAAAGAAACCTATTAATAACATATCTATACTTCTTTAAATAACTGTTTCACCATCTAAACTACTGACAATACCAAACCGTATTTATATCATAAAAAATTTAGAGGTATGCGATGGGGTTTAAACCAACGTCACCATTACGTACGGCGCGGGGCCTTTAGCTCAATTCGAAGATTACGAGCGTAATTATATATATACAAATAAAATAAATTCTCCAGACTGACACACCAATTCCCTAGTTCCAAACTAAGCTTATCCTTATACTATGGATACTAGATGAACGGATAGACATACTTAAATATGGTTATAAAACATCCACGACTCGAGTACAAAGTCCACGTTCATCACACGAAACATTTGCCCCTAGCGGAGTTCAAACCTGCGACCCTTGGTTTCGTGGCCAGGCTCTCTGACCACTCGACCAACGGGCCAGTCAAATAAACAAACAAATATAGGGTTTATAGTTTGTATGAAGAACAATAAGTTGTTATATCTTCATATTTGTCTATGATAAGTTCTACTTAACTACGTTAATCAGCCAGAGTGATATTCGTTATGCGGGTTCCGTGACAAGGGGAATCTCCCATTGTAGCCAAGGATCTCTCCTTACTAAAATTATAGTGAGTAGGAATGACAACTAAAACGTATGAAAGGTATCCATGGTGAAAGGTATCCTCCACGCCTTTAAAGAATCATTGATAAGATAATACGGTGTGTATTGCGCCGAGCCGACACAACCCGGCGACCAAAAAATCCCTGATCCCACGCCACATGTTAGCGGCATGTCGGCGGCATGTCGGCAGCATGTCGGCTGCCTACGTACGCAAGCGCTCAGTTACCCGGCGACATTCGAGTTGCAATAAGTTAAGCCGCTGACTAGTCCTCCGGCAAAAAGTGGCCGACATTGGTCAGTAGGTCGTCTTTCGCATCTGACACCTGCAAATTGGCCCACTACTTTAACTAGCTTGTACCCGTACATTTATAGTAGGTGAAAATACTACCCTTTATCACACATTTCATTTCTGAGAGAATAAGTAACGTCTCCTAGCCTTGGGATCTTAGACTATTACGATTGCCAAGAGTGATTGAGTTTATTTCTCGGTAGAAGCAACATTCCGAACCGGCGGTAGTAGATTCATATTATTAGTTGATTTTCTTGATGAATTGACGATTTATAAGTATTTGTTAATAAACCTTTATAAATAAAGAGTATTTTGACTTTGATTTTGACTAAAAGATAATACAACAAAACTAGTCAAGTCAAAACTAGTAATTACTGTAGCTTATTTCAAAAATACACCGCGATAAATACCGCAATCAGGATGCCTGGTGTACAGCAATGTTAGCGTGGAAATTATTCAGCACTGAAACGTTCCGCGCCCGTGCTTTACCGAGGTATGTGCACCAGCAAATGATCCGCAATTACTCGTAATTTCACATGCCAGTGTAGGTTATACCTACCTACATACATATAACACTGTATACTCGTGCGTAGGAATAACTGATGGAGGCAGTTTGCCAATAATTGGAAATAACCCATTGGAAATAATTATGCATCGAGAGAATGAAATAAATGACAGAAATCATCACAAACAAAAATTGATCTGAATAAAGTAAGTAGCTCTTGTGTTCCGAATATTGCAATCAACACCTACTTATAATATAAAAATGAATCGCTGAATGTTTTGCTAAGCGCAAATTTTATCTCAAGAACAGCTGAACCGATTTCGCAAATTCTTCTTGTTATTATCACGTGGAGGTTCATATGAAAGAAAAAAATAAAAACGTTGAAAATCCGAGAACAGGGGCGTTATGAAGTGCGCCGGGTCAGCTAATATTTCATAATTCTTTAGTTAAAGAACATTTCAACCAACAAATATATACCTAATAATAATAAAGTAATTAATTCTTCAGATTGACACACCAATTCCCTAATTCCAAACTAAGCTTATGCTTATGTTATGGTTACTACGTGAACAGATATACTTCAATATGTTTAGAAACATCCATGGATTAAGTAAAAATATCCATTACGAGTACAAATATGCATCGCACGAAAAATTTTACCCTAGCGGGTTTCGAACCCGCGACCCTTGGTTTCATGGCCAGGGTCTCTGATCACCCGACCGTCAGGCCAGGCAACGTAACTTACGTAATCTGAAACAAGCGTATCAATCATTACGGGAACATAGTGACTACCTTATTCTTATACTTACTAATATATATAAAGCTGAAGAGTTTGTTTGTTTGTTTGCTTGAACACACTAATCTCAGGAACTACTGGTCTTTTTTATTTTTGGCTGAATATGGATAAAGGGGCCTGCTGCCCCTATGACTTTGCCTACCTCTTCGGGCACTATGGGCGTGATATTATATATGTTCTGGACCGAATTGAAAACTTATTTTTTAGTTCTATATTTCATTTATCAAGGAAGTCTATAGACTATATAAAATTAACCATACCTAAATGCGGGTAAAACTGCGGGCACAGCTAGTTAATCAATATAGGCAAGGTCCAAAGGCACTTATAGAAACCTCTCTCTTATGTGTCTGTCCCTTAAACTGCCTCGAAATACTATTATAACCTATCCAAAGAGTTTCCATTAAACTCTGTAATCAATAGAACATCAAACAAAATATAGATTGTTCATAAAACATAATGTCACGGGGTACACTCTGTAAACAATTTAGTTTATAGAACAGAGGGCGTCACTCCACATCGATGCCAGATACAGCGTGATTGATGAGCAACTGTTGATTCTTGAGCAACAGTCAACCAACAATTTGTCCTTGCATAAATATTGTTTTAGGTTCGTCAAAATGACGGCGATTATGTTAATGTTTAGGGTATTTTGATGATCGAAGACATGCGCTGCGGAGATGATTGCTCTTGTGAAGCCTTAGTCTATGCAGACACGTCATATTCATCTTATAATTAAAATGCCACTCTAGGCTATTTTATATTTTATTTAGTACTAGCGGCCCGCCCCGGCTTCGCACGGTGAGCACAAAACAATATGAAACTGTACATATAAACCTTCCTCTTGAATCATTGTATGTATTAGTAAAAACCGCAAAAATATACCTTTTGTAGTTGAAAAGATTTAAGCGAACATACAGAAGCGGCGACTTTGTTTTATAATATTTAAAGATAAAATGTCCGATGTTGGTCTGAGATTTAAAAAGAATGTGCCAACTAATGGTATTTGGGGTTTTGGGTGTATGATTGTGAAGGCGACGAGCTAGCCACTTGTCACTACTTTTTCACATTTTTCCATCTAACCCAGCCCAGTTTTGTTTCCTGCCTGCTGCCCCTTTGACTTTGCCTACTCCTTCGGGGACTATGGGCGTGATGTTATGTTTGTTTATGTTTGTTTGTAAAGATAAAACAGCCTTGTGCCCTAAATTTTATTACCACTATTTGTTAAGTCGAAATTGAAGAAAGAAACATGAACAAGCAGATAACTAATGTCTAAAATTATAATGCCTTTAATTAATTTCAGGCGTGACTTAACAGCTATGTAATAGTTAACTCAACAATGCGCCATAGAGACGTAAAATGGACTGTACTAAGTTCACGTATTTTTTTTAAGAATGATAACTAGAACCAATAACAAAAGCTTCTATTGCAGCACAGTTGTTTTATATACGAGCGAGTTAAATAAGAAAGCAAATAGGAGTGTGCTGGTTCTAGATAGTGTGGTTTATTTAAATGAGATCACTTTGTAACCCTCCCTAAGTGTTCCGATAAAGAACAATAAACACATCAGGAAGCCACAATCAACGTCAGTTACTGCCTACATTGCACAGTGTAAAAAAGCATGTGGTAAGATAAAAGACCGCATAATATGGGACAAGGTAACATCAGGTTTATGACACGAATGTTTGTTGTAGGGGATCCGTGCGCATAGGGCAGAGTCACTATCGAATAGGCCATATAAATGCCTGTTAAAAGCTGATTATTAATTTTCTAAACTACACACCATCCTTATACAAATAGGTATACCATTCATACTATCAATTTCCGAAAGGGTAGACAGAAACCAAAACCGATAAACTTCTTGGTCTATATTCAGCCACAAAATAAAAACTGCGTTAGATGGAAATTTTCATCTTAACTAATTAATTACTTTTTGAATAAAAGTGATTCAAAGAAGCTACGAAAGCTTAGGCTCTGCTGATGTATTCTTAAATACTGCATATAGGAATACTCAGGCGTATGTGCACGAATACTCTCCACTGTTATTTGCTCCACTGTGCTTAGGCCCCAGCTATAATTAAAACTAAACGGAAGGCTCTAATTTGCAAGTGCAACCGCGATACGGACCGAGCTTGCATTAAACACCCCGTGCTGCCCCGTCACCCTTACTTGTAGTCCGTTGCACCTGGGATTTGTAACGCAAATGCCCATTAGGGACGCTAATTTGAATACAGGTCTGTTTCAACTGGAACTACCTATCTTAGTAGGACACCACACCAAGTATCTACATATATACGCTATACGTTGGTATGTAGAAACTTTGTAAATAAAATATACATCCATGGATTAGGATATCTATGAGTATGCAAGGAAATATCCATGACTCGAAATAATGATTATAATGACCTACTAAGTCCTTCTAAGATTATATAATTGTAATTTGTCATTATACGGGAGCAGTATATATTGGACGTAATTTTTTTACAAACATTTTTGAAAAAATTGTATAGTTCGTTGACCTTTATTTTTGATATTTATAAAAAAAAACTAGCGCATGTACGATAATTCATAGATGATCATTGCTGGATAATCCTGTATATTACATACACGTCATCACAGAGCATTAGCAGATTCCAAAGCGCAGCGATCATCTTTAAGCATTTTTAGGCCAAAGAATTTAAAATAAGAGGGAACATTTTGCAAAATTTGTTACAACTGGCTCAACTGTATACAGTCACGTACCACCCAGCACACCATTAATCACCTTTTACGACAAGAAACTGAGTCAGTGCTTCTTTTTTAAGTCCCAGACCAGCACAGGATTAAATTAATGTCCAGTAAGCTTTAAAGCAATCGCAGCTGCTCACCACCGTTGTGGGTAATACTCGATTAAAGCCGATGGCTTCTGTAGTTGTAATTATCGATACATTTGCAAACACTTGTTGGTATCTTCGATAAAATCAATATTTACAAAATGAATCGTAAAATAGTAAATTTTTCAATAGTCGGAAAAGATTTGACAAATTTCATCGTTAAATTGGCAGGAACAAAGGACCTATTTCAGCTTTACTCTTGTTTTCCTTTTACAACATCATAATGACCTAAGTCTCATTGATGTAGTGTGTATAAAACAAAAAAGGCAATATTGAAAGTCAATGGGTAAATAAGAGCAGTTCAGATTAAGTAATAGTTTAAGGCCCAAACTGAATATCGGATTTGGTGTAACGCAAACCGGCGCTAATTTGCTTACTACACATCACCTGTCACAATGGTTCAATGATCGCCAACCGATGATGGAAGCCGATTAATAGAAGCATTTGCTTCATCAGTCCACTTGGCAACAAATTCCATAGAGCCATTAGATACGTCCGATGACTCATAACTAATTGATTGTATTGTTGCACTGGTCTGTACGCGGCGTAATATGTGGCCTCCAAGCGCCTCCCGCCAATTATACGACAGTTGGCACCCCTGCATTGGAGAGGTTACAAGCATATGAACAAGCGGAGCGGGCGCTGAAGCGTATTCGTCAATATTTTTTTTTTATGAAAACGAAATCTCTACTTTTCAGTCTTGGTAAATATACTTGTATGGTTGAGCTATGATTTATTAAACACAAAAATGACCTATCAGAAACCAGTTAAAAATAGTGTATATATATTTGAAATCTAAGTAACTGTTTAGTAATAGTTGGAGTAAGTAACTATTTATTAATTAAAATTTAAATTGGAGAATAGCTGAAATAGGTACATAGAAGTTCAATA
This sequence comes from Glyphodes perspectalis, assembly GCA_951394215.1. Classification (NCBI taxonomy): domain Eukaryota; kingdom Metazoa; phylum Arthropoda; class Insecta; order Lepidoptera; family Crambidae; genus Glyphodes; species Glyphodes perspectalis. The sequence goes on along the minus strand of OX596207.1, from coordinate 5,170,546 downwards.
ATTGCAATACACTTAATTGCAAAATTATGTCTATTAATCATATTTGTCAATATATATAAATCACTCATTTATCGATATTTATTATTTCAAATCAAAACTTTCGAAAACCAAACAATTAAACTGCAGGACCATTGAAATATACTTTTGCATTAACCCATTTCTAAAAATTTTACTTTACTGTTTTATCATCCATTAATAAAACAATTTATTCTATAACTTCATCGCTGAAATATACGCAAAAGTTGTAATTCCTAAACCTAATTTTGATGTACAAAATATCGTCACACGTCTTCAGAACGGATTTATCGCCATTTAGACATATAAAAATCATCAAAGCCTAAAACCTATTGGCAAATATAATATTTCAAAAGAATCACAATTAATTCTAAAAGACATATCTTTACGTATCTCGGTTGTAGCGTGTACCAGTAACTCAGTACCCTGCCCTTTGGAGCGCGCAGGACGTAACGAAGCCAATAACTATATTAAGGCTCGGGGCGCCTCTCCGTTTCATGTGCTGCGTAACAGTTTATTATGTTCCACGTGTTCTTAATCTGGTGAAAATCCTATAAAGTATACGAGTATCTTTGAAAAGCCTACTAGAGGTATACAGATGCATCGTTGTATAGCATAAACATATTTTTGCTGTTTATCTTCACTCGTCTGCTTATAAATTGTTAATTATTAGTACATTCTACTGTATGTACAGATAGGTGTTTAAATCAACGTTAATCAAGTATGATTTTTTTTTTGTAAAATCTTTGTATCTATATGTTGGTTGCGCAAAAGATTTTAAACTTTTAAAACCAAATTTCAACAACTTTTTACGTTCATTATTACAATAATCATTACTGACTTGTTTATGAAAGCATTCTCTAGTATTACAAATGTCGATAGGTTACAGTGACCGCTTACCATTACAGACTGAACGTGTTTGTTGCCTTAAGTGGTATCAAAATATGTATCAAGGCGTGTCATTAAATCTTTACTGTATTCGTCTAAACGAATATAATAAAGAGAAAAGATTTAATTGTTCGTTTGTTTGAATTTAGCTCTTAAACTACTGGACCGATTCAAGAAATTATTTCACCAATGAAAAACTACTTCATTAGCAAATAATATAGATTATATTTTATTCCCCCGTATTCCCACGGGAAAGAAAACTAGGCGGGCGAAACCATGGGACGCTGCTAGTCGTTGATAAATCAACCATGCCGATGACGGTTGATGACGATTCATTTCTACCTAATAATACAAATTTAAATCGATGTTCAACAAAGATGTAAATGGATAAATTATACTCAACCCGCCCCGCTTGTCACTCCGCTCGTGACCCAGTTAAGGGCGGAGGTCTTCGCCCGAGGTCACGCCCGTAGCCGCGCTGCCATGCAACAGACGGCTCGACCGCTATTCTGGCATCACTCGATAAAACTCGAATGATTATAAGTGAATGTGTTTCGAACAATCAATTGATTTATGTACATTTTGCTTGTAATGCTAATCGATACTCCTTTATTGTATGGAAATCAAGGTCAATGACGTCAATAATTAAGGTTAGGGTCTATGAGACCTAATTCATGAAGTTCCAGTTATTTTTGGATTGTATACCTTTATAGTATAATTTAATACCTATATGAAAAAAATTAACCTACTTTTTTTTCTTCCTGCATTATTAAAGCTTAGATATATGCATCACACAGTTCATCATGCCCTTTGGTAATTTCTGATGTTTCCTACTCAGAAGTTGCCAAATTAAACAATATAGAGTAGAAAACACCAAGTTAGCCAAGATACAGGACCCTATTGCCAATCACCCGCTGGCTGTTCATGTGTCTGTTTGTCAGTGGGTCTGTAACTTATATGACATATGCCATAATTTTCCAAAAAAATATACATTTCATTCTTATCAAGAATATTAAATAATGAGACAATGAACAGAACTGTTGACATAAGAAGTATTATGAAAATAATAACATACAGTAGGTACATACTACCATTTATTCATTTACACCATTACTTAATTATGTTTCTTTGCGTATTAATTTTTAAAATATTTAAAATATTAATTAAACAGTCTAGATAACAAAAAAAAATGTGGTTTCTTTTATGGAGAAATTCTACCAAAGTTGGCCCGATCCAGTTTATTTATTTTCATAAGTAATTATTTAAGAACAATTACTTATATTAGTTTGTGCGCTATTCAATATTTAACAAACTATATTTGTTTTATGGTACTATTTTGAATTCTACTAAAGTCTAACTAAAGAAAATCGATGACTAAGCGCTGACAAAGCAAACTTCTTTAAAATACAATTGGAACAACGCCTGACAATAACCTATGACACGCCAAATTGATAAAACATTGAATTATACGTAGTAACTCCATTTGTGAAGCGGTAATAATTAAATCGTTAAAAACGGTATAAACTCAATTGAATCCGCTCATCTCTCAGCTCATGACCCAGTTTCGGGCGGAGGTCTTCGCCCGAGGTCGCGCCTGTAGCCGCCCTGCCATGCAACAGACGGTCCGGCCGCTATTCTTAAATCACTCGACAAATATCGAGTAATTAACGTTAAAACACAATTATGATAGCCTTTTTTCGAGTGGTCAACCACTAGGAGTTTGTAACAAGTAGACGTGAGCGACGTTGTAAAGCTCACTAAGTTAGTGCCAGCTTAAAGATGCTACTTGACGACCTTAGAACTAAAGTGATCTAAGTATTTTTTTTTACATATGTAATTGAAAAGAAAAATTATAATTATTTCAGGCTACATTGATGTTGATCTAAGTGCTTCCCATTATTTTTTTCCTTGAGAATAACTTAAATCAGTGTGGCTGAAAGAATTATGATTTTTCTTTGCAATTGTCACTTAGATCACTCTGGTTCCAACGTTGTCACTTAGACTTCTTATTTTACTTAAACCAGCGTGTGAGCTACACGGGATATGTGCACGGTCTAGAAATACGTAAGTTAGGGTCATGATTGTAGACATTTTTATTACTTCCAAATAAATGTACATCAGCTTTTCTATGACATTTTTGTATACTTTAGTCAAAGTTATGGTACGCACTTTTATACTTACAGTATAACATAACTTACTTAGTTATTAATACGTTTTGTCAGTTACATCAACCACATTGTTATGTTAAAACTCTCGTAGTTATAAGTTATGTCGTAGCGTACATTAGAAACGTAGAGCTTCGTAGCACACGCGCTACGAGTTGATACGAAATAATCAGATAATGGCTATACGTTAATATTTTATTGACACAAACGTTTTTATTCACATTTTAGTTCATCGAAATAGCTTTAATCCGAACGTGGTACACGTTTTTTAACACAAACGTGTACCAAAGAATTGCCCCGCACTTTTGCTAGCAAAAATAACGTTACGATATTTTTAACTACAGATATTTAGTGAGTGACATAAATATACTTACTATGCTAACGTAATAATACTTTCACAGTTACATCCTCGTCCTCGAACCGGCTCTTCATTGTTTTATAGCTATGGAAAATAATATAAAATTATGTACAAAATAATAAATAAATAATAAATTAAATAAATTCTCTAGACTGACACACCAATTCCCTAGTTCCAAACTAAGCTTATGCTTGTGCTATGGATACTAGGTGAACGGATAGACATACTTATATAAGTTTATAAACATCCATGACTCGAGTACAAATGTCCATGTTCATCACACGAAACATTAATCTTTCTTATCTTCTTTTCATCATCATACTCACATTATCAGTGACATAATGCAACAACTACGTTCCTTTTTGGGCTGTGAATAGACAATTTACCTAGATTTAAAGAGTCTGGTTATTACATTGGAGCCATTGCAAAACAAACTTCTTGACCAATAACCAGTGAAATCACATTAAGGTATTGGATATTGGCGACACAGCTATGGTGATTTTAACATGCATATTTCATCAATAAGTTGCTATATACCAATAACTTAGCTGTTTCCCTCACAACCACTGTATATATTCAAGGATTTTACAAATGAGGTTTTAGAACCCTAGAATCTTAGAATTAATTTGACAGGCCCGTTGGTCGACCTGTCAGAGATCCTGGCTACGAAACCAATGGTCGTGGGTTGTAGGTCGTGGGTTCGAATCCCGCTAGAGCAAATGTAACGTGTGATCAACATGGACATTCGTACTCGAGTCATGGATGTTTATAAACGTATTTAAGTATGTCTATCCGTTCACCTAGTATCTATAGTACAAGCTTAAGCTTAGTTTGGAACTAGGAAATTGGTGTCAGTCTGGAGAATTTATTTATTATTTAATCCGTAGCTAAATACGAACGTGGGTCTCTTTACCCATTGAGCTATTACCCTCACCGTTTTGTTATAAATATCAATAACAATAATTATTTATTTAATATTCGGATGGCAACACAAAATGGGTTTTAACTATAATTGATAACAAACACAAAAGCTGTAAGGTTAATTTCCCCGAAGTGCAAATTAAGGAAATTAAATTCTGAACTGAATCCGATTTGAAATGAGTAAATCACAATAACGTATTTAGACATAGGAAATACTTAATTCTCAAGAAAGCAAAGGTTTGAGCTTCGTGCAAATTAAATAACAAATGATTTCAGAATCATTACAATAGATGGCGCTACTCGAACGAATCAGCTGTTAGAAAGACAAACTTTTCGTAAAATAACTATATTATGTTAAAAGCTGTTTAATTAACATCAGGTTTTTAGTATTATCGAAATAGGTCTAGTGGCATGTGTAACATTATGCTCCATATCAAAAATGTTGCAACTGTCGGCATAGTCAAAATTAAAATGGGTGACCATATGCTAACCCGTGAAGTAGCAATTTCCAAAGTTTAAAGATTCCACACTTCAAATAAAGATAAATTTGATATCGTCATACTAAAACAAAATTTTCGTCATCACCATCTGACTATTCGGATAGATTTATCCCGGATTACCGCAATGAAATGGAATTCCTCGCACATATTAAACTAATTTAGATAGTTAAGCTCTGAATGCGACGCGATGGCTTAAAATCGAAGGGAAAATTAGTCACTGTTCGTCGGAGCGGTGCTCGTTAGTTCACGCTGCCATAGAGTAGGTGAAGCAGTGGGATTGACACACTCATCAAGGGTCAATTTATGATCTTAAAGTTTCACATTGCGTTATCACTAGAAATTATGCTAACGCGGTATGCGTCTAGTGCTTAGATAATTACATACAGCTTGACGTTTCAACCACATAGACCGCTTGTTAACAAAGCCGTTGTAACATCAATTCAATCGGGATATAGGTACTCATGTACTAAATATTGCATTTAGTCCAGTAAGTTAGAAATAAATAATCTAAGATCAATCGTCTACAGTCTTCAGTATTCCGTTTTGTCAGCATTACAAACCTTTAAATCCACAGGACTAAGCGTAACTTTATTATTTTCATTTCAATCAATATTCTAGAGTATTTTTGAATATCAATTTATGAAATAAAATAACGTTTTTCTTTTGATTTCAATAATTTAAATTAAATGGTCAATAGACGATTTTTGGTCCAAATTTTCATGATGTTTGACACGACGAATATACCTTATGACCTTATTTATAGTCTAAGGTCTGATTGTGAATAAAATATTATAGATCAACTACCCATCCCAGCGTATCATAAATAGTCTTGAGAATATTAATACAAATAAACTACAGAAATAAATAGTAACTTAACCCACTGCTTAGACTAGTCTGTGGCGCGGCGTGCGTTCCAAACTCGTGAATAACTTAACAATTAGAGCGCATCGGGAAGTGGATCGTTCTCACCTCCCGGTTTTAAGTCCACGCCTTGGAGAGAATAATTAAAGCGGTGGTAACTCAGTGGTTATGAAATAAATGCCAGGTTTATTGGTCCAAACCCTGAAACCTCCGGATTTTCACTACGGCTCGACGGTTAAAAGTATCATCGAGAATACACATGCATATTCCGATATCTTATGTATATGATCCATCTTGTCTGGTTCCGCTATCAAAACAAAGGTCAGATGATAGTCGCATTCACGTAAACTTGCACGATAAATAAACGCACAACAAAGCGTACAATCGCTTTAACGTCAGACTCCAAAAAATTCAAATACTGACTCCAGAGGACCTCGACTCAAATCCGGTCATAACGTCAGTTGATGATGATAGCTTGAAACGAATAATTCAAGGACGTTAATGATATCGGACTCACAAACCCAAGATCATGCTAGTGAACTACGGCTTATATCGGAAGAAAGCTTGGAAGATGATAATGGCTTGACGCACATAATTAAAGGGACTTCGTTATTTTGTATTCATTTCTCTCACTCATTAAAGAAGATCTAGGGCGAGCGGTTACGTAGGAAAGTTAAAAACGTATCTTCTATAGCGTATTTCTGAACGGTGGAATTTTTATTTAGAACTTATATGGATCAAATGATGAGAGTTCATTTTTATTTACTTAACGATGTGACTATAAAGCCGACGACCTAACCAACTGTCAAGATTTTTTTTTTAATCTTCCTATAGTTATATTTTTGCCCGAAAGGGGTTTAAGTAACTTATTACTTCCTGGTCTGCCTTACCCTTGGGGGATTGTGGACGTGATATACCTAACAGCTAGGCAGATATTTAAATCTAACAAATGCATTGAATAATGTATTATTTTCAATGAAACTTCTCAATAACTACATGCAGTTGGTATCGATTGTATAAGGTAAACAAATGTCTGAATCGAAGCATGTTATTAGGCGCGTTACACATGTTCGTATCATCAATTGCTTTGTAAATACATTTTATACAAGTAAAATACGACTAACTGTTATTCCATGTTTACAAGGAGTCTTTTATAAGCTAACAAGAGGTACTAAGGTATCTCAAACAATTTTCCTCTTACCCAACTCAGTTTAATTGTTGGCTGATTGTCGTTTAAGCAGCTTGGCCACCCCCCTTGGGGGATTTCAGGAGTGATAGTATATACTACGGTATTCCTTCTATATACCAATCAGAAACTTTCGCATCAGATACTACTTGGTGAATGGCACCATGTTATTATCAAAGCATACTATGTGTAGATGCGGGGGGGACGCATGTGGGTTTATAATTGTATAGGCGACGAACTAGCCACTTGACACTACTCTTTCGTTGTTTTCCATGTCACTCGGCCCAATTTTATTTTTGACTTAAAAAGACGTTAGAGGTTTTCGGAACTCCTTGGACTTTACATATCCCTTTGAGGGCTACATGCATGATAGTAAGTATGTTATAAAAAGGTAAAAATATTAAGGCCCATGCCCTGTATGTATGTAGATTACAATATCTCTAAAGTTTTTGCGATGTTTCGGATGCGAGAATATCGAGGAGATGGATGTCTGGACAGGATCGGAAAACGATTTTTTCTTAACCGCTTAGCTACACCGCTTCGACTATAAAAGCAATTGTTGCGACAAAGTAGAACATTAGTGTTATCTAAATGAGTTTCTCCTCGATATCTTTCCCAGAGCACTAGTGGTATAAATCTGCATCTCTGTTCTGGAAATCCCGCGGTAAGTGTGAGGATTGAAACTTGGATCCCATAGCAATACGTTCTTATCTACCTAATTCTTACCTTTCTAGTTCGTTTCCATCAAAAGAAAATACTTGTTCGAACTGGCTACGACAGAACATGTATTTACCCTTTTATGGTTAGTAAACCAAATGAATAAGTTATTATGATGGAGCCTCAAACGAAGGGGCGTGGAAACCTTAAGGTCACATAACGAATAACTAATGAAAATATCGGTTAGGTTAATCTCTCTATTAACCGCTTATTGCCGTAGTGTAAAAAAGTAGTAGTATAGAAACAAACTGGTCGTAGCTTTTAAGAAATTACGAAAACTAGTTAAACAGATATATGTTTTTATTTCTAATGTTAATCTGCATTAAAATTGCGTTTAAATATATTGAATGTTTCTTAATCTTTATTCGTCAAGTGACAGTTATAATACAATCGTAAATAGATAAATACGTCCTCTTTTGCAATCTCTTTCAATATAATTTCACCATCTTATTCACAAACATTTCAAGATTTTATTAGTTTTATAGCATTCTGCCCAAATTAGCAAAGCTAAAGATCGGGGTCTGTGGCGTTCTTTAGGGTATCTCTGTGTCCCGCAGTAGTAGAGAGCTGGCCGATAATGATAATGAACCTCAGAATTGCTTAATCAAACCAAGTACCTATCTGAAACCACACCAAACATTATTAAAGGTTTAAAACTCGACCTATGTTTTTAGCATTAGTAGTTAGATAAATCAGACTAAGGCTCTCTTGAAAACTCGGATCACTTCTAACACAAATGATAAGTGGATTGTGTTCTGCTAGTATGGTTGCACACCCTAATAATTTCACGAACACAATAGCTGTTTTACTTCCATGCACGTGACATACCATACAAAGACCTTTATATCCATATAGAAAAGTAATGTGTTAGAAAGTATAGCGGTAATAAGGTTTTTTTTTTTCTTTCTCCACAGGGCTTAACCTAGCTTTTAAGTCCCTATGATAAATGGCTAATTTTGATGTAAGCATTGAAATAACTTTCTGGTTTTTCAATAGAAGATCCGATAGAATGTAAAAGAAATATATTGTAAGCTGTGTTAATTAATTTGCACATTATTATGGAAAATTTTATGTTAGTTTTATAGTTTTTAAGAATTTTTGCAATGCCCTTTCTACAGGGCGTCACATGTACTTGCCCTCTAAAGACTGTCATCTATTTTTTATCGTGTGACTTGCAATAAAGAATTTGAATTTGAATTTGAATTTGAATTAGAAGAATATGTCACAATTGACTACTCACTCTAGCTAAAGGGCAACAAGAAAACAAAATTAAACAGGGTCATGTTTAACCAAAGAATAATGTCATGTCTGAACAAGGTTTGATGAAAAATTATGAAAAAAAGGGACAAGCGGCTCAATTGTTGCCTTATAACCATAAACACAATCAAAACCCATTACACTATTAGTCACCTTTTATGACTTGCTAGAGTAGGAACACAGTTATATGTATAATTTTAAAGTCCCAGATCAAAATAAATATATATATAATATATAGTATAGAGGTTGATTAATCATTCGCAAACAACTAACTAACTAACTAAACTTCACGCCACTTCCCTAGTGGGGTAGGCAGAGAGAACCGAACGCCATATGGCACGATCCTTACATACCTCACTCGCCTCTTCAACATTCATAATCCTTTTCATACAAGCTCTACGGTTTTTATGACTCCTAACATCACCTTCTGTTAATACACGACCAATCTGGTCGTGGTAGGTGAGCCTGGGCCTTCCACGGCTCCTACATCCTTCCACTTTCGCATTGTATATCCGTTTAGTCAATCTTTCGTCATCCATTCTTTCCACATGTCCGAACCACCGGAGCATGCCTCTTCTTACCTTGGCAAACAACAGAATACAAATCTAAGTCATTCACACGCGGATACATTAGATTTGTTAACAGCCCCCGTATTTTATGCACTGCATTGTAATATGTTGCTTATAAAGATACCAATAAATCTCGATAAATCCGTCCTTCTCTATCCTCATAAATGTTAGCAGTGCATCCCTTTCCCACTGGCATTGGCTACCAGCAAAACGAGTTAGTATTATCTCGCTCATAAATCCAGGTCATTAGGGCTCGTGGCGGATGGACCTCGCACATATGTATATAACTATATAATATATATTATATATGCAGATAAGTTGCCACATATAGGTATTTCAAATACAGATCGTGAAATGTGCATGATAACTCAAACTGTAGGTACAAGTCTCATGAGTTCATTATATTTGTCTTGTAAATAATTATTTATTTATTACTAGCTGTGCCAGCGGTGTCACCCGCGTTTATGGTTAATATTATAAAGACTATTTCCGTCATACATGATTTCTATGTAACTTTAACCATTAAGGCTGCACACGCGACGGAAGCTTAAAAAAAGGAGTAACTTCTCCCGTTTTCCTAACATTTCCCTTCACTACTCTGCTCCTATTGATTGTAGCGTGATGAAATGTATACTATAACCTGCCCAGGAGTATGAAAAATAATTGTACCAAGTTTCGTTAAAATCCGTCAAGTAGTTTTTGTTTCTATAAGGAACATACAGACAGACAGACAGACAGACAAAAATTTTACTGATTGCATTTTTGGCATCAGTATCGATCACTAATCACCCCCTGATAGTTATTTTGAAAATATATTTCATGTACAGAATTGACCTCTCTACAGATTTATTATGAGTATAGATATTACACACGTGTTCTGTTTAAAATATCGTATGCAAACACCCTCAATTACGACTCTCAGCAAGTTCTTCGAAGGATTGACTAATTAGCGATGTTTTATTTAAATTGGTACATATTTTTGTAAAATTTTAATAAAGAATTATTAAAATAATTGACATTTTTAAATACTTTAACTAAAAAAAATAATTGACAAGTATTTTACTTATATACCTTGCATTGATTTATTTACAAGCTAGCTTATGTAATACTACCCTAAAAGACAATTACCTAAAGCCTATTCACATTCTACGCTTTTGAAAAAGAGCCACCCTCTCTCAGTCGTCCTTGTAAACCAGAAATACGGTACGAACACATTTAGCTTGTTTGACCTAATACTACATACATACATAAGAAGGGGGAGGCAGAATCAAAGGGGCAGCAGGCCCCTTTAACCTCATTCAGCCAAAAAAAAAACCGGGCTGGGTAAGATGGAAAATTGTGGAAAAGTAATGACAAGTGGCTAGCTCGTCGCCTTCACAATCACATACCCAAAACTAAAAAATACTATCCATAGCCTTCTACGACATGCTAGGCATGAAATACAGTTGGCAAATCCTTTTTAAGTCCCAGACTAACATGGGACCTAATACTATCCTCATAACAGTTTGTTCACCACGCTATTGAAAAGAAGCCACCCCGTTAGTCATCTTCTAAAACTGAACCCTGGTACACATTTAGAAGCACTTGGAGACGGCGTGACATTCGCCGCTCCCTCGGGCCCGGCGGAGATATGGGGCGGAACACACGAACGGAACGAATTAGTTCTATCTATAGCCGGATAACTGCCGGCGCACTAAATTGTCCCCAACTTTAACTTGCTTCGTTGGTTTTTTGGTATCCCTACTTAGTGTAGTATAGGCACTGTGTCGGCCGCGGCTTCGGCCTCGTGGAAATGAACAAAAGTGTTTCTTTGTTGCGCAGAGACCTAATTCTTTTTCTTTATGAAATGAATATGGCCTACATTACTTGTGGCACCAACTGTTCCGAAAAATCTGTTCAACCATTGGATATAAGCTGGAACAAACATGCGGACATACAGACAAAAAAAAATAACCTAAACTTAAAGAAAATTCGTGGAATTCCTACTACCTACATCGTATCAAGCATACTGAATATGAAAATGCAACGAAAGTGCACTTTTGCCAAAATTAATAGCAGATTGCACTAAATATGCAAATGCAGTTTGCTTTTTACATTCTCAATATGCGCCTAATAAGAATTCAATTCAGTGCAGTACAAGATTATGCACATGCGGCAAACAGAGTGCTGTTTAAGACAACTTCAATATTTATTCAAATACACAGCAAAAGACATCTCATTTCGCCGCAAGCAATCAATGAATACAGGAAATTGCATTCACTGTTCATAGTAAGGCCTTTAGTAAGTCCGTATTAGGTATACTCCATTGTATGACCTAGTAGTTGATTTCAGCAAGTGACCCACTTGATATTGGTAGCCAGTTTAATTTCAGCATTATAATATTTATTATAGGATGCGCCTTTTGATTTTTCTATACATTTCATCCAAAATGTCATGCTTAAAATGGGTCTTTAATTCAAATTCAATGATACGGCGGCTATTAAATCAGCTACGATGTTGAATAAGTGTTATAAGTTGACACTTAAACGTTGTGGCTAAAATAATAATCACATAATAAACTTTATTTATTTTCTCGCACAGTAAGGTTACATAACATTAACACAAAATTACATAAATATCTACCGTTAACCAGTGTGTGAGAAACTGGAGCCTGAGATAGGTTTTCTGAAAAACCCGTATTACAGGTCTCCAAAGCTCCAACCCCAGTTAACTGCAGGTATCAAGCGAATAAACCATTTCCATATAATATAAAGTACATTTATACACAAAAAAAAAAGAAATAAAAAATGAAATGTAAATAGATTGGAATCACTGTGACTAGTGATTTTGATTCAACTATATAACTAGACGTGTCGCTAAATGGCGTTGTTCCATGAAAAACAAGCCAAACAGTTAGGCGGTTACTTCAATTAGTTCGCTGCGACATGCATGTATAGTATATTCTCTTTACAAATCTTCCTTTGTACTACTAAACAGAATCCAATTTACCGCAACACAAGATTATTCAAATGCACCAAGAAATCCAGCTGGAAAATTAATTCAAATACACAGAAAAGTCGTCTCGTTCCGCCTTCAGCAATCAATTGAATAGAGGAAATCTCATTTATAGATAGCAAATTTAGCTGCAAAAAATGCATTTGAAACGCATTTTCTCTTTGACGATAACGTAACGTAATTAAGGGCTCTCCGGCCGTCGGAGCGCTCCAGATATTTTTTGTCAGAGCTTTATTTCCTTTTCTATATTGATTAATGTCAGCTTCGTTTTGCTACGAAAGTTAAAAAATATTGACAGGGGAATTTGCAGTCACTTCGGAGGATAACGTAAATAGACTGAACGACGAATTGATAAAGAAGTTAATGGATACCATAGAATTTTTTTAAATTTTCTGGTGATGATGGCTTGTATATAGTAATGTATAGATAGCATAGTTATTTCATTCTTATTTTCACGTTTAATATTTTTTGAATGGGTCCACTTTATACTTACTTTTAGGGATCACCAGCGGCTTGCGGACCACCACTTAAAATAAAATAATTTTACCGGTATCAATCGGTCTTTTTCAAAGCCAATTTCAAAACAATTTTTTTTATTTATTATTTACCGGACTCTAAAGTACAAGATAAGTGACATTTTATGTTTCAAAGCCCTGTTATTCGAACGCGCAACGCGCATGTGCATACTAGAAAAAGGGAGTAAAGCAGTAAAAAGTTCCCGGTAGATGATGACGAGGCTACACAAAAACATTCAAGTGTCACCCGTTGGAAACATACTTAGCTTAATAGTCCTCAGCTTGAACGCGTTAAAAGGGACTTGCAGGGCACTATAAGAGCTGTAATTGGGGGACGTCGCGTTCATTCATTCGTGTAAACTTTTTACCCATCCACGGCAAAGATTAAAAGAAGGGTTAAAGTTTTGGTGGCCTTTAGGTATGTGTGTACGTATATTTTGACCTCTAACAGTTTGCGCCTTTAGTTTTCGCATGTAGCTTTAAATTATTTGGCTTAATGGGATTTGAGAGAAAAAAATTTTTTTTTTAAGAGTTTATCTTTTAAATATCAACTCTGACTTAGAATATGGAGATTCAGTGCATATTAAGCTAATGCGTGAGTTGATTCTAATTCTGATACCCTCTAATTCTGATTCTAGAGATCGAACGCACCTCATGCCACAAACAACGCGAAGTCCGAATCTAAGTATCAAACAAATAAATACAAAATAATAAAATAATCTTCATAAATAAATAATAATCTCGTATACGTACATACTGTGGCGCGTACGTTTAAGTCAATTTTCCCACGATTTTACCGCGATTGGAAAGTCACATTCGACTACCATATTTGGAAAACGCAACCAACTTTTGGCTCTCCAATCGCATTTCTTGCAAGTAACGAGATTCCTGAACCGATGAACGATATAGTTATTTTGTGAATGTTTATAATAATCATCTTTATAGAAAGCCACGAGGGCAACGTAACACTAATTTGCCCACAATTTTACAGCGATTGGAAAAATTCCCATCCGACTGACCAAATTTGTAAACGCCAGCACTCGTATTTCAGGACCCTCGACCGCTAACGATGCATTCACCTGTGGTGTGCTCCGCCGGAGCGATGCACAATGCACTTTTGCATTTCGCCCTCGAACAGTTTGCGACGTCAGTTTTCACAGCAATTTAACTTTGATTTATAGGGTTATGTTAGATTTTGGGAAAAGTGTTGGTTTTGTATATAAATTGTGGATTTATAATGTCGACTATGACAGTAACAAAAAAAAGTCAATGTATATGTTAATACATATACATTAAAACAATATTTCAAACGGACCAACTAAGTGTGTATATCAATGAACGAAATTATTTACGACCAAATGATAAACAAACAATAAATAATAATTAACGGAATAAACAAAAACTAAAATAGCAATTAGACGAATGCTTAGGTCTTATATTGCATTTATTATATTATCATTATACATTGATTTGGATTAATTCTGAAGTCCAGCCACAATCTCTGTCGTTATTGTTATTTTATTAATTCCTCTTGAAAATTTATACAGGTACATGATGTTGGCAATTGGCTTTACAAAATCCTTTTTTAATTGAGATATGTGACGCGGTATCGCGTTTATCAGGTTTTTCTGGATCTACATCACAGTTGTTTTGATGAAAAACCATTTCCAAATGCAGTGAGCAACATCAACAAAGTTTTTACTCGTCTATTAAAGGCAACAGTCAAAAAATAACAATATAAATGATTTCAAAAAACCATCACACATTTTTAAAAGATGGCACAAAAGTAATCCCGCCCCACCCAACATACTACACGATGCACTACATCTTCAAACAAAGCCGCATCCACGCTCAGTCTGAACTATGGGTCAGTTTTCTATTTTCCGCTCCAAGAAAATTACGGTTTAATAATCCTGAAGAGGCGCGCCGGGCGAAGCGGGGCGATAGGACTAGTGCAGCTCCTATTCTGTGGGAGGATTTAAGAAAGGAAATAAGGAGGACGGCCCCGGCCTTTTCTTTATTCTTTGTTTTCAAGTAAAAGGCAGTCTTTGTAATATTGCTGTTTATAGCTAGCTCGCATTTTGTTTCTTGGAATCAACAGTAATAGAGGACAGTCGGATAACATGATACAGTTTTCATTTCGTGAAATGCAAGAAGGTTCTGCATTATAGTAGATTTAATATACGAGTAGTATTCTGAACTTTATTAATGTCCCCAATATTATTTATGTGCTGGAAATATGTTTTAATATATATAATGTTTAGACTCATTTGGTTTACTTTGTCAAGTTATTTGCCTACATTATGTATCTAATTTTTTATTAATCAAAATATATACCACACTCATTCCTTTTATTAACATTATAAGTGTATCACTCATATCAAAAGTAACGACAAAGCCAATTGCTTAGCAACTAGAATACATTTACTAATGAATTAAATGCAACAATAGTCTCATAGTTCATTTGTTTAATGGCTAAATTGCATACCACGGTATCCAACACAATATTGATCATTTACATGCCTACATGCGAACAACCCGGGTTATCATAATTCTTATGACTATGTACATATGACCTACATTACAATGTCACGAATTCAGCCAGGCAAGGTCACAATACTTTCGTCATTTATTCATCGTTTAGGTAGAATACACAAAGCCAGTGATGTGACAGTTCCTGCTAATTATCGGCAATAGATACTATATATATGTACGACATAATGGTGGCAATTGGCTGTACAAAAGCCTTTTTCTATTTGATATACGAGTATTTGACTCGGTCTTCGTATTTATCGGGTGTTTCTGGATCCACAGCGCAGTTGCTTTTGTTAAATACCTTTTCCCAAATGTAGTGAGCAACATCAACAAAGTTTTTACTCGTCCATTCAAAGACAACAGAACGGAATTAAATAAAAACGTGCAGTTTTTTCGTATCAATTGGTGGAAAGAGGTAGCACTTTGTTAAAATTAATTTTATAGATCATATCTATGACACGCGAAGGAAGCCACGGGCATAATAGAGCAGACCTTATATTTTATAAGCACTGAGTCACGGCAAGACATAATATCTTTATGATTATATGTTATCATGTGCTTTCCTTAGCACATAAGAATATTTTTGGAGGAAAATACTATACTTTTGAATCTAAGTCATAAACATACATTTATCCAGCTAACCGGTTTTTGCATGATGGAGCAACCAATATCGAAACATACAAACGTTCACATGACCGTAAAGGGCGATATCGAAAAATAACCTTTGATATTCGAGCGCATCACTACTGCCAAATATTTTGTTTGCAGTCGCGAGCGCTCATAAAACGGTGAAACGACACATTTTATTGAAGCCGGGCGGAATCCGACGTTTGTTGCGGCTGGTGTCCCGCCGATCACAGTATTACGGTTGTAACAGCAATTCCACGTCATCAAATGGGAATTTTGCAAAATGCGACGTTGGAACGTGTCGCTTGCGACGGAAATGTATTTATTTGTGGACTTCCGATCCTGTTCCGAGCGCCTCCAGTGCGATTTGTCACACAAGTTTTCTAAGTTTACTGGGAATTGTACGTTTTACAGTATTAGGTACATTTATGTTGGATGCTAACAGTAAATACATAGTGACGTAAAACTTATTTTTTTGCACAAATATAATAATGAGGGGACCTCGTTTATAGAGGAATACTGTAATGTAAGAGTGAGTTTCTGTGATTAATACTCTTTCAATTCTTATCAACTTGACTGATCAATATCGAAGGTTGCATTCCCTTTGTTAAAAATCTTATCTACCGCTGGCAAGGTAGCCATATATCTACATACATAACTTCACGCCCGTAATCCCCGAAGGGGTACGCAGAGTCAAAAAGTCAGTAGGTCCCTTTAACCACAGTCAGCCAAAAATAAAACTGGGCTTGGTTAGAAGGAAAATTGTGAAAAAGTAGTGACAAGTGGCTAGCTTGTCGCCTACACAATCACATACCCAAAACCCGATAAACCATTAGTCGCCTTTTACGACAAGGCACTAGGCAAGTGGCAACACAATTGGCACATTATTTTTAAGTCCCAGACCAACATGGGACCTAATTGATACTATTAAGGTGACCTTTGACATTCGTCTCTGATTATACAAGATAGCATGCTCACTACTTAGCGTCGAGTGGGCTAGTTCATCAGAAATCACCACAGCCAGTGACCTTATTCCCAGGTTGTTTACTCCGCGACCCGACCAGAAAATAGGGCGAATTTATCGCCACAAGGGCCAGTTATTTGATTGTGTAATCTCAGAACAAAGTACGACGGGTCCTCTTGAGCGATGCCGTGGAAACGACATCACTTATTCAGCGGTAAACAGCTGAAAATATGGCTTGGAGTTGAGGTGATAATGCTGGTAATATGCAGTGCTCTGTGTTAGCGTTCGGCGTGGGTTTATCTACGAGAAACAGCTGAGAGAATGGTTAATCATCGCTATCAAAGAATAAAATGTGAAGAATTATCAAGCTAAATTATGTTCATTAAAATTTTTCTTGATGATTTTCAGATAATTTACATAAATATACTAATTTGACATATACTGATTTTTTTAATTAACCAGTTGTGTTGCTATTTTTGTTGAAATAAAAGCAACGTCCTATCCCAAGTATAACTTTCTTATAGCTTATATCACATATGCACAAAATCCAAATAAAATAATGATGAATCAGCTATAATTTTTCGAACTCTATTTTACTGTAGGCCTTTGTAAAAATTCACAGAGAAAAGATTTTCACTTGCATTATGTTATTGAATATAATCATATAGATGATAATTAATGGCTTATTGTAATTTAAACATGCTTGTATTAATATTTCTAAACGTAAAGACTATACATCCACACACACACACACGCAACGTAACCTGTCTTTCGTTTCCCAGTATTTCGCATTACACAAACCATAGATAACAGATGAGACGTCATAGATCTTGCGCGGTGACAGTCGAGACTGCGTCACAACTGATCCCTGTTCCGGGAAGCGTTAGTTACGTGGTGTTGCAGCGGAAATGGCCTGGCAATAGACAATGAGATAAGCGGATTCAGAGTAGTGGCGAATAGCGTCTAATCCTATTAGGTATACACAGATAGGAATAAATAATTAAATATCAGACTACATCACATACATTGATCTGACTCCGAGGTAAGTAGCTTAGCACTTGTGTTACGGATATCAGAATCAACAGTGGTATTACAAATATATACTTAACTATTCAACATCAACACCTAGACACAGAACCAACACAAGTATTGACTGGCTCGATAGCGCATTCAGTAGTGCGCCAAGAGTTGTGGGTTCGATTCCCACCCA
The DNA here is from genome assembly GCA_951394215.1 of Glyphodes perspectalis. NCBI lineage: Eukaryota > Metazoa > Arthropoda > Insecta > Lepidoptera > Crambidae > Glyphodes > Glyphodes perspectalis. Next base: position 5,152,264 of record OX596207.1, on the reverse strand, counting down.
GGACAAACATTAGTATGATGAATACTTGTGTTTGTTCTGTGTCTTGGGTGTTAATATCCAATATTTAAGTATATATTTGTAATACCACTGTTGATTCTGATATCCGTAACACAAGTGCTTAAGCTACTTACCTCTAAGTCAGATCAATGAATGTGATGTAGTCGGATATTTATATTATTTAATTATTTATTCATCACACCCAGGACAAAGGGTGGGGATCGAACCCACAACTCTTGGCGCATGTGGCATGGTTACTACCGAATGACACGTCGAGCCAGTCAGAATATTCCGAGTTATATTTGGTCTAACCTAATTGATTTGTTTAGGTAGCTACTTACGTCTATTTACGTCGACCATTTGAGGTAGATGAAAAATTTCACGTTTAAGCGCGTAAATTGTGGAGTAAGAAGTACTCGTTGATTTTAAATAAAATTAATGTAGGTATGTACAAATACTATTTTTACTTGTATATATGGAACATACAAAAAAAACTTTTTTAAAATATTTTTATCTGTCTGTTTGTTGTAGAGACCAGTATCTTAGGCAAGTTTTATTTTAAAAAGATAATTAGGGTATTGCAAAAAAACATTAAAGATTTATAACTTTTAACTTAATAATTAAAATTCATTTATTTCGACCAACTAGGATCAGTTTGTTAGTTACATATAAGACTTAAACTAATGTTAGTTAAACATATAAAACAACTAGCTTTAAGTGCATACAAATTATTCTATATACGACAGGTCAGTGTGCCACCACATGAACCATACTGCAATGGTTCAAGTAATGACAACAATGATGATGACGCCGATTCTGATAGAATCTTACCCTAGGATTCTGTTCCATTGTTACGTAACGTTACCGACTCGCAGCAGACAACAAGATAAGCCGATTCAGTGTTGCGTACTGGGTGTCCAGAGCTATTATACTGCGAATGTCCACCGGTAGGTATACGCCTGGTCTGATTTAATAGTTGCTGGACAGAAACGCCGTCTCTAAGTCAATTGTAATCGGATAAAATAGATCCATGTCGGTCTGGAACTGGAGTAATGTAGGTAATAACTGTGTTCCTTGCATATCGTAAAAGGGAATTGCGGGGGTGATGGTATGAGTGAATGTAAAATACATAGATCCATATACGTTACTCTATTTACCTTCTTAATAATGAACTTAAATATATTTTGAGATTTAGCATATAAAAGAAGCATATGAAAAAAGGTTTTATATCATAGCTGTTTATTTCAAATATTGAAATTTTGGAATAGCACAGCATTGATATATTATTCTTACTGCTAAAATCTACACTAGATATACAGTATCGAAGGGCATGTTGTACACATCTGTATATAAATATAAACTGAACGAATATGTTTAGTTTCCGTAGGTACAAAAGGTTGGGTAATATATTAGGTAGGTATATGAATAATTGGACTTGCCAATATGAAGATCAACCAAACCGAAAAAATCTTAGGTTATGAAGATTGATGGACAACTTACCTGGTCGAAAGTTAATTAAAGTACCTTACTGGTAAAGTGAAATACGCGGAATTGGGTTAATGGATTGGAAGAACGATAGATTATATCAGATAAAGGTCAGTCTTACGCAGTATATTTTTGTGGAGTTTGTAAAACAATATTTTCTATCGTTTAGCTTACAACAGGGAAATACATAAAAAAATAAACTAACCTTGTAAAAAATGAGAAGGAATTGTGTAGGTTCCATGTGTTGAAAATATTATCGTTTACATCGGAAAAACAAATGATAAAGTTTATTTAAAAATTAAATTGCCTAAACGACAATGCAGCTGCAAAATTATTGTGGCACAAAATTGGACGGTACCTACATGGCAAGATACTGATTGATCGAAGACCGTTTAGCTTGGTTTTGAATATCACAAATTTTGTAAGTATATATATAATAATAAGACTGATGTGTTCTGGGAAATTATAACTAATTTTACAACTCAAGGTATAGACACTTTATTCGATACGGTCCGAAGTGGCAACGTGTAGGAGTAACGTGTTAATAAATGAAAGAAATCAGTCTTATCAAATGCACAGTCAAGTAATCCAACACGTAAACAATTCGTAATCTGATCTTCATATATAAACAAAATAGCAACAAAACAAACAAAAATACTATCCTCCGAGCAACGCTGACACCGCTAAACTAATTCAAATAAGATAAGTTCTCAGAACAAACAAGAAAGCGCCGTTTCATCGCTTACATATATCTGATAGTCGCATCAGCTGGAACACGATTGATTGTTGCCGCGCTAATGGCATTAATCGATTAAATGTATATATTACGAGTGGATTGTATCGTCCACTGGGTCATTTTTTCACACGTGAAGGGAATGATATTTGCTTTTTGGAGAATTGCTACGAAAATCGGATTATGATGTTGATTGGAGAGAGTGAAATGATTTTGAGAGACTTCGCATTTTTGTGGATTTATTTTTATAGTGACATCATTATTCATGGATTCTACAAATCTTGTGAGTACATACGTATGTATGCTACTAGCTCTACACTAAAGAACGGACGGAAGAAAGAAAAAAGAGTTTCTCAAAAAGATACAAAAGTTTACGTGAATTTGTAATCTCGACTGAAAAGACGAACATACATAAATTTAACAAAAAGAACATTTTAATGTCTCTACCTACTTTTAAACTCAAATCTATTAACAAATTGCTTAGCAAGATAACAAAACAATATAAAACGTATGCACCAATGCGCTACGCCTGACTACGAATACACGCATACCTATATACCAGGGTGGATCGCTGTCGAGTCGTGCCTCTCCCTAATAAAGTTAATAGAGTAAATGTACTCGTAAATATTACAAGCCTCTCGATTGTATCGTTCACGTGAGTCAATTCTTTTGCGCGGAAGGGGAAGGCACGATGACAGCGCGCATTTTCATTCGGAGGCAAATTGAAGGGGCGAAGTATCAGTGATAGACTCGGATTTAGGTGCCTCCCAAATGTTTGCGACGCTCACAGTATTTGTTTTATGTTTCGTTGTAATTGAAATTTTGTGTAATTCTCCGTTTTCGCTTTGAGATGTTCGGTGTGATTTTCTAATGTTAACCATAACATACTGATCTTATATTGCTTAAATGATGTGTTTTGTCCGCTTATTATAATAGCGAATGGAAGATTTTACACGAATCGTTAGTTATGCGTTTATTTCTTATAACTATTCTGCAACAAATATAAGTATGTTTTTAGCAATAATTTGAAGTTTTCTGGACAAAAAAAAATAGTTTTACAGGTATTTTACCATTAGACACATTTGAACTATTTTTGTTTCCAATTTGGCTTTTATGTGTTTAAATAAATCGTTTGTCAAATAATTTTTTTTTCAAATTCAAAATCTCTTTATTTATATAGGCATCAAAAAAGCACATATAAATAATCAATTTAATCAGAAAAAAAAGTATTACCACCGTTTGTAAGGTAGAATCTATCGAGAAAAAACCGGCAAGAAACTCGATGGTTACTCTTTTAAATGCCATGTAATATCCAATATGGTACTACTTAGTGTATAAATGTCATACTTATAGAGCGCGTAAAACTACCCAAATCTTTTATTTAAAAACTAGCTTCTGCCCGCGGCTTTGCTCGCGTGATACATTGATAAAATATAGCTTAAATATTATTCGGGTTTATAAACTATATTATTGTAGTTTCATTAAAATCAAATTCAGTAGTTTATGCGTGAAAGAGTAACAAACATCGATACATCCTCACAAACTTTCGCGTTTATAATATAAGGTAGTAGGATTAGTAGGATGTATACTTCAGTAGAAAATTAATCACACTTTACACCTTCGAAGTCGGCCAATAGAAAAGTCTGTTAAGCCAACTATAAATATAATTTAAAACTTCACAAAATATAAATCTCCAACGATTTATCAAATATTTCACTCACTGCAAGAAGCCCGTCGAATGCAGAACAAGTGCCGAAGGATTTTTTTTAAATTTTGTGCTTTGGAACTGTTGCCGAGTTCGGACCATCAATCACGGTCCACACCTCAACCCAACATGAGCAAACTGCTCAACTAAAAGGCAAGCCCTCAACAAATTATTTACTCGTCTCAAAAAACCGTCAGGAGGAAAACTGGGATGTCTGCAGCTTGCAGAAGTTGATATAGCTTATTGCCAATCAAGCTAAACAGCTGTTTATAGGTATTGTACCAGAAGAGCCCCGCGATTCCACTCGCGTAGTTCCCGTTCTCGTGGGAATACGGAGATAGAATATAGCTTATGTTACTCGTTGATAATGTAGCTTTCCACTGGAAGGATTTGAAAAATTCTTTAAGTCGGTCCAGTAGTTTCCGAGCCTAATAAATTCTAACAAACATACAAACAAACAATCAAATCTTTCCTCTTTATGATATAAGTGTGATAACAAATAGCCTATAATTAATTTTGTCATTAGGATAAGCGGCATGGTTCATTACATATGGACAGGCTATGAAACCTAAAGTTGAGTTGGGGCATGAGTCAATACCAAATTAATTAAAAAAACAATCTTTCATATTTGTAATGTGATTGTGAAATGGAAAAACTGTGTAAAAAATACAGTACTAATAAAAAAGATATACCCTAATATTGTAACCAAGATAAATAAATAAATATTTAGATTTTAAAACACCACCACAACTAAAGCCAATTTTAATTAAAGAATGGAATTCAACACCTTACTAAACCCACAGATAACCGTTAAATCTAACATTGCCAGACGTTGCCAGATGTTCCGCTTTTGGCAGATGTTCCATTTTTCAATTTCTTTTTTTTTATGAATCGGCGTACAATTGGCAAATGCCATTATCCTATTAACCAATAAGCTTTGTCATCATTCCTAACCGATTTCTAGTCGCAGCCTGCTTGGACCAAGATTCAGCAGAATAAGTTTAGCAGATTTTACATTGGAAATCCAGACAAATTATGGTTACAGGTTTCTGGATATTTTTTTGTCATCGCCGTAGTAGTGGTAGTAGTGGTAAGTAAATATGTATGTATCCCTTTTAAATGTACTGTAATATACAATCTTTTTTGTAGAATTAGTATTTTTTCTGACTATGTTTTTAACTAGCTGTCTCAGAGCACTTCCTATCGCCCTGTTCTCAAAATATCATCAAAAAGCCGTTTCGTACAAAATTTGCGACACTTTTTTCTTCGTATATATTGCCACTTTAGGTATATCATTATTCGGCTTATGTATATCATTATTCAGTGCGCAAACAAACCCAATAAATCAAAGATTATAAAAATCAATCAAGGCATTTAGAGGCTTGTGAAAAAAATAGGAATATAAGGCACATCACTAGAGGTTCGTAAGGGCAATCCCTTCGAGCCTTCTTCGCCCTGGGAATATCATAACATAGCAAGAGGTAAACAGGGCGATTCTTTCGGGCGAACTAACGCCAAATTAGCGCGGAGTTGTTTGCAAAACAGATACGTTGTTGTAATTGGACTATTCCGCGAGTCAACAACACAAGTTGTTGTACAGACTACTGCTCGGTAATATATCGTGATCAGCTGTAGTTAATTAACGTGATTGTTTTATTGTTTTTCGAAGGTACATTTAGGTTCATTCTCATTTTTGTTAGTATCAATATGTTGGCTGATAATAATAATAATAATAATAAGCCTCTTATCCTGAACTCTTTTCTTCTTTTCTTGTGGTTCTCTCTTTAATTGTTATAGGATATCTCTGAGTTCAGTGTGCCTCTTGGCAAAGGCCTCCTCTAACAATTTCCATTGTACCCTGTCTCTAGCAACCCTTCTCCATTTTGGGCCTGCTGTCAGTTTTAGTTCATCTTCCCATCTCTTGTTTTGTCTTCCTCTGTTCCTTCTCCCATCTCTAGGGTACCAGTCTGTTATGATGTTGCTCCACTTCTCTTGTGTATCGCGCAGCATGTGCCCTGTCCATCTCCACTTCAAGCTATCTATTCTTTTAAGTACATCTGTGACTTTTGTTTTACTTCTTATGACGGTGTTTCGTATCTTATCTTGTTTCTTGATACCCATCATACTTCGCTCCATAGCTCTTTGGCAATGTTCCAGCATGTTTCTGTGATGTTTCGTGAGGGCCCATGTTTCACTTCCATATGTAATACAAGGGAGGATGCAGGTATTGAAGACCTTCTTTTTGATACCAGTACTAAGATCTGTGGATTTCATGATCTCTTTCAGTGACCAATATCTTTTCCATCCGTTAGCTATGCGTCTTTTGATTTCTTTTGTAGTTGTGTCCGTATGTGAGATGATTTGCCCTAAATAGATATATTCGTCTACATATTCAGCAGGTTGGTTGTTGATCCTTATTTCATATTTGTTTGCATTTGTTAGTAGCTTCGTTTTGTTTATATTCATGGCTAAACCTACTTTTTCACTTTCTCTAGTTAGATCTTGTATCATTTTTTCTAGGATCTCTGGTTGTTCTTCGAACAAAACAATATCGTCGGCGAATCTAAGATGGTTTAATTTTTGCCCATCTATATTTAATCCATGTTGGTCCCAGATTAGCTTTCGGAATATGTTTTCCAGCACAGCTGAGAACAGCTTTGGGGACATCGGGTCGCCCTGTCTGACACCTCTTTTGACTTGGAATGTCTCACCTAAGGTTTCTAGTTGCACTCTTGCCTTACTGTTTGAGTAGATGTTTTTAATGGTATTTATGTACACTGTAGGGATTCCTTGGTTTCGTAAGCTTTCCCATATGGCTGTGTGGCTAATGCTATCAAATGCCTTAGAGTAATCGATAAAAGCCATGTATAGCGGTTTATTGTACTCATTGTATTTTTCCATAATTTGCTTGACTGTGTGAATATGATCTATCGTGGAGAAGTTTTTCCTAAAGCCAGCCTGTTCCTTTGGTTGATTTTCATCGAGCGTGTTGCTTATTCGGTTTAGAATAACTTTGGAGAAAATCTTATATATATTAGACATCAGACTTATTGGTCTGTAATTCCCTATATCGTCTTTTTGTCCTTTCTTATGTATGAGAATGATGTGGGATGTCTCCCATTGTTCCGGAATCTGGCCCGATCTGAGGATGCTGTTGAAAATTTTTGTTAGAATAGGAACCAGTTCTTCTACAGTTCCTTTCAGTAACTCGTTTGTGATTTTATCGGGACCTGGTGCTTTGTCCAACTTTTGACTCAGTATGGCTTTCCTAGTTTCACCGGGTAGTATGTCAGGTTGGCTGATAACTTTTGTTTATGTATTTGCTATTGAATTTATTGGAGTAAAGTATAATTAATTATACACTGTTTCGGGCAGATAAAACTACTCACACAAATGAATAGCTATGTTAACTGTATAAATGAAAATAAGACGTCAAAATAATAGAAGACTTATAAATAAAGTGATACTTTTTATTTTAGGACTTCATTATAAACTGCAGAATGCGTAAACAAAACTAAACAGAACTTTAATGACAACTTATTTACCAGCAAAGACATATTCAATGTCTCAATTCCGTATACATTTCTGTATACAGGGTGCATTTAAAAAAATATATACCCTTTTCTACAGATAATATCCACTAATCTTCATTGCAGTCTCACACCAAGTCATTGTATATATATATATGTATATCTAATAACGCTAGAAGTCTTTTTTCACTCCAAAAGCTCATACTTAGTAGTCAATATTTTCCAGTTTATTTCCACCAGAAATTGCCAACCACCGGTGTAAATAACAGTTTTACATGAGCGGCCGATCTATGCTAATGTTATGTAAACGATGTGATAATGCCATTCCCTCGTAATCTAGGCAATTTTGTGCTTAGCCGTTCAACTTAGGGCATGCGAGATGTTAACTTGTGTCTGAACTCATTAAAAGGTTAGTTAACTTAATAGGTTTCTAATTAATATTTGTGCTTAAATAAGGTTAGCTAATAAAACATAAAATAAGTCTATTTCCATAACAGGCTATGACTTAAACATTGAGCATACAAGAGATGGTTATTTAATACATAGGTGTTGATTGATCTTATTTTTGTAGTATTATATGGGACAATTACTTAATTTCTACGAAAACAAAATTAAGTGCAGATGTTAGTAATGTAATTAATGTAATATGAATTTAGGGTTCGATAGAAAAACTTTGCAGCAGTAAAAAGAACATTAAATGTAGTTTAAGAAAATCTTAGAACTGGTTATCAAATGTTAATAACATATTTCTCAATTAACATCATAAACATAACTAAATAAGTAGGTAACCAATTGAACCGAATAAATTTAAATGAAAATAAAAAATAAAAACAGACGAATTGAGAAACCTCCTCCTTTTTTTTAAAGTCGGTTAAAAAAGGCACTATCTGTTTTGAAACATGCGGGGATTTTCGTTATTTGAATTCAGAACTAGATTTCGAATCGCTCTATTTCAACGCCACCAATATCCTTGTTTCAAAGGTGTCCAATTTTAAAACCTGCTATGGTTTGAACCTTCAAAAAGTTTCATACTCAATAGTACGGGAGCTCGCTTTTGTCCCTCGCATTTCATAATCGTCCTCCCAGAAGCTTTGGAGATGACATTATGCCGCTTCGCGATGACCTCGCTCTGAGGTCGCGTGTCAAGGAGACTCCTGCAGTTCAGTAAATCGTTGTTAGATAAAATGATTTCCCTCCGTCCCCTCGGAGCGCTTATGAATCTTTAAGAGTTCGTAATTGATTTTGTTTTGTGAGTGTTGTTCTATGGCGGCGTAATTTGTTTATTTTTTTGTAGCTAGCTAGCTGCTCGCGTTCGTAGATTGTTAACGGCTGCTTAAAAGAAATAACAAATTAAAGAAAGGGGTAATAATAAGCAACATTGTAAATAATTTTCTATAAATTTTTAGAAGACACATAAAAATCCATACCAACCTAATAATTCAGATAAGTATATCATTTAGTTCGTGACCTAGCACTGTTAATTTATACGTTACGCATAGTCTTTAAAATCTACATATATTAGTACCTGATTCATACCCCCAGCGTAATAACAAAATTGAGGAAACCTGCTTATTTAGTTACGTCTAATGTGTAACTAATATTTAATTAATGTAGTCCTCTATAGAATACAAAATTCAGGTGACTATAATTTTAAAGTAAAATAAGCACATTCGGTTTACTTCAGATCAATGTCAAACCGTAGAGACTAGGCTCTGGCCTAAGCGGTCATAAAGACACTGACTAAAACCTTAAGCAATAGCATTACCACACATAACTTTCCAGCGGCAAAAATAAAAACTCTTGACTTTGCCACGGTCGCGTTCCAAAGCTACAATGCTCAAATGCTGTTTGCACTCCCAACTCCATTCCCACCACATTTTACGAAGCGTAAATATTTTCCACCCGCTCTCGTTCCCAAATCACGTAGCCATCTAAAAGGATTACTCCAGAAATGAAACTTGGAAGTGATACGTCGGAACATAATAACTACGACCGAAATACTATTCTAAAGCCGGTACGTTTTGGGCCCGATCCTCTCTGTTTAGAGTCACCGTTTGGTTGGCTTGAGCGCACAAATAGTGAAAGACGTGATCTTGTAATGGCATAAACACTATGTTTGTTTTACTAGCCAGCCTTACGTTATATGCTAAATTGCAAAATATCCTTGTTAAAAAAGTTATATGTAGTACAAATATGATTTCTATTTAAGAATAATTTGCACTGCCTATTGATGCGTATACTTATAAAAAACCTAATTTGTTAGTCGACTTTACTTACAGAAAGTTCATTCATACCTATGCTTCACTGATAATCGTCTATGCATAAATTAAGCAATGGGAAATTGCAATCATCTAGAAGCATACATGCATACACTATCACAAATGTTCATATTTATAAGCAGCATTAGATGAATACCAGTTTCAAATAAAACTACATACCTACAAGAAGCTCGCGATATTTCCTCCAATTTCCAGTAATGCCGAGATCGGGCAGCCCTACAGCTATATCCCGCCTCTTTCACCGCCCAATATCTTGCAATCCCCAGATGCGCGCTCAGGAAAATCACTAGCATATACCTTAATACGCTGCGAGCGAGGTTTAAAACTGCATTCACACTAGCGCGCTTGATACATTGCACCCCAGACTGCAACGAAACTTCCAGAGTAACGTAAAGCTGTTCGCATTACCACATATTAGCTTCTCGGCTCAGCCCTAGGGGATTTTAGTCCTTTAGGAAAAATGTTGAGACTATTCTATTATTCAAACGTTCTTATTTTAAATTAGAGCTCTTTTCCTAAGATTTGACATATAACACTCACAACATTTGATAACAAATTTACAATTCCTATTGTTGTTGATACTTTAAACGGTAGGTAGTATTAAAAATATCCAATTTTCCTTGAGTTTTCAAGTAAATTGAAAACACTGCATTGCAACAGGTACAAAAAACAAACTTAATCATTGAAAAGCAAATTCTAGCACACGAAAAAAAATATTCGTGCGCATCAACATAGCATAAAAAAAGTTAAATTTAAGAATACCAAAGTGATGTAATGTTTTCGTTTAGCTACTTGCCTTTTTAAAACCCACCATTTTATTGTTGAATACTTCGCTCGGAATTCTCGGGAGCGAAAACGAAAAGAAGAATGTTGCCTCTGCGAAAATAAGCTGGAAGTTGGAGTACGTACGCTTCTAAGTACATTTAGTTTTACGTTCATTTATTCAGTGCACTAAGTTCGCAATTTGTTGCAACTCGCGATCTCTTCGGAGAGGGAATTTACAAGATGTTTATTTGGCGGAATTGCAAGCCCTCTCGGGATTATTATGCAAATCTGTAGGACGTGGCGCGGAAAAAGATTATGGGCATTCGTTGTTCATTGTGAGGCGGGAGACACTGATGCCCTGGACTCGTTTTACATGGTGATTTTTATTGAACCGGGTATGTAACGTTCCAATAAAGTCCATAAAATTAAACTCCATAAGAAACGCCAAAGTTAAAGTTTGTTTTTAGTTGGTATTGGATAACTATTTCTTCCGACTTTATTAATTCTGAAAGACGTGATATTTAAATGAGTAGATATGTACCACATAATTATTCTCGCTTTTAGTGATTAGACATTGCCTTTATCAATGCACAAATAGATTAAATCACATTTAATCGATATTGTCATGTTATTCTGGAATATTTCCATCATAATATTTAATTTAAATATTTCCATCAGTTATTCCGTCCAAAAAAATTATGAACAGTTTTTCTGTAACTTTGACAGAAATAAAAGCTCGAACATTTCTCGCTATCAAAAAACAAAACTGTCGAACGGAAAAATGGCAGCAACATGTGTGATGTAGATTTTTTGTGTTGTTTTCATTCTCATGCGAACAAATGACAAATACACAAATAATATTAGTGAGTGTGTATTTGTACTCCCTTGCAGTTGTCCTCGGGTACTAAAATACTTCTGCTTTCGAAAATTGGGTACCGATCTTTTCCGTTTTTATTTAATTTTTATGCTTTCCATTACTAATGGAAATAAGTACTTATAGGTAGAAAAACGATGTTATAATTTATTTTTGTTTTTCTTCTTAACTTTTTTGCAACAATACTTTTGCAGAAAACGTTAAGAATAACCTCTCTCTCTCTTTACTCTCTCGAATTAGACTAGACGACATTAATTTCGTTGAGCATTATTTTGATTTTGCTATATCTCCTAACATTTTCATTTAATTTGCATGGTGTAAAGGGAAGAAATAATCTTCATAAAATGCGCAAGCCAACTAACGTATTTAAATGATAAAGATTAATACCGTATTTGTGTAAATAGCTTACCAATTACCGCTTTATAATTGCCCATTTTTTTAAGTATTAAAATATATAATATAAGTAGTATGTCATCCTTAAGATATAGACATATAACATCGCGGACTTTTCTGTATACCTTTAGAAGATACACAATTCCACCATACAGATACACAATTACGTCGTTGAAAGCTTCCAGACGGCTTAATTTTTACGACACCTCCAACAAATATCGTAATATTTTAGCTAATGTACACAAAAACTTAACAAATTATATACTAAAACCTTGTGTGATTGTGTAGGCGACAGGTTAGCCGCCTGTCACTGCTTTTTACAATTTCCCAACTAACCCAGCCCGGCTTTATTTTTGGCTGAATGTGCTTGAAGAGGCTTGCTGCCCTTTCGACCCTGCCTACCCCTTCAGGGATTATGGGCGTGATGTTATGTATGTATGGTGAAAACAACATGAAATTCGGTGTAGTAGTTTTTGAGTTTATCGCGAACAGACAGACAGACAGATGCGGCAAAGGACTGTGTTTTTTTATATGTAGTGATAATAATAAGAAATTACTCTAAAACACAGCACGAAAAACTTCTGCCACTAGATCAATCTTCTTTTTTATAGTTAATACAATTTATTAAAACTGTTTTGTGTTATTTCTAGAGAATTATATCTAAACATAGAACGGAAATATTTAAACTTGGAATGATGACACCATACCCTTACCTATTTGGAATCATCATCCCCATATCCACAGACCAAAAGGTCTATCACATTTGCCTTGACACAAAATATGGCATCGATTAAGCAAGTGCATACGCGGCTTTAGCCCTCAGATCACGACATATCCGGGAACTCCGGGATGCATGTAAGCCAGACGAAGGACGCGCCATGACCCACATCGCCCGACGGATGCGCCTGTCCACCACTCGGACAAACTACCTGACTGTCGGACACAATTTTGGCAGTGTCTTGGGCCGCTTAAATTAACTTGGTGGCCTCGTGGTGCGGCGGTTTAAATGATCGTAGGTGACCTAATCATTTGTTTTTTTTTAATCTTTATCTTTGAATTTTTGACAATAAAGGTGTCTTTATGGCAGGCGCTTCAATGTAACAATACCGGTACCCAGACTCATTAAATCTTCCTAAATCTTAAATCAGTGTCAAATCCAGCTCCTAGGATTGGAGCAAAACGGCAGAAAATATAGATTATTTTTTCATTTTCTAAATAAGAAACTCTTAACCAATCACGAATTTGTATAAAAAGGTATGAAAAGCACCAATTAAAAAAAAGTGAATTAATGTAGAATATGTACCCAAGTTTAGATTTTTTTTTTCTCTGGTACTTAAATCTCTCTACAATTTAATTTTAAACGATATCACGAACGAAGATTTCTGGGTTTTAATCACATTACAACACCATTAGATCTGCATTTGTTTAATGTATTATACGATTTAAAAAAAACATGTCAACAAATCTATCATGATCGAAGCCTACATTACAATACTTCAAGCTTATAACTCCCGTACCCAGTGTCCCGCCATTTCATGAATTCTTAAAGAGCATTGTTTCGCCGCGAGGTTTGGAGCTGTCATTTCGTCGCTAGTCCTCAGACGGCCGCATTGAAATGTGACAAAAGTGACGCCTTTTCCCCACAGTCGAGCAGAGAGCGGCAAACGGTTTATTTAAAAATGTTTCGTCTTGTAATTCAAATTGCTTTAATATAAGTACATGTGCTATATCGCTGTGACAGAATGAGATTCTTAAATGGTTTTTCACATGATCTTTCTTGTTACAGAAAAAATATAAAATGAAATATGGAAAGATTTGTCAAATAGAAAATTGGTTAGCGGTTTCTTTTGCCCTTCTACTGCAAATGCTACATTTAATTTATACCCATGAATATAAAAATACAGTCATACACACGGACTAGTAAAAAAATAAGGACTCCGCGCCACTGACTAGACATTGAAGCTCCTCAGGAGCTCCACCTTGACACGCAACTTACGTCACACATTGACATAATAAGTGCTCCAATTGACAGGTATCCGATATCTGGTATCCATAAGTACTTCACTCACACATGCATAAACGTGGCTTCACGTTATAGTATAATAGCGTGGAGTCCTTTTTACAAGTCCGTGGTCATACATTATTCTCTCATAGAAAGGCATATTGAGATTGAGATGTTATAATTTTTTTAATTCAGAAGCCGGCTTTGGTTTAAACCATTTTCTCTTAAACTTGCTATTTAATCAACGATTAAGAATTTTATGGTGTAAACTCATAAACAAAGATTTAGCGTTTACTTACTGCTCCTGCGACATCACGTTTCGACGCTAGATCCAGCGAGTCGCTTTGGTATTACAAAAAATCGTTCTTCATATTCGATGTCGTTATTAATTTTGTCGCGCCCTCGGGACGGCCTAGAGACTTGAGGTCGCAGGTCAAGGAATCCTGCAGCACCCAAGAAACTTACACTAGTTTATGAAAATATGATAATCCTCTTATTCACCTCCTTTCTGCGAAGGCGTGATTCCCAAGGTTTAAATAGATGAGAATCGCATAGGTCAATGTAAAATGCCTTCGGGGAAATTATCGGCAAGTTTATTAAAAGCGGTCATTAGAATATCTGATCAGTGCTTTTTTTTTACTTTCTTTGGGATCTGATCAAGATTAAGATATTAACGTATTCCTAATTCAAGGCGGATAATTTACAATCGTGTAAATTTAAACTACCAATTTAAGTCTACAGTATCGTTCAGTTTTATGAAATTTCACGAAAATTAATCATCGTACTGTATTCTATGCACAGATAACCTCCAAACTGTAATTCTATGCTATTACTAATGCCTTCTATATCAAAGTAAACAGCCGCGATGATACAGTTTTCATTAATGATACATTAGTCAATAGAAAAAAAGAAAACTAGACTCATACTGACTCACTCACAGGGATGGGCACCCTTCAGTTAATATTTTGTACACAAATTCATTTTCTAGATTCTGTTATTTTGTAAAATTTCACAAAATAAAATACTTTTTGGAATTGTACAGTTTCTTTTTGTTGCACTGTATGTCTATTCTAAATGTATATTTTGTCCCCGTTATTATTTTTTCGATTAGGTACGGTAATTTTCGAAGTTATTAATGGCAATATAAAAAAATCAATACAAAATGGTTAAATTTAAATGGGCAACTTTGTATTTTTTCATCACATGTTTTTTGTCATATCATTTTTTATCACATGTTCTGGAACTTATTAGTATTCCGTAATTATATATCTAATGTTAGAGCGTACCGTATAAACGATAAAGTTTATATTAATGTTAGAATTGTGCTCAGTTACAAATAAACAACTGACAAGTTTACACAAAGACCATAAGCATCGGCTGTGACCTAAATAGCCCACACGCTGTTTTTTATCTCGACATAATGAAAAGTTCCCGAGTGACGCGCAAATAACCGATTTCCCCGCGGGCGGAGCTAATCTCGAAACTCTTTTTGTAAGACAGAACGGGTAAGGCAAAGCCATGTGAGGAATCTAGTAATGCGACAAAGGCGTCCCTACCAAACGAAGTTCAAAGCAAAGTAAAAATGTAAATGAGTCTCTGCCACCGGTGCTGCCCGTATACATTACGGCCTGTTACAGATATGCCACGTTTTTTTTTTTCATGAGTATGCAAAGGTATTCATGTCCGAAATAAACCGCGAGGAAAACCATTTGGCTGGAGCGTAACGTTCGAATTTATTTGTCACCTTATATTCTCTTACAAATTCGCGCGTTTCATCCTGATGGCCGAATTGTTTTGAATGAGTGCGACGCTCTCTTTTGTTTTTTTTTCTGTGGAAAATTGTTATTGTCTCGATCTTGTCGTTGGTCTTTTTATTTTTTAAAGGTGCTCCTTGTGTGTTACTGCTTGGCAAATTGCTGTTGTTTCTGCAGATCTGTGGTTAGGGAGCGGCCCTTTTTCTGAATTATTTATGAATTACATTGATATTTTTGTCCGGGTACGCTTATTATCTTATAAATAGCTTTTGGATGAATTAAACAATTAACTCTGCATTTTATACAAATAATGTATATTCTGGTAAAGCTATCCCGTGTATATTAGTCATTACAAAGTAATATGACAAATTTTAATATACATACTTTTGTAATATATAAACTGGCATAATATTTTGTATATTAAATATCAAAATTACATGAAAAACTCCAAAGAACCTCCAATTAGTTTGGCCATTAGGCTATTACGTACCTTTTATTACCTTTATGGCAATCCAAGGACACTAGCTTTGAGCCAGATAACTAGTTCACCGTCAAATGTTCCACAGTTCTATCTACACAAACACTGCGCATGATTAATTGTTATTCTGACACCGTTCCACAGTTATTAATTTTATATGTGAAAACTATATACCTAGTTAGGTACTACGTATGTTTTGAATGTATCAGGCTAATGAACGAATCTACCCTAGCTATGTATGAAAATTAACATTCAGCAAAATAGCTTATGTCAACAGCTTAAGCTGTTTAGCAGAATAAAAACAGTATGTTACATAAGACATTGCATTATCAAAATGTATGTAAATGAGGCTATATAGCCTCATTGGCAGCTTAACTTTTTAAGAATCTTTATTTATGATTTGACAGATGTCGGACTAGACAACATCAATTTTTACAGTTTAATTTAAAATATCTAATTTTCTTATTTACGTTGAAATAATAGCGTAAAATGTTGTTTTATAATATGATTTTACATAAACTATTTGTTGAAATAAAAAGCTGTGTTGCTCTGAAATTAGAGAATATTTTATTTAGTTACATTTATAAACCTAAAATAAAAACATGACTTCTATAATTAAACAAAATAATCAAACTATACCTGAAATTAGAGAAACAACATTTTACGCTATTATTTCAACGTAAATAAGAAAATTAGATATTTTAAATTAAACTGTAAAAATTGATGTTGTCTAGTCCGACATCTGTCAAATCATAAATAAAGATTCTTAAAAAGTTAAGCTGCCAATGAGGCTATATAGCCTTATTATATTATATTTATTACATTTGGTAAATTTTGCAACCAATATAAATTAATTATAATGTTACTTATATCAATATTATAGATCATACCAACACAGTTTTAGACTTTCTAGTTTTTTACCCCCTCAAATATTGTTAACAACAGACAGTTGAAAGCAAAACCGATTCTTTTGTTTTTGCTAGTCTCATATAAACCAAAAAACTTTCCCTTAATCTATCCTTGGACTGAATCCCCAAATTTCCTTTGCTGCAGAAATCTCTAGTGAAAGTAAAGTGTCAAAATGACAGATAACTCTTGACTTCGGACAACTAAACTACAAGTCGTGAAGGACGACTCAACCAATATCTTTGGTAACACTAATGAAGTCCATAATAATAGGGATTTTATAATTGTTCTCAATTAATTTAGAAATATGTAAAGTAAGAAAGACAACACTACCACTACTATATTCACTACAGTCTTTGAATACCTTCAATGGACAATGTGTTAGTTTAAGTAAATGATGGCATTAAGTGTAAAAATGTATTACACCTCATCTTGTAATGATTCATTGCATAAAAGTGTGTTTATGTACTTCTCCCATTCTGTGATTGTATATTGAATTCACGCTGTTATTATTGTTTAACTTTAAATTACGGATACATTACAAGGAGGAGAGTTCTGGTGTACTGAGATACAAGCTCCCGTTTAGTTCAGGCACCAGACTCGCAATCTCAAAGACTCGAATTTTTGTTTATCATGCAGTGCCTATATGTAAGACTAGCTGTGCCAGCGGTGTCACCCGCGTTTATGGTTAATATTATAAAGACTATTTCCGTCATACATGATTTCTATGTAACTTTAACCATTAAGGCTGCACACGCGACGGAAGCTTAAAAAATGGAGTAACTTCTCCCGTTTTCCCAACATTTCCCTTCACTACTCTGCTCCTATTGATTGTAGCGTGATGAAAAGTATACTATAACCTGCCCAGGAGTATGAAGAATAATTGTACCAAGTTTCGTTAAAATCCGTCCAGTAGTTTTTGTTTCTATAAGGAACATACAGACAGACAGACAAAAATTTTACTGATAGCATTTTTGGCATCAGTATCGATCACTAATCACCCCCTGATAGTTATTTTGATAATATATTTCATGTACAGAATTGACCTCTACAGATTTATTATAAGTATAGATTGTTGGAGAAATAAATAAATATGTATTTGAATTTAAATTTGAACGATACCTTAAAAACCCTAGTTTCTTGGGCGTCAAGTGAAGAGGATATGTAAATAAAAACAAATTAATTTAAAAAAACTATAAAAGATAATTTTGTTACAAATCCGTTTAACATGCGTTGTTGCTATGATTACACGTAAAACTTGAGGCGCTTGGTAATTATTTCTATCATTTAAAACTTATTTTCACATAATTAAATACCTTAAAACTCCTTGGTTTATTTCAAACCAGGATTAAAATACGTCTTCTAGTTCAATCAAATCCAAAAAAAGTTAAGTCACAGTTTATAAAAATCTATGAAACACTCATGTTGTGATAGCTGCTAAGAGTATCTCAACTGACTTATCTGTCAACTTCCCTATTGTCTCCAGTGAATACGAGGCTTAGAATGTCAGCTAGTGGCGAAAAGGGGGAATCATGGCGTCGCTTTGAGTCTCTGATACACCCGCGCGCTGCGCCCGTCTTGACACTCGTGAGGAAACAACGAAGATGAAGTGAAATCGGTTGGAAACGGCAAAAAACGATGTGAAAAATACAAGTTTTGTTGAAGGTGTCAGTAGGTAGAACGAGGTTTAAAACTGTACGTCGATAATTGTCTGTGCTTAGAAGTGGCAGACTAAATAAGATAAAAAATATTAAGTAATTACTTTTTTATGGTTGTAATTTTTATATGATATCCATTAACACATTAATTACGAATCATCAATACCTTTTTTATTTTATGAAAAAAAACAATTTTGATTGTTTTAAAATCATTAAATAATATATCAGTTGGTATTGGTAGATACTGATGATGATACTGTCACGGTTTCCTATTATGTTAAAGATTATATAGAAGCACTGTGATTTTTAACTTACGGAAAGCTTGTCAAGCAATTTATTGACGTTACTATTGGTTCATACTTAAATATATTCGATTAGGTATATTTAAGTATAGACACGAACCATAAGTACAATGTAAGAAAGGACACAAGTCCTGTCCTACTGCTCAATGGAGACACCCGACATTTAGTACACCGTTACCTCTTTCTAGAAAGAACCACGAAGCTGTTTAGTGACATCGATTTCGGCAAACTTAACAGGACGATAATTTGAATGGGGATAAACGAATTCCTTCCTTAACAATGCTAAAGCACGTGACCTACTTGTCTTTGCAGCTAAATTATCTGTCTGCATATATCAACATTTTCATAGTCAACAAAGTTTACAAAACATTTCCTGTTGTAATACATCCAGTCACGCATAACCGCATAATCAACAAGCAATGTAAACTGAAATTATATTCCCCCATTCCCGGAACTAAACGGTTGTCAATTACAAAAAAACAAAAAGGTCGCGTTTTACCCACGTGGGCTGTAAATATTTGAAGCAAGTTGTGTCTGAGCGGTCCCAGGGGAGAGTCCCTGGTTCATATTTTATCACTCCAAACATACGTTGGACAAAAAAATTTTGCCTTTTTTGGGTCACAAAGTCAACGGTGTACGCACAATAAATTAATTATCACTATTAATTAAAAGGTTGATAACCGCAAAGGTTGTCTAAAATTTTATATCAGTTGTGTAAAATTTTATACGTGGGATGATTAGAATAATATCCCTCTCTCAAGTATTTAGATGAGCTGCATAGCAAAAACAACAATTTTATTATGGTTTTATCATACAATCCAACCACGTTCTATTTTATATTATTATAAAAAATAAGGATCGTGCGATATGGCGTTCGGTTCTCTCTGCCTAATACGCTAGGGAAGTGGCGTGAAGTTTAGTTAGATCGTTTTTCAAAAAAAAATACAGTTTCCCGACTCTGAATAAACTACCTAATTGGATGAAAATATCTATAGATTAATTAATCAGGGTAAAATCCATAACATACAAAAAACACTAAAGTGAGTGCCTCCTGGAATTTTAATACACTAGGATTTGGAAAGAAAAATAATTAGTCTGATCGATTATAATGGTATTCGGTAGTTTCGGGTCGTAATATATTAAGCCCCAAGACTATAAGGCCACATTTTATTCCAGAAAAAATAATACATCCCACGGTACATACCATAAGTATAACATACTGAGCTCAACGCTAGCTGTAAACTAAATGTAAAACCTGGTTCCAGTTTAATTAAAATATTAATACTTTGTTTTTATACCTGATTGAAAAAAACAACCCCAATGATGACATTACCGAACTGCTTTTAAATTTTACATCAAAAGTGTTACAGAATATTTACTACAGCCATATCAAGCAATTGAAAAAGTAATTACTTACCCATAATTAGGCTTAAATTATACAACGAAGTGACATATTTGTTGGATAGTTTGTTATTAGCATTTTAATTCTCACAAACAGTATTTAAACGGTTTTTTCTGAGGTCAATAAGCGTTTTTAATATAAACTTAATAATAAAAAAAATCAAGGTATGTTTACATTGCATAACCTAAAAGCACCAAAAAACTTTAATGGAAGTATACAAACCCCTATATATAATAATTATCTAAATAAATAAAACTGATATCTATTTGACTTATGGTCGAGTTTTCGATAGTCAGACAAGTATTAACAGAACTATAATGTAAAATGTCACCTAAGTATATAAGATCGGTCGATATTTAACATACACTACGGAACGTAGAATTTTAAAGTTACCCGTATTGTAATTTATCGAGCTATATTTTTTGAGTTGCAGTTAAAAATAATTAATTTTGCATTTTCACAATGTAGTATCATTAATTTAAGTTAAATTTCTATAGTACAATATCTCGTAGATAACGAAGATGTTACAGCATCAAGCCTGATGTTGTAACGAGCGTTACGTAGCAAAGGAATAATTCGTAGCTCAGTGCTACGAAATCTGCTACGAATCTTTTGCATGTTAAACAAGAAAATAATTTGTTTCCCACATATCAAGTATGTTAATAACGAGTTGTTATAATAGCTTTTATAGTTTATATGTAAATTAGGTGTTTCATTTACTAACAGTTCTAATTAACACTATTATAACTACGAAATGAGAGTGGTACAAAAGTAGTATGTAATAACTCTGTGTAGCAATCAATTTAATGCCGTATTTTTGCAAATATTACTAGCCATTTAAAATAAAATTAAAATGCTATACAACACGTTAATAACCACATATATCATATAAAAGTTTTAATGCAATTTGATTGCATATACTGAAAGATAAATAATTATATATATTAAATTTAATTATCTGTATCATTATTTCTGTATTTGTTTTTCATGTAATATATCTTTCTGAATTTGATAGTAATAAAAATTTATTTTGAATAACACTAGAATTATTAATCAAATTGTAAATATTTTAGAAGATATCTTGTTCTGTTGACTTAAAACTTATTTTAAATAATACTTATTTACATTTAAGCTCAATAAAACGATATATTTTCCAGTTCGAGACGAGTTAGTTATAACATTAAAACTTATGTCATTGTGCCAAAAGATAAAAGATGTATCAACTACATTGTCACACCACATTCAAAGCTCATTGCTTCCAAATGTGCCACTATACCTACTGCTTTAATACCAAACATGTAATAACTTACTAATAGAATTATGATGAAGCGATTCAGATCTCCGGCGGACGCTATCCGCCAAATTGTATTAGATGCACTGCCAACATCACTTAAGTGATACTGAAAATTGTAGCGGGAACATATTCTTGGCAACAACATGCCCTCGTCTCATTCCAATCCGATGGGGCCCATTACTTTTACTACCCGTTACTCTTTTATAGTAAACAATACTACGAAACGCGGACATACAGACACATCTCCGATCCCCGAAATCTTTATGTAACGTCACCGGACACACGCCTAGATAAGCGTGACTTTCAATAACAAACGACGCGACCGTCCTTCGGTTACGTAAACCTAGAATTTTGTAAATCCCGAAACGAAATTCGGGACGATCGATAGATGTTCTCGTATCAGTGGGGACTGGGTGGTTTCGCGTGATGTGAATCGGACTTACGTTATGGCGGAGGCGTCAGTGTCGAGTTCGCGGTCAGCTAGTGGTCTCCATCGGGCGTGCGGCGTGGGCGGGTCACAGGAGCGCGGCAGGTGCAGGGCGCGCGGTCGCGCCGGCGTCGTCGGCGGCACTGGCCGCGCCGGGCCGCACGTGGCGGGCAGGTATCAATCAATCGATGGGTGCGGCGCGGGCGCGGCGCACATTCATGCCGAACAGCTGACGGGCCCGTAAACATGAATCGGCCCCCCCGCGGCGCTGCGCCGACTCGCCGCTGCGCGCCGCCGCGGCTCGCGCAACGCGTTACGGTGCGACCTTTATTGCTCCTGTGAGACGGCTGGCGTTTCGAGGACGGCTTTACAAGTGTACGACAACGTTTGATGAGGAAAGTAAGTAATTTATGACGTACAAATGAACAAAATATATAATGCGTTGTAATTTTACAACATTTTCTTGAAAGAATACGATAAATTAAGTTGTTAGAGACAGTCTTTAATATTACCAAAGAAAAATGAAACATTTAATAATATATATTATCGAATATTGACATCCGAATCATAGTAAATAAGAAGTCGTTTTGTTCTTCACTACATTATATGTAAATATGAATCCATCATCGCATTTTATTCTGTCTGTCCTTTTATTTATCCATATATAACGGGATAATGGAGAGTCCTCTTTTTTCCTTTTAAGAATACACAATTAATAAAATTTAATTCGAAGGTGTTCTGATATTTGCCATGATTTTTAAATTAAGTCTATAGTAATGCAGTCTGTAAGGAAGAGTTATACATAGCGATGAATAGTTTAATAAACTCCAAACAGTGAATGGAATGGATTATATTGATAATTGTTTTCAGCAGTTTATGAAAAATTTTATATTCTATAAATAAAAATCCTTGACTTTTCTGATTTTTTTTAAAACAAAAATCAGTCCTTATTGCTATATGCACTGTCCATGTAAGTAACCCGATATTTATTTCTAAAGCATATTATTTATTTATTTCAGCATTATTGTTAAAGTTAGTGTTTCGTAAACCTCGCACTGGTATTGTGCGCGCGGGAGGGCGCGTGGCGCGCGTGCGTGCATCGCCTCGCGTCTTGCATCTCCTGCGAGGACGAGCGCATCCTTACACTCCTTCAGGACTCGCCATAGCTACTGCGATTCGCTTAATACGACCTCCTTTGCACTGACAGTTTAAACACCTAATGTAATAAATAATATAGTAACTAAAGTAGGTATATAACATTAGTTGTACTGCTGAACCAGTTTATTATTTGTATGTAAGCTTTAGCTGCGTAAAATAGATTTAAATATAAATTGCAGTACTGTGAGTTTTGCTAATCATTGGAACATAATACATTTTCAATCATTAATTTTTACCTACCTTTAGGGTCATAATTTATCAGGATCATGTGAAACGAAATATTAATACATATATTATGTAATCTATAATGGAAGTAAAAGGCAAGCAATATCGTTCAATATTAGAATTTCTATGCATTACTTAGATACCTACAAATTCTAATATGTAATGATTCTAAGTCTTTTGATGAACAAAATTTTACAATTACTGGCACAAAAGAATAAAAGCTTCAAGTCGCCTAGGCGAATAGCTAATGATGATTGCTACATGAATAGTAACGGATTCGCGGCACACCTATCATGTAATTATATTAAAATTGTAGGTATGTTAATAAAAGGTATCCCATGTCGGTCTGGCATTTAAAAAAAAACTAATCGTCGGGTTTGTGATTATGTAGGCGACGGGATAAACACTTGTCATTTTCGTAATATTTCATCTTATTCAACTCGACTTTATTTTTGGCTAAATGTGGTTTAAGGAACTCGCTGCTCTTTATAAATAAATAAATATCCGACGACATCACATACATTGACCTGACTCCAAGGTAAGTAGCTTATGCACTTGTGTTACGGATATCAGAAACAATAGTGGTATTACAAATTTATACTTAAATATTGGATATAGACACCCAGCCACAAAACAAACACAAGTATTCATCACACGAATGTTTGTCCTGGGTGGGGATGGAACCCACAACTCTTGACGCATGGGGCAGGGTCACTACCGAATGCGCCATAGAGCCAGTCAAACTTTGGACTCTGGCTACCCTTCGGGGATTACTGGCGTGATGGTTTGTACGTAAGTTAATAAAATAACGTAAACAATAATGCATCGAGTTTTCCAGAGGGTTTTTTTAATACATTAGTTCCCACTGGGAGCGGTAGCGCCGCCTAGCAGGCGTTGGAGATTTTCGAGGGGGCGAAAGCGGACCCAAAAAACGAATGGGGAGCATTATGACAATACTACGTTATTAGAAATTTATTATAATAAAATACCTGCCTCTATTTTTAGGAAAGAACATCATATCGGGCCATCTAAGATATTTATCCCTCAGCCACGCCACGACCACGAATGGCACGATTACAGAGATAACTAATTTAATTTGTAATTATTAATAGATAATGTACGAGTAATAATATACGAAATTGGTATATTATGTAAAGGGGACGGTGGATGATTTTATTTATAAAGGGGGCGGTAATCCAAAAAAGGTTTCGAACCTATGGTTTAATACATTCACATTACCAAGCCCGCAATCACAAAGGGTTAGGAAGAGTCCAAAAAGCAATAGACGCCTTTAACCACTTTATCCATAAATAAATAAGTTCGATAATGAGATTTTAAACATTCGCGTCGCATTATCGCTAGAAATAATGTCCTAATGAGTCACCTTATAAAGCGAAAAAAACACTGTTTTGGAACTTTCTTTTAAGTTCTAGACCAACCTGGGAAAGTTACAAGTTGAAACTTCTAAGGGGGTGGCTATAATAATGACTGCATTAGGAACCGTGACAGATCCGCGGCTCACCTATCATGCAATTAAAATTAAATTGTAGCTACCGCCTTGTCGAGCGTACTCAATCTTTTAGTTAGGTAGCGTGCAGCGAGACTAGCGAGCTGGTAATGCATCGGGCTTTTCAAAGGATTTGTTTTGTTTAACTATTGAGTAACATTTAATTAACTTCTGACCTATATATAGGACATTTCTAAGTGTACTTACTTGGTATGTACAATATCTAGTCAATGTTCAAATTGGAAAATAAAGATTAACTTCTAAACACAGATAATATCTAATTTGTTTATTTTCACATATCTACATAGGTATATATAACAAATGAATGAGGGTTTTTAAATTAAAACATCCAAAAGATGTCGTAACTGTGACTTGCGGTCTTGTACGCCCTCCTCATTGGTTAGTTGTCAGACCAAACTGACATGCTGTCAACAAGGAGCCAAGAGTGACAATGATAAGACCACGACACTCGCTCGTGCCATCTGGCGGTTTTTGTATTTTTGAAAACCCTCATTGACAACGAGATGTTAATGTATCATACTCTTCTTGTAATTAGTCGTATTGCGTACTGTATGGAAGGATTTTAAAATAACGGGATTTTAGTCGGTATAAATAGACATAAACTAAAACAATAAAGCCAGTACACACTCTGATTAGATTCTACTTAGTAAAGCCACACCACAATACACAGAATGGAAGCAAGTCACTTACAAACAAGCCGACTGAAATTACAGATATAATGACACTCATTGTCACTTACAAAATACTGCAATGCTTTATTTGAATCTTGAGATATTAATATCTTAATAGTGACATATATGGTCTGCATAATGACACATAAGGACATACTTTATAACCGCAATATAACTAAGCCACTATAGCAAGCTATTTCAGAAGAGCTTTCAAACCGCTCTAATGACGTTGACTTAAATTACCTTTGGAGATCAATTGTGAAACACATTTCTATTAGTAACCCCATTAAATGTTACATAATCTTAACTTTACACAATCTGGGTATATCAAGTCACTGTCCAAAAATGTTTTTACTTATTTTCCGAAACTATAATCAATTTTCAGGCATCTCGCCAGCATTACAAGATGACGCTTCACCGCTAATATTTTATTGTGGCTTCGCTTTTAGTAAATTCCGCCAGTTGGAAACTGTCTGGAGCAAGCGTACACTCAAACCCGACATTATTAAGGAGTTGCAAACAATTAAAACTTGCGCGAATGCTATTCAGACCTCGATCGAATACCGCTGACTGCTACATGAATTGTCCCCACAGTATACATGGTAGTTGGCAGGTTTCCCTTTTCAATTATGGAACCCTCGTAGTTATATTATAACGTTTTATCTAATGGTATACATACTATACACAATAATAGGGATGACGTCACTATAAACAATAATGTCAGGCAGAGCCATAGCAAGTTTTACGTAGGGCTCGTTTCAAATGTGGTTCTGAAAAAGAGTTTAACAAAGCGAAGCACTTGCAAAAGCCGTAATGCACTTGCTAGTTACCTCTACTTTAAATCTGAAATGTTGCTATATAAATAAGTTAATTAAATAAGCTATAAACGAATACTTAAAACTTTCTCAGCAAATGAGAGCCTTGACATCCACAAAGCCTTCACAGAAAATTTGTGTTTTTAAACTAACCCACGAAAATTTCGCTAATACACTAAACGGGAAGCCCAACCGTTCCGGTTATCATAAACCTACTTACCCACTGGCACTATCGTTCAATCGTCCGTCGACAACCTCCACGGTGATTAATATTTCAAAAGAAAAACAGCGGTTACGCCCTAATACTTGGCTCGCACGCGAGGCGATGAATGTTTTCAAACAAATGGCTTGGAAGGAAGTCATTTCAAAAACACTAAAATTATATAATGACTTGTCCACGTTACACTATATTACGACGTTGGTTCAGTGACCATAGCTTTGTTCAAGTAAAAAAAAATAGGTTTCAGGTAATCAGGTAATCATCTTGGACCTAATTAAGTAAAGGGAAACTCGTATGCTCATTATCCATAACAGCATGTTCGCTTATTCAACGTGTACATAATATAAGTTAAAAATAGGAGCGTGTTTATTTTGAAATATCGATTTTCAATATGATATGATGTCACGCGGTAAGTACCTAGGTACTTAACAGTTCTATGTAGCAATAATGATAAAATCTATAAGAATCATTTGCTACAAAAATTTTAAATTTAGGTAATCTGATTTTTTTTAAATTTAAGTGTATCTAGTATTTATTAGCTTCCCTATTAGTTAAGAGTTAGAGTTAGAAAATGAGAATAAATTTTGCTCCAGATAACGACACTTAGGTACCTATGTATATCTATTTAGTCGTTCATTCGAAAGATTTCACCAATTCTGCTTTAACCCAAAAACAACTAACCCAGTCCTAGTCCGCTCCTAACTTAAAGCAACCAAATGCTTTATGCCAGCCAAATCGCTCAGAGGATTATGTTAAACCCATAACCTTATTTGTTACGTGGCGTTTACATTTGAATGGTTCCATAACGGCGTTGCAATGGGCGGCACGTGCGCCGGTGCCGCGTAACGCGCAATTGACAGCGCCAGCGCTTGGACTGTAGCCAGAAGCAACAGATCGCCGATGCAATCGCAATACAATACTGGCCTTGGTTGGCAAGCGGTTGAATCGCTGCCATACGCAACAAATGGTAATGTATCAGTACGTATACACAGAAAGAGACGGTCCGATTTATAAAATAAGCATTCATAGCTACGAGTAACATTTTCTACGCTACGGAAATATCGCTTGACTTAGTGTAAAGTGGCCGAAATGCATTTTTGAGTGCATAATATGCTTCCAAAAGCTTCTATTTTTCCGTTGAACTGAGTATCACCGAGCTAGATTTTAACGACTTTCCTAAATGAAGTATAACAATAACGGTGTATCTTCGTTCATTGTCCTTTGTATGTACTAAAGTACCTACTGGTTCCTATAGTCCTTGTCACTGGTCTTAGAGGTCCATATCTTTTTCAAACTTACGTGCTACCTTTATATAAATAGCAATCTCATCATCTTCCTAGCGTTATGTCCCGTGCTTAGACGGGGTCCGCTTAGACCATGATTCAGGATTTAGCGAGTCTGGTAATTACATTAAAGCGACTGCCGATCTGACCTTCGTAACCCTAAATCGGGGAACCAGACAATTATTTGGATCATGGTTACAAATCCAAAGTTGTTTGAATTTGCAGGTTTCATCACGATTTTTGCCCTCACCGTCGAGCTATTAGTATAAATACGTACATAAATTTGAAAAATCCAGAGGTACGTAACCGGGTTTGAACCCGCATTCCTCGGTTAAGAGGCGCGTGTCCTTACCATTGAGCTACCACCGCTCTAAGCAAGAGCGGTGGTAGCTCAATGGTCAATATATAGCAATATAGCGATATTGTATATATAGCAATATACATTTCCATAAACATTTAATCATTCCTTATCAACAAAAGTTTAGAACCACTTAGCTACAAGAACAAGAACTATGGAGTTTCAATTTAACAACACATTCCCAATAGCCCAAAGCAGCAGTTCGCCGTGCGATGCAAACGCAATACGATATCTCGTCCGGGTCTTTGGCACGCGCTCCTTCTTAAATTGGTTCGTTGTTCCGTTTACATACGCAACAAATGGCTATAGTATACGGCTAGCTTTTAGGGTTGCGTATTCATTGGCTAGACGTCATTGAAACGATTCATTCATTGTTTTTCAATATAAAACCAACTAACTAAACTTCACGCCACTTCCCTAGCGGGGAAGGCAGAGAGAACCGATATATTATTTTTAATACTCTTGCTGAAAATTATGTTCCATAATCACAGATAAAAAATAAAAAGGTTGAAGAATAGGCTCTTCAACCGTGACGGAGCACCTCGATGTACCTATATGTAAATGTATTTTGGCGCTCTTATGTACCTATATGTGTCGCCAAGGTCCACATTTAGGTACATACGCCCTCATTTCCGTGCAATAAAGCTTATCTATCTGTAAGTATTTTATATAACTTCACCTATTCTTTTATTTTATAAATAAAATACCTAGAGCGGTGGTTTCTCATGTCAAAGACACGCGCCGCACATGATAAGAGTGTTGGTTCAAAACCTGACACGTATCACTACCCCGGCACTGAGGGAAAACATGGAGAGAAAACTTTCCAAAAAAACTTAAAGTTCGAATAATTTCTCGTATAAACATGATCCAATTTCCAACAGTAACAGTAACTAAAGCGGTAAAAGACAACACTAGAAAGATAAGTAAGTATCTGGAAACAGTATTTCTCAACATTATATCATTTGGCTTTTTTATGTATCTCCCAAAATTAGTTTCCTTCCCTTTCGTAGTTTTATACGGCGCCCTGGTTAACCCTCCTCGCATCCTGGCCGGAAAGAAAGGTGGTCTACACCTTGGAGAACTCTGAGAGTCCCGCACACCACGCCATCCTTCTCCAGACGATAGATAACGCATTAAAAAAAAGTATGGGACCCTAAGAACCGGGGCGCGAGTCCGACACACACTTGACCGACTATTCCGAACGGTCAAGTCGATTGAAGTCAGTACGGGGGCGGCATTTTTATAAAACTGTTTCTTTGTTGACGGTTTGTGACAGGTTTAAATTGAAAGCACAAATTGTGACTGATTATTATCCGAGTGGTAATAGCCAGTTAAAGCATTTTCAAAGGCAGAGTTGGGAAGTTTTAAACAGGGCAGCAATTTCCGACAGTGAGTAGAGTTTCGTAAATTGTGTTTAACACCACATCCATTCTCCTACGCACTTTAGAGCGCAATTTTAAGCTATTATTGTACTACACTTACCACACTTCTTTATAAATTGTCCCAAATTGTTATAGTTACTTAATTAACTAACTAGTTATTCAGGACAAAGGACTCCAAAAATTAAGATCATAAAAATCGGTCCAGCCTCTGATCAAAATAGTTTTATGGATCGTAGGGTTCAGTACATTTTGAGATATATCTAAATGATGTAACGAACCTGACATTGTTTTTTAATTAGTTAGATCCAGTATCAAGCAACAACGATATGCTTTGAACCCAACGACGTCTTGGAGTAGCAACTACAGAAAGATTTAGTCTCAACGGTGCCAATTAACCAAAAAAATATTCGTTTTCTTTCTTAAGTTATTAAGGTTTAGGTAGCGGGTATAAATAAAAGATTCTACATATAAAATAACATTTACTTATTTATAAGTTTAAAGTAGATAGTTCTGGGTCGGTTTGAATCTGTTTTTCTAGTGATTCATCTACATATCTATTATATGTTCGATTAAAAGAGACACGTAGGTAGAGTATAAACGTATTAGTAACATTTCAATTTGCAACTTACTACATATATTGTAATTGAAGCTAGCAGAAACACATAGGAAATATTTTTTCTCGAGCCTCGAAAATATTAAGCACAAAAATATAAACACATACATAAATAGATGTATATATATGCGTTAACTTTTCAAGTGACATGTAGGTAAGGTACTTATTTTTAAATTATTTGTCTTCGTATGTATCAAAAAATAATTGCAAGACCCTATCTAAGGTGAGTGAAATGAATTATAAAATATATTATGAAAACAAACTACTGTGAACGCTTTCTCTAATGGATAGCGATAGCTACTAAACCCTAGTCGAACAATTATAAAATACATTGAACACCTTTTTATCGAGGTATTGTAACAAATGACATGGTCAGACTGTTTCGAATCCCTTACGAATATCATAGATAGAGAAGAAGTATTCTTATGAAGAATAATTTGAACTTTTCATTTAAATGCATTTAATTACCTACCTACCGTTGTGCTCAGAATAGTATTTGATTTAGAGTGATTATGTGAATTTCGGTTATTTTCAAACGCACTGTGTCAGAATTAGATACAAAAGACGTAAAATAATTACGTTACTGTCACATTAACAATGGGGATTTCCGAAAATGAAACCAACATCACAGTTACGCTATCCGGTTAATAAGACCTTTAGGTACTTTGGAAGATAACAAACGATAACGATAATTAACGAAGTGAGTAATAAATAAATATTTCTTTATTCCACTGCTGACATGTAAGTATCTGTATAGATTCCACGCATAAGTTTACTTCACCAAATTATTCCGAATTAAACATTAATTATGTGAATAAATCGATAAATTTTACTCAACTTATCCATAGCTTGCAGCTAATGCGAGAAAATACCATTAAAACATTTCCCACTGTCAAGTGAGTGTTACACATTAACCTCGTAGTTGATATTTTAAAATTACGATCGTAAAATTATTATCTTCTTCATGACTGGACAATAACTTCCTATACGATTTTAAACTTTCGCGTTGCATTATCACTAGAAATAATACTGACGGGACGAAACGTCAAGCTGTAAGTACTCATGTACTACATAATGCATATCGCGTTTAGTCCCGTCAGTATTATTTCTAGTAATAACTTCCTACTTGACTACTTGAACATACACTAATAATTTGGCTATATTAAAATCGAATGTGTATATAATAAACAAACATTCGATTTCAAAATAGTCAAACAATTAAACCTTATTATACGCACTCACGTTAATTCCCATCCTACACATTAAACATTCCTATATAATACGCGAGACAAAAACAAATCAGAAATCAAAGCACAGCTATAATGACGGGCGAATGTATCTACGTGTGCTGAGATAATAATAGTCAAAGAACAAATTGAGAAGAGTGACAATGTTTTGTTGACGGTACTTGCTGCTAATACTTATACTTCCTGACGATCTTCGTTCTAGCACTTGTCGTTTTTCTCTCTGGGGTACTCCTGCGAGTAGTGATCTCACAATTAAAGCGATGGCAGCGGTTCCCAATCACAGATAAGCCCTTAAAGGACGCAAGAAACCAGTCCAAGACCGATTTGGACGCTTTGTCCATGGTTGGTGGCGTAACTACAGGATTTTGAGGCCCTAGGTAACGCCACATGAGGCCCTCTCCGGTCGGGGCTCGTGGAATTTTAACTGTTGTGCCACCCCATTGTTACACGCCCGGCTATTATATCTATTAATTTGCCCACTATGTGCTCATTGTAGATATTGTCAAAGAAGTAGAAATATGATATATACAACCGCTGTTTACCCTCGCAAGCCATCTCAGAACTAAAGCTACATGCAAAATATCACAAAAGCCAAATTAGATTATTAAATCACACCATTAAATCCTACCATTACCTAATAATTAGTACGATTTTTTTGGAAATTAAAAGTTGAAAAATCACCAGTTTCGTATAATATGCGAACTAGGCACAATTTATTTACACAATTAGGATGATAATTTTATCAACTAATTACACAATTGTAAGCTTACACATCTTAAATAAAATAAGTCCCTGGAGGCTAGCTGAATATTATATTCACGTTCAGTAAAATAACACACGATGAGTAAAACCGATACAGATAGACAAGTACTACCTACAATTATGCCAATAATATGCAAGCATAATTTTTTACTACTTCGAAATCCTCTTCTAACCTCTTTTCCTTCTTCTTAAACAAGGTTATGACTAATAGTACTACATGGCAAACGTCTCCAGGCAATTTAAAACAAATATATACCATCTACCTTTAAAAAGGTCTCATAATCAACCGATGTAGGTACTTAGAACTATTTTTACGACAGTATTTATTTATTTATATAACACACATGGAAATTATGACAATTTGAGTACTGTTAATAGAAGTATTCTCAACACGTCAAGACATTCCCATTGATCTAAAAAGTCCTGTTCTAATTCGCGTACCATTAAGGTCCGGTTTAAATTCCAGTTATAATACAACAGTTAAATGAATTACAATGCGAATAATTTTAACTGGGTCTTTCCTTTTTTCTAAATAAGATACCGAAATAAAATATATTTTAGCAGACGGTTATTTTCTGACCCTTGAAAAATAAGCATAAAAAAAATTACCTTTATGTAGACCATAGGTTCCCATGGCGGTACCGCCCCCTAGTGGGCGCTGGAGATTTTCGAGGGGCGATAGGGGGCTCAAAAGACAAATGGGAGACATTATGACCCTCAGCCACAACCAAGAGTAGCAGGATTACAGAGAGATAATTAATTTAATTTGTAATTATCTTCTACATACATAAATGAATTGTTGTTTGTCTCGCTAAAACTCGAAAACGGGTAGGCCGTTTTAGCTAATTTTGGTTTTGGATTGTTTATCGTAGTCCAGGGAACGTTTGAACGGTCAGAAAATATGGAAATATTGCGGGGACAATATTAAAAGAAAATACGAGGACGGGGCATTACGAAGTGCGCCGGGTAGTTAATACATAACAAAATACAGACATCTGAAATTGGTATATAATTTTTTTTTTTCTTATTAACGGGCGGTAATTGAAAACAGGTTGGGAACCTATGATGTAGACCTTCGACATTATAAGATAATATCATAATACATCCAACACGTATGCGATACATGAAATCTCTATGTATAAAAATTACCATAATTCCCAGAATTGGTTGTTAAGCAGCTTCACGATTTCCATGATTCAAAAAAAATCTGAAAATTTTGGTATTTTTACTGACTTTAGTATCTGTAGGAACCATACGCCATTTGCTTTCCATTAATAAGACATGAAGAGCTGTGTTTTGGTCTTATAATACCTTATTTAATCAGACGTCTAATTCATATTTTTGAGAGATACATAGGTATGCACCTTTATGTTAGACCTAATGATTTTTTAACATTAAAGTTAAGAGTAGCATACTCGTATTCTAATATAACAGTTCTTACAGGACTATACAAATAGAACCTGGGCATTTAGATCACACATCATAAATTACATTTAAAAGTATACTGTAACCTTTTGTGACAAAACATTATTTGTTTGAATGTCTGCCTTACAGAACTGCTGATCTTATAGATAAACTACCTAGTTTATCTTCAAAATCCTAACAATTAGTATTTTTATATATAAATAATCATTAGTTAACAAACCAAACTGTTATTGACTACTGATCGATCTGGAGGCAATTGAAGTACTCTTCGAATGGACGACGGTACTAACATTAAATATTCTAAGTATGAGCATTTATAAGCTCGACATTGTCTAAATTCAAGAATAAAATAAACAATATTTCAACCAACAAATACAATCACAAAACAACAAGTCAACGTAAATAGTTGACGTATTGCAAATACAACTAAGCGTAAAACCATAGTAGATAGATAATAATCGCGTGCAAGCCAATGGAAATCATTTCTAATTGAAATTAAGTTCATTTTTCAATGTTGTATACATATCAATGCACAAGATTACCTTTTCACAAATGATTTACTGGAGTTATTACCACCATATGCTACTGAAATTAATACAATATATTATGTTGTAGTATATAAGGCATCCTTAAATTTAACAAAATGTCCATATTGTGTCTAAGTGTTTTTCAACGTTTTTCATAGCACGACTTCATTTGCAGAAAATAATTTCACGACCAACCTTGTTTTTTCAATATGATTATTGAATCTTGTTTTTTTTATTATGATTATTTAACAAACGTAGTGATGCTTCGATTTACTGTGTTGATAATAATGATTATTGATCAGTATACTGATGAACAAAATGCAAATATTATTTCAAAGTATTGCAGAGGTCACATTGAAAAACATTGAAATTTAAGAGACAAAAATATCCAACGCGAAGATTGCCTTACTGATAGGCGAAAGCATTTGTGAACCTTTAATTAATCATAGTGGCATGCCTACCAGATTTTAGGTGTGTAGTGCTATCGCTAGAATATTTGATTGAATAAGAGTAAAGGACGACCATTTTAAAGTGTCACATTTTTAATAAAAACAAATTTAAATAAAAACAACTATATGCACAGCCCATGCGTATCATACCCTGTTATTTAGTATATTTATCAAACCTTGACTATCTTTGAATTGTAAACCTTATGCTACATCAAAAAAATTTCTAGGCAATAAAATTAATTTAATAATCACTATAGTCCATTTTTTTTAGCATTAGAAAGAACGAAATTTAAGTATTTTATGGTACACATTAATTTCACAAACAAAACGTAACATCGTGAAAAGTTTACACTAAAAAAGACCTTAAGAAGCAGAAGTTGCAAACTTGTGGAACGAAACGTTGTCAGTTTGACACGACAAAATTAAAAAGTACATGCCGATATTGTAATACGTACCATATTAAGTGATTTTTAAAATGGTCGCTTAATATGACCACCATTTGCAACAATACCGGCAAAATGTCAACGTCACTGGGAATCATCCGATTCTTCATCTTCCGATGATGATTAAATATTTATATAGAATCTATTTTGTTTTATTACTATGATCTATAATTTCAATTTTATCACAGTAGGACGATGACTGTACAGTCAGCGTCACGTCGAGTTACCCATTACCTTTGCAAAATCACCCGTACTTTCATGACCATACGGTCACAGGGGGAGTAACTGTACTTGTTCGTGGTTCCACCGTGTAAGTCCTCCCTAGGGTCTCTACTTACTATGAGGAAATTTTGACCAAGGAGGAGAAAATTGGCTCATCCTACCCCATGAGGGACTAAAACTGTGGGACGACGGGCTAGTGACCGCTAGACCGCTTTGATCATTTGAACATCAAGACGGAGCGTCCTGATATTCGAATGTCTTTCGAGCTTTGTGGGAGTAGGTAATGTAGTTTACGCAACTTTATATTCTATTCGCCATCTAAGAAATCAAAATGACCTCATTTACTTAATCAGCAACCCCAAATTAAAATAACGGAAATGTCGAACATTGGGCTTTCACCCTGCAAATTTTACCTATGTAGGTAAGTATTGGTACAAGAGGTAGATTTAATATTTTTATGCTAGCCAAAAAAAGTTTGGCCACCACTGCTTCTTTGTTTACATAATTTCTAATTCTAAAAAAAACGTACTATAGGACCCATGTACTAAAACAAAAATCCTTTAAATTTCGACCTTAAGTATAAAAAGTTAAGTTACATTACGGAAGCCACAATTAAAAACAAAGACAGAAAATAACGACTTGAAAAACCATGAATAATTGATGAATGAATTTCTGGCAGCCAGGATATTAATAAAATGTCGACCGAAAAAAACACGATAAATTTCTAGCAGGTAAGAAATAATAAAAATGGCCACCTGAAAACCATTATCAATTTCTGGCAGCTAAGAAATAAATGAATAACAAAAAAAACATACGTCGATTTCCCCATAAAAATAACAGCGATTTCCCAATTAAATTAACAGGCCTATGTATGACACGCATTGGCCGAACGCACGCAAATTTGAAAAGTGTCCCACATTATGACGTCATAATTCAAACGGGTTACAAACGACGCGACATGTGGCGATGATAACTAAAACCTCTATCAGTCGAGGCGGTTCAGTAGTCGAGGGCCCACTCGTTATCCTGCAGGAACGCGTCCACCACCTCCTTCATGGTAAAGTTGGGTATCAGCTGATCGGCTGTCAACTTGACGCGCGTCACGGGGTCGAAGTGGCCGACGCGCTGTGGAACAAGCAAACATAGTTCATTAGAACAAACCTTATTAATCATTATTACAAAACGTATAATAGATATAAATGTAATGCAGGGCTATAATGTACTCTATTCATTACCAAAACTTAATTATGGCCTTAGTTCCATAGTTAGGTTTGTTATTAAATTATAATTAGTAAACACGTCATAATTAAAATAATATCCTGTCATATTCACGATTCTAAGAATTTTTAAAATCACTGCAAACTAAAAAAGTTTGGTAACCCCTAGATGAAAGTATCTACTAAAGTAGTCAACAACCTTTTAATTTCACCATTAGCGATCGAACATTCATACGATTGCTCCTTAACATGGGACAAAACAACTTAAGTTGTCTTGGCAACAGATCGGTTGCTGTGCAGAATCTTTATTTAGAACCGGTTCGCATTCCACCAAACTATTACATAAATACGCCATTTTGCGTTTTGTCGTCATTTGAAAGTCTTACCTCAAGATGTTCTTCTATGTCTTTCTTTTCATACGTAATGCCACTTGGCGTTATAACGGGTTCATTCAGTATCTCAAAGCTAATTTTACCACAAAGGTAGTCTGGCACGTCACGTTTCTGGTAAAAAATAATATAATATAAATTTACAATACTCTGACTCAAAACATCAACCGATTCTATTTTTATTCAGAAAAACGATATGTTAAAAAAATTAAAAATTAAAACAACTTACCCTTCTTCTTTCATCCATTTTAGAAAATAGATTATTTAATTCACTAGAATAGTTATTCTGAAAATAAAAAAATAATTGATATTCTTTATTTATTTTACACAACATCTAAATAAACATCATAAAGGAAAAAAGGGCATTATTTAAAATTATTTTGCATATTTATGTGTATATGTCAGGTGTACAGAAAAAAATATATTATACCCAAAAAAGCCTTTGCGTTACCGAGGTATCGAACAGTTCATAATAACGCAAGTGGAGCTGCGGAATATCTTAAGCTGATACAACTTAAAATCACTTACACATTCCTCTTCAACTTTAACCACTTTCATATTGGAATCTTCATCATTATTACTGTTTAATTTTATTGCTTCTATTCTACGTTGCATATCTTCAGTTATTAGCCTGTTGACATAAATAAAATTAATTTGAAATATATTACTTCCTATTTCCTACTTTTTAACCTTTTTTATAATTCTAACAATACATTAAAAAGTCAATTTACACAATATTCCATTATTTACAAATAAAAATGTTCCTTCGACATCATTATTTTCATCTTCCTAGTGTTATGTCCCGTGTTTTGACGGGGTCCGCTTAGACCATGATCCAGGATTTTGCGAGTCTAGTAATTACATTGAAGCGACTGCCGGTCTGACCTTCGTAACCCTAAGATTGGGGAAACAGACAATTTTTGTGTTCCTTTGACATTTTTAAATAAGGTCAACAACAAATTCAAAACAATGTTTTCATATACACACTTAAAAGTTGGAGTTGCCAAACTGTCTTATTACCATATTCGAAATAGTTCTCATTGTTTCAAATGCATGTTTTATTACTGTAACACAAACCTATTAAGATAAGTCTGCAACTCAATCTCCTGTGATATCCGTTTCTCCTCCTGGACATTCCATCTTTTCTTCCGGGCAATCCGAAGTTGAGCGGCAATGTCATCCCCAAAATTTAGTTTCTGTTCACGGGCTAGATCATTTGCTGGAATACAAACACAGGAATATACTTAGAAATCAACCCTATAAGGGACATTTATGAAATTTGATGGTACCAGTAATATAGAGCTTTTTATTTTATTTTAACTAACTAAACTTCACGCTACTTCCCAAGCGGGTAGGCAGAGAGAACCGAACAACATTTTATTTTATTTTATTTCTCATTACAAACATTCCTCTCAAATTACTCTATTAATGGAATTTGCATTTACATCTCACCAATCAGAAACAGCTACGATGTTTAATACTATGTTAAGATAATACAAACATTTGTAATTAAGGAAAACTAATTAATCATGTACAATTTGTGCAACAAAGCAATTAAAAAAATATAACTGAAACATTTTGAGTTCTAACAAAAATAGGTTTAATTTCTATGCAATGGACATAAAACATATAAACTTTTAGATAATAAATGGCTAAAAATAGCAAAACATTAGCAAAAAATTAAACAAAGACAGTGTTCACACAAAAAAATTGGTGTCTGGTTCATTTAAGTTAAAAAAATATAAACCAGAAAACTATTTTACCTCTGTGCAAATGCTTGATGGCCTCATCGTAACACTCCAACTCCATGAGAGCTTGACCCAAGAAGAAATGACCTTTGACCTGGTTATTGTCAATGTCCAATGCCCTCCGACAGTCCTGGCACGTCGACTCCCATTGTTTCATCTTCAGATAGCATAATGCACGGTTAGTAAAGTAGGTGGCTACAGATGGATTCTTTATCTGAAAAATAAATAATATGTTATAGATCAGTATTCAAAGTAAGTAGAGACCTTCCTTGACCTTCTGAAACAATGTGAAAATGGGTGAATGAATACAAAAACTATCAAGCAAATTATAAAATATTTGGGTTCAGAGTGACCTCTACACAGATAGACACAGGGCCACAGGGCCTTTTATATGCCAAAATAATAGACATTTCCCAAATAATTTATGAACAATCTATTCTGCAGTTTGAATCTTAAACAATCACAAACTAGTAAAGATTTTTAAGAATGTAATAGTACAATAGCAAACTGCAATTAGAGCCTAAACAGCTGAATATAGAAAATAAATTGGATTGTGCCAAATTACTTTGCAATCACATAGCATAATAATTTCATTACTTATAAATTTTCCAAAAAAAATTCCATGCTTGTTGGTCAGAGATGGCTATTGAATAAAACAGTAAGGTAGAATAACTGTGTTAGTTATTTATAAAACACCCATTACATGCTTTCCATGCCATGTCAGCCAAGAGCCTAATTAAATCTAAGATAACACTTTAGGATGAAGCCTTAGTTAGGTGAAAAAGTCAATAACTATTCAATTGAATTAATTTAATGTTCCTTTTTTATGGTACAATCAAGGTAAATTTTATACTTTTTATCTGGCAAGAAGAATGACTTAGTAAACAGAGCGTGAAGAAATTCAAAAGAAAAATTAATAGGTATGTTTTTTAGAAATATTCTAAGGGCCAAAGATGCAAGGCCTATAAAAATACTTACGATAGCCTTAGTGTAGCAGTTCATGGCATCTTCAAACCTCCGTAGACTGAAGAGTCTGTTGCCCTGCTCCTTCAATTCTTTGTCACTCAAGTTCGCAGTGGAATACATATGCTTACTCATTTTGATTAAATTTTTCTCAGATCTTCTTACACAAAAGGTTCGCAGATACCATTATATTTATGTCATCAATGGCTGAAGTGGCAGTTTTACGTAAATTGGTTACGTACAACAGAACTAAGCGCTTGTAAATTTATTTTTCCTTCTAGAAAAACAATTTCACCAGTTTTGACAATTTAACTTGATATGACATGACATTTGTTTTTTTTTTTCTCGTTTGACAATTATTTTTTCCGCGCACGGTCCGAAACGTTCTAGAATAAAATTTGTTGTCGGCAATATGTATTTCTGCGCTTATTTTGTAGCCTCTTAGGTGATATTCAATATACATGACGCTAATGCTTGAAATAATGATGAATACTGATTAGTACACCAAAAAAATATTCCTCATAATCATACTAGGTACTTTACTTACAGTGTGTTTACCTACAGTATAATTTAATAAGCTGGACGTAGACTGCATGTATGCACTGTATTTTTTCCAAAGCAAGAAGCAAGTCATATTCATAATATAATTATTTTACAACTAGGGATGTAAGCTACGTAGCTAAGGGCTAAGTATCCATGATACACAACATATTTTTTGGTAAAAACAACCTATATACTAATATATATACATTTGTTGGATACTGAGCCCATGTAAGCCTAGGTCGGTTTATGTGGGCCACTTTAAATAAAGTTAATAAATAGGTACCCTTTTACCATGTATTAATATTTAATATAAGGTGGGCTAAAACAATTGCAATGCATTGTATATCAAAATTACCAGATTTCGAAACATATTTATTAATAAACGTTCCAATTCATACAGGAGATTGATGCGATGGAATCTTGAAAACAGGATAGAGTCTAGAGAAATCTCTTGTCCAGAGGCTGTACCGTTTGACGCCCGGCATTTTGGGAACGTTCAGCATGGTTGCGTTTGATATATTTCGCCTTGGCTTTGTTGATTTCCTGAAAGTAAAAGTAAAAACTGGACTTATAATAAATATATTTTGCATAATAAATAGGTACACAGAGTCAACAATTCTACATAGGCAGTCATTAGTTCAGCGCAGTCACTCAAATTTGCTTGTATACATATATATATAAAATTATTGTCATTTAATGCACTGACTGCATAATATGAAATATCACAAGGTTTATCTATTAATTGAAACTTACACAAGAGAAGGATCCTTATAAAGAGGTGTTTGGAGAGGAACATCAACTCTGAGCTTCATGAGGGGGCATGGGAAATGCATGTTTCCCAATGGCAACACTCCTTCCTCTGGCTCGTGGATTTTATTCTAGAATTAAGGAAAATTGATAATGGGTATACCTACCTAAAATAAACCTACCAAAACATTTTCGTGTAAAATACTGCCACACCTTTTTTTTAGATGCGGGTAAATGCGTTACGCACCTTCACCCTACCCGAGGTGGTGCTCCGGCCAAGGATGGAAAATGGCTAGGGTATACCCACTAAAACCCCTCATCGCTCGAGTGGAAGGACGTCATGGGTATAGTTGAACTATACTATATAACGCCTTCCGGTATCCGGGCACCACATGCCCGCCATGAAGTCATCCCCCCAGAAGGGGCGGGCGACGCGAATAACAGGGGGTACCGTACTATTCCCATCCGTCGGCGGCGCGCAATGCGGATGGCGGTGCACCCGCATCAACCACCCGCATGTCTCCGCTAGGAGGGGCGAGGCTATCGTATTGGTGCCTCACTTGCCCCTCCTAGGCCTGAGGAGTGGAGGCGCGAGAGGATCGTCCTTCCAGCTCCGCTGAGATAAAGAGGCGTCGCCGCCCAGGCTCTCTCGCTCCCAAGCATAGCCTCCAGAACATTAGGGAGCGAGACGTTCGGTCCAACCACCGCCGTCAACTCGGCCCTCTGAGTGGTCCACGACGGGCACTGTTGGAGTGTGTGCTCCGTCGAGTCCGCCACCGCAACGCAACTGCTAACTCTACACACCCTTTTTTTTGACGCTGTGAAATGCGTGACTCACCGTCACCCTACCCGGGGGGACAGAGTGGTGTGTGCCTTCCGGGGGCCCTTGAGTAGGGGGCCCTTGCTCCAGCCAAGATGGTAGTGGCGAGGTATACCCACTAAAACACCGCGGTACCCCTCATCGCCGTATCGGAGGTGCAATGACTGGGTCGATGGCGCATTCGGTACTGACCCTGCCCCATGCGCCAAGGGTGTGGGTTCGATTCCCACCCAGGACAAACATTCGTATGATGAATACTTGTGTTTGTTCTGTGTCTGGGTGTTTATATTAAAAGTAATTATTTAAGTACATATTTGTAATACCAATGTTGATTCTGATATCCTTAACACAAGTGCTTAAGCTACTTACCTCGGAGTCAGATCAATGTATGTAGTCGGATGTAATGTGATGTAGTCGGAAATTTATTAATTTAATTTATTTATTTATGGGTAATAGCATAGCCTTTACAGCCACGGCACCCCCGGCAACTCTACACGCCCTTACTTTACTAGCCTTAACTTCACAAACTCTACACCTTAATCAAATTAAGTGGCTATTCTATGTAGATATTCGATTAGATCAACTAACCTTTTCTCCCTTTTTAACACTCTTTGTGTTTTTGTTAGTGTTTTCACACCAAATCCAAATGTTTTCGTCGGCTGCGCCACGTAGCTCCAGGCGGTCTGTCAGCTCTGCTAATTTTCGCAGTGGTTTTACGTCTTGCTAAAATAACAACGTACACGCTAGCTTAAAATAATAAATATTGATTGATGATATTTTAAATTTTATAATAAATAATAAAATTGAAAACGTTGCCACATTTTTCACAATTTTCCATCTAACCCAGCCCATTGTCCCATGTTGGTCTGGGACTTAAAAAAAATGTGCCAACTGTGTTTCTTGCCTAGCATGTCGTAAAAGGCGACTTAATGGTATATGGGGTTTTGGGTATGTGATTGTGTAGGGGACGAGCTAGCCACTTGTCACTACTTACAATTTTCCATCTAACCCAGCCCAGTTTTGTTTCTGGCTGAATGTGGTTAAAGGGGACTGCTGCCTCTTTGACTCTGCCTACCCCTTCGGGGATTATGGGCGTGATGTTATGTATGGATGTATAGATACATGTTTTGGGTATGTGATCGTGTAGGCGACGAGCTAGCCACTTGTCCCAAATTTTTCACAGTTTTCCATCTAACACAGCCCAGTTTTATTTTTAGGCTAAATGTATTTAAGGTACCCCTTAGACGCTGCCTACCCCTTCGGGGATTACGGGCATGATGAAATGTATATAGATACAGCAAAACTATCTCTTACCACGTAAGGTTTATTCATCTTGCCATCCAACATGTGTCTGAAGGAGACAGCCCCAGC